>JAMPIV010022542.1:37500-637500 GCA_024509875.1 Oreohelix idahoensis
TTTTAGCTGGCGTAACTCTCTATACATCAAGGGGCTCTAGTACCGTCTAATGAAATTGACAGAAACACAGTATCATATGCGCGAGGTGAGGAATACAGGAAAATTACAGCACAATGCGGGTAATTACAAATTACAAAGAGGATTCAGTGAAGAGGTAGAGGAAAATGATATGAAGGGAGGAGAAAAGGCACGATCAATACATGACTGACTGGCTGTCATACTCCTTGTGTTTGTGATTCCTTAGGGCACGAGTGGGTATCCGATCAACTGAGATCTATCGATATATCACAAGGGATGATTGGGTAGATGTCGGGGGCGGGGGGAGGGGGTAACATGAAAGAATTTTAAAACTAGAAAAATTTCTGACAATGTGGAGTGGCCATGAGTGTGGCAACACTGAATATACTTCATCATCATTTCACTATTCACATAGGCTCACTCTCATATTTAGTTAAATACGTTTTTTACATTTCATCTGTGTGTGTGAATTGAATCTTCCATTTTTACTTTCTACTAACACAATATGTGTATATATTTAACTAATAAACTGTATAGCCGCTTTGAACATTGTTCAGTTATTTAATGTATCACTCTTTCTGTCTGTATTAAGTATTTACATATAAGTAAATTCCTTCATTTAGGAGGTGGGGGATCTTTCTGTATCGAGATCTGAGTGCAGAAGTTAACGTTGTAGGGAAACAGGAAACTCTCCATAATTCATTACAAATGACAATCTGGTGGAGAGTTTCCGCCTTCTCTTCTTCTTGTCCTTATATCGAAAAGTCTCTTTCTTCTTAACGAGCCAATTTCTGCAGACTTTCTTGACAACATTCCATAGGCCATCCCATCATACTGTAGAGTTTCGACCATTGGTGCTCCACCCAGTATACCACGCCATATACGACACTGCTGATGCTCTAATGTATATCTGTGCTATGGTCAAGTTGACTTTCAAATGCATTCCATAGTTGTATGTTTTATCTCTGGATCTCAATTTATCAGTTTTCCGTCATGTCTTGTATGTGGTCAACCAACTCTAGGAATCGTGGTCTTCTCCAACATGCAAATGTGTGGCTAATCGTTAGGCACTATGCTTTTGTCTTTACAAGGTCAGGTATATTGAAGGCACAGTTCTCACCTCTTTACTAAGAACAATTTCTTTGTAATATGGCCGGCAAATAATATCAGTCTATAATTCATTGGGTGGTTTGTGCGCCTGTTAGAAACATTTTGTCACTTGTAGATCGTAGTTTGGTGGTTTAGTTCATTTCCATGAGCAAGGTGAATTTTATTAGTCAAGTAATAATTTTCTCAGCCTGACTTGAATTCTTTTAAACAAAATGTTCCCTTATTTTGGCAAGGCGCGCCTCGTTCAACCTAAGCACGGGGTTTGTCGGTTTTAGTAGGGCTTATGTCCAAATACAAAAGACATTGCGGTCTGTTTTTGACTACTTGACAAATGAAACTCGTGACCATCAAAAGTTTAACAAAGAAAATATTTCCAAATATTCTCTTATAAGAAAATTACCTTATCGTCAACGTTAGTACCATTTTTTCTCAGGAGCTCTGCAATCTTTTCATTGCGCGTTCCAGCCGGAGAACTCAATTTCACGCGCGCTGAAACAACGCGTATTTCTTCTCAAAATAGTTTAAAGAGGCGATATGTTTTTTAAGAAATATTCCCGTGATAATTAAAGACTTTTTTACTGAGGAGAATCCAAATGTTATATGTAATTAATTATGGTGAAGAAGGTGAGTGTGGTTTGGGACAGTCACTCACAGTAGCGCACACACCAAGTCATGGAATGGTGTAACGTCTGATGATATTTTAACCAGGGTTTATAACAATTATAACATCACGTAGATCTAGACGAATACAGTTACATCGAAACATGAATCTTCATAATGTAGTTAACACACCATACGGCCCTTACACATCCTGGCCTACAAAATCTCTACTCCTCACATCAGTGCACAAAGACTGCGTCTACGGCAGTTATATAATAATCATGGCCTACAAAATCTCTACTCCACATCAGTGCACAAAGACTGCATCTACGGCAGTTATATAATAATCATGGCCTACAAAATCTCTACTCCACATCAGTGCACAAAGACTGCATCTACGGCAGTTATATAATAATCATGGCCTACAAAATCTCTACTCCACATCAGTGCACGAAGACTGCATCTACGGCAGTTATATAATAATCATGGCCTACAAAATCTCTACTCCACATCAGTGCACAAATACTGCATCTACGGCAGATATATAATAATCAAGGCCTACAAAATCTCTATACTTCACATCAGTGCACAAATACTGCATCTACGGCAGATATATAATAATCAAGGCCTACAAAATCTCTCTACTTCACATCAGTGCACAAATACTGCATCTACGGCAGATATATAATAATCAAGGCCTACAAAATCTCTATACTTCACATCAGTGCACAAATACTGCATCTACGGCAGATATATAATAATCAAGGCCTACAAAATCTCTATACTTCACATCAGTGCACAAATACTGCATCTACGGCAGATATATAATAATCAAGGCCTACAAAATCTCTCTACTTCACATCAGTGCACAAATACTGCATCTACGGCAGATATATAATAATCAAGGCCTACAAAATCTCTATACTTCACATCAGTGCACAAATACTGCATCTACGGCAGATATATAATAATCAAGGCCTACAAAATCTCTATACTTCACATCAGTGCACAAATACTGCATCTACGGCAGATATATAATAATCAAGGCCTACAAAATCTCTATACTTCACATCAGTGCACAAATACTGCATCTACGGCAGATATATAATAATCAAGGCCTACAAAATCTCTATACTTCACATCAGTGCACAAATACTGCATCTACGGCAGATATATAATAATCAAGGCCTACAAAATCTCTATACTTCACATCAGTGCACAAATACTGCATCTACGGCAGATATATAATAATCAAGGCCTACAAAATCTCTATACTTCACATCAGTGTACAAATACTGCATCTACGGCAGATATATAATAATCAAGGCCTACAAAATCTCTATAGCCCTGCGCAGGCATACATTATCCAAAAACCACCTTAGGGCTGACCACCTCAGTCAAAAACCCTGCACACACTGAACCCACGGGAACACACCCCGTTCACACAGTCACGAGAATCTACTGTTCTCTTAACACTGCTCTCAAAAATCCCTGCGGACACTAGCCGCGAGAGCTATTCACACATCACTCAAAAACAGTTCAGAAACAGTACATTATGACCAGAGTTCACCTGCTATCTGACATACTGTCTTCCACGAAACTAAGAGGAGATATCTTTAAACAAATCCATACCAATCTGTAAGCAAGTACTCTAACCCAAAATTAACTCTACTCAACACGTATTTCCCAAGATTATTTCCCTTTCATCACATCTGCACTTATCAGTTTGCCACACTCCCAGGGAAAAAAAAAAATGATTATATCTTTTTTTTTTGTTGAAAATTAACTCCCAAAAATTTAACGGTCAATGAAGTTATATCAGATACCTCTTAAATTAATTCCCAAAAATTTTTTAAAAAATTAATGAAGTTCTATCAATTACCTACAAAAATATACCTATGACAAGAGAACATAGCACATCTACAAAAATATCATCAATAAATGTAAGATAACGACTAAATCATCCAACATAATCATTCAAACATACCAAAATAAAAATTAATCTAATACAAAACCCAAATTAAGTATACATAGTACAAACTAAACAGAAAATAAATTATCATACGAGAAAAGACAAAATATGAAATGGGAATATGATAAGAATCAAATAGAATCATAAGATGACAATGAAGACAACAATTCCATACATGTAAAACAAATAGAACTATAAGAACCAATTACATTATCTAAAGTCATATAATTAACTTAACACTACAAAGAATGAAAGTATAAATAGCGTAACACGAAAAAAGTATACTAGAAGTATGAATGACATCAAAGATGAAACACGGAAGCATAAACAAAATATCAGACAATACTGAAAAGACAACAGAAAAGATGTAAAGAAATGACGAATAGTCAACAAAGAGAGATGAAAGTAAAGATGCAAATGTAAAGAAAGTTGGTAACAACACCTAACAATAACTATCTAAATGTAACAACGTATTGTAAAATACAAAAATGCTAAAGTATATTTATATACTAACACAAAAAAGAAAGCTTATGACAAGCACAGCATAATAAGTAATTTAACTAAATTATAAACTTATACATAACTAAAAATAAATTACATCAAATATCACCCAAACAAAAAATTATTAACGATAACACAAGTTCCGCATTGACGCATAGTCAAGCGCTAACAACCAAAAAATACATCCAAACATCACAACATTTTCAAAGAATTAATGTCACTACATAATAGTAACCCTAACATACAATCTAGCGCTGGCGCAGAAAAAAATAAATATCACAATGTTCAAAACACATTTTCCAAAAATTTACAATACAAAAAATGTTTCTTATCGTTAGGTTAAATAAAAATAGTATTTTTATTTCTAAGTAATATGTAGCTATAATTAATAACTAACAATTAAATTAGCTGAGTAACATAAAAATAATCTTATCTTTAAATAGACACACATCAAAACGTGTAAGTTTTTTTTTCTCTTCTTTTTTAAAAAAAAAATACATCAAAGAAACGTCACATTGGGTAATAAAATGTTAACTACAAACGAAGTTATAAATATATATAAGTGTAATATTATTTATCTTAACTATGTATTATAATCAGATATTTAAATTCTTTAAACGAACAAGAGTATCAGCCGTCGCTGTTAATTCTACCCACTTAATTTAATAGGAAATTTAAGTTAATTCTAGCTGACAAAAAAAAATCGAATCGTTTTTAAATTATCAAATGTCATAATTGAGAAAAAATGGAAACCAAGTTTCAGAATACGTCCTTAACTTCAACGAAAAATCATTAATAATACATACAAGTTATGTTTAAAATTACCTTTCACTAAACAATTAATTCAAATAATCTGTATATAAATATGTTAATTAAACATGGTATCAAATCCATGATGAAAAAACAAAACAAAATTTTAAGTAGTGAATAAACACTCAGGACTATCTATGAAAATGACTATTACATTGTCTCAGTAAATAAGTTTGTGCATAGAAATTATTTAATGCATAATTAAAATACAGTCATATAAGTAACAACCAACAAATAATTATGGCAATCAAATGTTACAAAGATTACATAATATTTCATTAACAACATATAAAGTTCTATACTAAAGAATACAATAACATTCAGTGTTTGTAAACAGAACAAAAAAATAAACAGGACCTTTAAAAAAACAAAAAAAAAATTCCTTCGAGGTCTTGCGAACATCTCATCAACACGCAAGGTGACATCATGACACGGTGGGTTAACGTACTGTCTAGGCTCGCTTGAATGGATAAATGGTACACAGTGATCTACATCTCTCCCAGGTAATGTAAAATTAGAATGGTGATTCCCCTCGCAAAGTCGCTCGCTGTGAGACAATACAAATGAAAATATCTATTTTAATCCATGGTAAGATTATGAGGAAACACGGAAAAGTTCACTACACAATTACCCGAACTCCGTGGTGTAAGGTTGTGGCCCTCCTGCGATGTCAACAACTCTCGTCACATAGCAGACAACATAGGGACAACCTGACCTATAATTCACAGCTGTCAGTGCGGTAGGCTGAAAAAAATTTACTACCTTCACAAGACCGAGATGATCTCTCAAACCTATCAGCATGACAAGCAAAAGCATTTAAGAACCTATTACCGTTCCTATTACTCTGATTAATAATAATCTTGCTCTTATGTGGAGCACAGCTAACCTGGTTGCGATCTGTATAATTTCTTTTGAGAGCATTGTTATTTGCTCTATTAACACCGTTGTACTGATTTAAATCCCAGTTACAATAGTTATTCTTAATACTTCTTCCCAGATAACAATGTCCATCAGATAGAACTGGCTTTTTAGCAGAAAAATTATTACTAGACTGATGAACTTTCATATAATTATTTCTGCTATAGTTTTCTAAACTTTTAGAATCACAATGTTGAGATCTGTCACATTTTTTCTTGTTTTTGGGAGAAGAAACGTTACCGTAGGATGAACTCCCTTGGTACTTTATAACCTTAGGGTTATGTCTCCTATCGAAATTATTTTTTTTTCTTTGCTTGTGGCAATGTGTTTAAAAAATGAGTCACACTGCCTTGACTGGGTATGACTAGAAGGTTTGACAATCTCTTTATTTTTTTTCACAACATTTGTTTCCTTCATGGACCAAGCAGTAGTATGTTTGTTACTTGTAACCAATTTATCAGATCTGTCAATAAATACGCTGTTGGTTTTTAACACACTGACTTGAGATTTAGCACTGTTTCTTTCCTTATCTACAGGACTGGATATTACTGTAGATTTTCCTTTGTTATTCTGCCGCCAGCAATCATTATCATTGGAATCATCTGTATTGCGTGAGAAGTTATATCTCCCACGGAAAGATCTATGTCCACCATTCTTGACCGTAGAATCCGCAAAAAGTGTATAAGGCTGGCTTTTTGCTTTAGTGTTCTGATGATAAGCAACTTTCTGTCTATCCCTGTCACCATTGACAGAAGACCACATATTGCTATTCAATACTACGTCAAGCAGACCATTTATTCTTCTTCTTGCTTCTACAATCTCAAAGTCCTTAAGTGCAATCTGTTCACTTAATTTCTTGTTTTAAACTCTCCGCTTTTAAGACCTTGCAGCTTTCCTCTGCTAGCAAATTTTCAATCTTAATCAATTTGTCTTTCTCCACCATTAATTCTTTCACTCTCTCTTTATCAATCCTCTCAATCTCAATATCATGACTATTCGTAAGCCTATCAACCTTCTCTAGGGATATGGTATCCTTTTCTTTAATTTGGCAACCACAAATCTCCGTCTTCTCTTGAACTTTTTGAGTCAG
Source organism: Oreohelix idahoensis (assembly GCA_024509875.1). Classification (NCBI taxonomy): domain Eukaryota; kingdom Metazoa; phylum Mollusca; class Gastropoda; order Stylommatophora; family Oreohelicidae; genus Oreohelix; species Oreohelix idahoensis. The sequence continues at coordinate 44,520 of JAMPIV010022542.1, forward strand.
ATTTCTAATTTCGCCATTTTTTTTCCCAATCTGAGCTTCCATCTCTTTAATTTTGCACAATGCCGAGTCTAATTTTGCTCGAACACAAGCAAGCTCAGAATTAGATTTACATAAATCACCTGTACGTTTAGTCACTTTTTACTGTAGCTTATTCACTTCAGTAGTACTTTTTAAGCAACTTTCCCTTAGCTCCTGTGTACTCTGTTTTATGTCTCCTATTTGCTTCTCATCCCTTAACTCTTCTTTCTGGTCACTATGGATGCCGTCGAGCAATAACGTACGTATACTCTTCAATATGTTAACACGTTTTATACTAATATAATTGTCCAAGAACAGACGAAGGTCCAAAACCAATAACCTTGCCAGATCCTCAGCCATACTCACATGAGGAATTGACTGAAATCTCTCATTAGCAAACTCTCTTAGAGATCTCGATGCAGAGACCAAAAACTTGTCCATAACATGTGACTCAAGCTCTGGGCCTTTTAATCCCTGATAATCTGTTCCTTCCTGAAACAGATACTCTAATACAGGTCTCATATCCTCCGGATCTGTATCAGAATCCATTGTGACTTGTTTACTTAGTCAACCATATATGTCTTAATTAAACTTTCATTATACCAAATCAAGTTTAGATCTCAAATATTGTATCATCAATCCCTGTACATCATCACATTCTATAATTAATCGATATAATTATCGACAACAACAACAAAGTTATCAATAGAATAGGATAGTGCAGATTGAGGCTTGTTGACATGGACAGAAGTGGCAACATTTACACACACAACAAAAGCACTTAACTGAAGGTAATCCTGACCCTTCCGCCAACACACTGGATATCACAAAGTTCTGACGTTAAAACACTCCACTGCAGAAAAGGTACAAGGACTAGGCACTCTTGTCTTCAAATCCCTGCCACTGTACAGTATGTCCTCAACAATGCATCAGACGACAGGAACCGATCACAGCAACCCCGCAATCACTTGAGGTATACGTGCAGACGAACTCTCCAAAATACTGCACCTATAGTTGAATCTGCATATGGAAAGACTGGAACAAGCACTGTAACAATTATGGCATCAATGTCGCTATCAGATAACAGCTGTTTGATATGGAAACCAACTGATAAAGTCAGTTTAGTTGCTACAACACACCAAGATATGAGGATGGATATGCGCAGTCAGCTGATACCTGTGTACAGTTGAATTAAGCCACGCCCACACAGAGCCAAACATAACACAGTTCAGTGTTCCCACTTGTAATGACTGGTCCAGAATCTGACCTAATTTACCCTCTTGTTACGCGAATGTAATGTGGGTGTTACGACCCGTTGGTTTGGTCCACCACTGATAATTAAAGACTCTCTTAGTGAAGGAGAATCCAAATGTTATATGTAATTAATTATGGTGAAGAAGGTGAGTGTGGTTTGGGACAGTCACTCACAGTAGCGCACACACCAAGTCATGGAATGGTGTAACGTCTGATGATATTTTAACCAGGGTTTATTACAATTATAACATCACGTAGATCTAGACGAATACAGTTACATCGAAACATGAATCTTCATAATGTAGTTAACACACCATACGGCCCTTACACATCCTGGCCTACAAAATCTCTACTCCTCACATCAGTGCACAAAGACTGCGTGTACGGCAGTTATATAATAATCATGGCCTACAAAATCTCTACTCCACATCAGTGCACAAAGACTGCATCTACGGCAGTTATATAATAATCATGGCCTACAAAATCTCTACTCCACATCAGTGCACAAAGACTGCATCTACGGCAGTTATATAATAATCATGGCCTACAAAATCTCTACTCCACATCAGTGCACAAAGACTGCATCTACGGCAGTTATATAATAATCATGGCCTACAAAATCTCTACTCCACATCAGTGCACAAATACTGCATCTACGGCAGATATATAATAATCAAGGCCTACAAAATCTCTATACTTCACATCAGTGCACAAATACTGCATCTACGGCAGATATATAATAATCAAGGCCTACAAAATCTCTATACTTCACATCAGTGCACAAATACTGCATCTACGGCAGATATATAATAATCAAGGCCTACAAAATCTCTATACTTCACATCAGTGCACAAATACTGCATCTACGGCAGATATATAATAATCAAGGCCTACAAAATCTCTCTACTTCACATCAGTGCACAAATACTGCATCTACGGCAGATATATAATAATCAAGGCCTACAAAATCTCTATACTTCACATCAGTGCACAAATACTGCATCTACGGCAGATATATAATAATCAAGGCCTACAAAATCTCTATACTTCACATCAGTGCACAAATACTGCATCTACGGCAGATATATAATAATCAAGGCCTACAAAATCTCTATACTTCACATCAGTGCACAAATACTGCATCTACGGCAGATATATAATAATCAAGGCCTACAAAATCTCTATACTTCACATCAGTGCACAAATACTGCATCTACGGCAGATATATAATAATCAAGGCCTACAAAATCTCTATACTTCACATCAGTGCACAAATACTGCATCTACGGCAGATATATAATAATCAAGGCCTACAAAATCTCTCTACTTCACATCAGTGCACAAATACTGCATCTACGGCAGATATATAATAATCAAGGCCTACAAAATCTCTATACTTCACATCAGTGCACAAATACTGCATCTACGGCAGATATATAATAATCAAGGCCTACAAAATCTCTATACTTCACATCAGTGCACAAATACTGCATCTACGGCAGATATATAATAATCAAGGCCTACAAAATCTCTATACTTCACATCAGTGCACAAATACTGCATCTACGGCAGATATATAATAATCAAGGCCTACAAAATCTCTATACTTCACATCAGTGCACAAATACTGCATCTACGGCAGATATATAATAATCAAGGCCTACCAAATCTCTATACTTCACATCAGTGTACAAATACTGCATCTACGGCAGATATATAATAATCAAGGCCTACAAAATCTCCATAGCCCTGCGCAGGCATACATTATCCAAAAACCACCTTAGGGCTGACCACCTCAGTCAAAAACCCTGCACACACTGAACCCACGGGAACACACCCCGTTCACACAGTCACGAGAATCTACTGTTCTCTTAACACTGCTCTCAAAAATCCCTGCGGACACTAGCCGCGAGAGCTATTCACACATCACTCAAAAACAGTTCAGAAACAGTACATTATGACCAGAGTTCACCTGCTATCTGACATACTGTCTTCCACGAAACTAAGAGGAGATATCTTTAAACAAATCCATACCAATCTGTAAGCAAGTACTCTAACCCAAAATTAACTCTACTCAACACGTATTTCCCAAGATCATTTCCCTTTCATCACATCTGCACTTATCATCCCGCCTCTGTTGCTTTTCGGTGACAAAATTTCTGGAATTTACCTCAGTTATATTAAGCAGTGCAGGTAAATATGAATCCAACATTTATATATTTAACATGTGAAGCCTCGCTGCTTATTATAGAAGAAGCTTCTATATTGTCGTGCCACTCTTTCCGTACTTCTGATGCAAAATCGAAATGAATGAAATGACACAGGAAAATTTAGCGACGTCATCAGGGCATGCAGAAGAAAGAGTACAGCATAGTGATTTCCGCCATGTATTGGCGGGTGTACCATATGTTGTCGGGTGTACCATATGTTGTCGGGTGTACCACATGTTGACGGGTGCACCATATGTTGGCGGGTTTACCATATGTTGGCGGGTGTACCACATGTTGGCGGGTGTACCACATGTTGGCGGGTATACCACATGTTGGCGGGTGTACCACATGTTGACGGGTGTACCATATGTTAGCGAGTTTACCACATGTTGGCGGGTGTACCACATGTTGGCAGGTGTACCATATGTTGGCAGGTGTACCACATGTTGGCGGGTGAACCACATGTTGATGGGTTTATCACATGTTGGCGAGTGATCCACATGTTGGCGGGTGTACCACATGTTGGCGGGTGTACCATATGTTGGCGGGTGTACCACATGTTGGCGGGTGTACCACATGTTGGCGGGTGTACCATATGTTGGCGGGTGTACCATATGTTGGCGGGTGTACCACATTTTGTCGGGTGTATCATATGTTGGCGGGTGTACCACATGTTGGCGGGTGTACCACATGTTGGTGGGTGTACCATATGTTGGCGGGTGTACCACATGGTGGCGGGTGTACCACGTGTTTGCGGGTGTACCATATGTTGGCGGATGTACCACATGTTGGCGGGTGTACCATATGTTGGCGGGTGTACCACATTTTGGCAGGTTTACCATATGTCGGCGGGTGTACCACATGTTGGCGGGTGTACCATATGTTGGTTGGTGTACCATATGTTGGTGGCTGTACCATATGTTGGCGGGTGTACCACATGTTGGTGGGTGTAACTTATGTTGGCGGGTGTACCACATGTTGGTAGGTGTACCATATGTTGCTGGGTGTACCATATGTTGGCGGGTGTACCACATGTAGGCAAGTGTACTATATGTTGGCGGGTGTACCACATGTTGGCAAGTGTACCTTATGTTGGCGGGTGTACCACATGTAGGCAAGTGTACCATATTTTGGCGGGTGTACCACATGTAGACAAGTGTACCATATGTTGGCGGGTGTACCACATGTTGGCAAGTGTACCTTAAGTTTGCGGGTGTACCATATATTGTCGGGTGTACCACATGTTGGCAAGTGTACCTTATGTTGGCGGGTGTACCATAAATAAGCGGGTGTACCATATAGTGGCGGGTGTGCCATATGTTGGCGGGGGTATCATAAATTGGCGGGTGTACCATATATTCGCGGGTGTACCATATATTGGAGGTGTTCTTACTCATAATGATTAAAATGATGACAGTTTAGAAATGTTAATTGATGCACCATAAATAGTACATCACGCGAGTGTGCAAACTTTAGTACTACGTGCTGCTGAACGGACATGACGTCACCGGTATGTGTACACACTTTGTCCTTGGACGTAACATCATGCAGTTCAACGGCTATTCCATCGCTATTGTTTCTTTGATAGCCCACCAATGCAGGAATCACTAATAACGCAGACAGTATTGAACACAATCTCTCTGTGGTAAACTGTTTCAACTGCAGCATCATTCTGTGCGTAAGTTTTAAATTCAGAAACCCGCAACCAGTTTATAAATCCGTGTAATCATTATAGGAAGAAAACTACGTAGTCAGAGATGCCTCCTAAAGTCCACTTTGAAGAAGACGTTAAATCACCACAAGCTAAACACAACCCCGACCCTTTCATTGGCGTAAACTGTGTCCGCAAGTTAGATGGCTGCACCTTCAAACAGTTTCTAGAAAATAAGGACGCTGTCATGGTGATGTTCTACAAAACTGGTGACCTAGATAGTTTCTGGAATGCCAAACACTTTGCGATGGTAAGTCAAGCAAAGATATTTCCACTGCTTTCTACAGCTTTCTGAAGTTCTATATGCAAAGTAGTATAACATATTCATTGGTCAAATTTGTCTATAATGTTTAAAGAAACATTTTCTGTCTTCTTCAAGTATCATGCGTGGTGGCGTAGACCAGGGGTCGGCAAACTACGGCACGCGTGCCTAGCGTGGCACGTGGAACGATTTTCAATGGCACGCTGATTGAATTAAAATACTGTACAGTACATGATCTCATTTTTTTTTAAATTAAATTTTTAATTAAATAGAAGCATATAATTCTTTTAAAGCTATACCTGTTTTTACAACCCTTCAAAACGAAAGTTTTTAGACATTGGAGGTAAGAATGTGCGATCTGATGAAAACTAAAGGCCTCATCATACTATACTGCACGTAAGTCTTCGTTTTTACGGACCGTTTCCGAGAACAAACATTCTTCAACGAATTTCATGGGGAGTGGTTATACTTTGCGGCGCCCGCTAGTCTCGCGTCTACCTGCTACCGTAGTTTGCAGGATGAGATTCTTGAAAAGAATCCCAAGCAAATTTTGACGGGCAAGCGGAGACGTAATATCGTAATTACGCAATAGTGTCTGGCTAGCGCCTGGACGAGCGTATTTATTTCGTTTTCGCTCGCAGTTTTTGACTCCCAGTGTGAGTTTGGAGCAACAATGACTGACCTCGACGAAGTTATATTTCCGTCCTATCCTGCCCCTCTCTCCCGACCACCACCACCTCTACAGTTCTTTCGGCTGTCACATACTCATGCCCGTACAGTCCGTTGACCGCAGCACAAAAGTTGGTGTTATTATTAAGTAATACGGTGCCGTTAAAATGAATTTAAAAAAAGACAAACACTTGATACACGCTCGTTTCAAGACTTTTGGACCAACGAATATGGATTCATACAACAAAAGGATCGTGCTGTTTGTGCTTTATGTTATGAAATTGTCTTGTGCCGTACGTCAAGTGTACAAAGACACTATCAAACCAAACATCAGTCCATGTTTAAAAACTCTGAGGAGAAAAGTGAAGCCATAAAAATGGCTGTTTCTGGCTACAAAAAAAAACAAAGTAGTATTTTTAATCAAGTAATTGGAACCAAAAAATAAAGCTACCGAATGTAGTTACAAAATTGCACAGTGTGTGGCTTCAAAGGGCAAACCTGTCACAGATGGAGAATACATCAAAGAAACTTTTTTGAGCAGTGCTGAAATTTTGTTTAGTGATTTACCAAATGCGGACCTCCCGCTGTACAGCAATGTTCGTTGGCTTAGTCGAGGTAATGTTTTGAACAGATTTGTATCATGTCTAGAAGCAATCAAGGTGTTTCTTGATGAAAAGGAACAACATTTCCCGGAATTGAATGACGAGGACTGGCTGTGCAAGCTGATGTTTCTGGCTGACATAACTACAAATCTGAATGAATTAAACTTGCGTTTACAAGGGCAGGGTCAAACAATACTTGATCTTTTTGAGCACTGGAAAGGATTTGCGTCAAAATTAGACATATTTTGCAGAGATATTACCACTAATGAAATGCCCACTGAAATGCTATGATGGAAAGTCAACTCAGTAATAATTTGCCGGATCGACCGATGCCCGGATTAACAACGACCGCGCTCTCATTGCCCCTTGAGAGTGATAAGTCAGCGAATGGGGTACAAACACCTGTTTTGAAACTTCCAAGAGAAAGCTTTGTTGTTGGAACTTGGAATGTACGCACGCTATATGCGTGTGGAAAAGTCAAAGAACTAACGCATGAACTTGTTAGATACTCGTGGGACATCCTGGGCCTAGCAGAAGTCAGATGGACAGGATTAGGTGAATCAATAACGGATGATGGTCACAAAATTTGGTTTAATGGAGATGAGTCTAAACATCAGCATGGAGTAGGTTTTATCGTACATAAAGATAGATTGAACTCTGTTATCAGCTGCACACCAATAAATAGCAGGCTTATCACCATTCGTATTGCAGCACATCCAAAGAACATCTCCATCATACAGGTATATGCCCCCACTACTGACTATGAGGATGAGGCAATTGATACAATTTATGACAATCTGGATGAAGCAATTAAGAAAATTCCAAAGAAAGATCTTCTCATCGTGTTAGGTGATTGGAATGCTAAAATAGGGCCAGATGCATACGGTCACTGGGCTGGTACAGTAGGGAAATTTGGGACAGGAGAAACCAACGATCGAGGACTAAGGCTACTAGAATTTGCCAGCAACTATAAACTAACCCTTGCAAATACACTATTTCCTCATAAGTTTTCAAGAAGAACAACGTGGCATGCCCCAAAAACTGAGATACATGGCCAAATTGATTTTATTCTTGTATCCAAAAGATTCAAGTCCAGTATTAATAAAGCCAAGACTAGGACTTTTCCTGGCGCCGACATTGGTAGTGATCACGACATGGTATTGATGACGCTCAAGCTTAAACTTAAAAAGAACTATAATCAAAACAGATGTTCTCAGTTAAGATTCAATTTAGACAAACTGAAAGATCCAGAAATCGCGGGAATCTTTGAGGCAACTGTTGGAGGAAAATTCGCAGCTCTCAACTTTTTGGAGGATGATATCAACTCAATCACAGAGAACATGAAAGACGTGCTCATTGAATCAGCAACAGAAATACTTGGTAAAAGAAATAAAATAAACAAACCATGGGTTACAGATGACATTCTAAAGTTATGTGATACACGGCGGGAAATGAAAAAGGTTAAGAAAGAGGTTCCTGAAACAGCATGGCAATACAGTATGGTGAACAAAAATATTAGGAAGAAAATGAAACAGGCCAAAGAAAAATGGGTAGCTGATCAATGTGAGTCCATTAATACGGGGCTAATAAAAGGTAACAGCAAGGCAGCTTTTGACACATTAAGAAAACTATCAAAACCTCAACAGCCCAGGGTAACTGTCATAGAAGATAGCAATGGGGCTCTGCTCAATGAAAAAACAGCTATAACGAGAAGGTGGACAGAATATTGTAAAGAATTATATAACTGTAAACTTGACACTGACTTAGGCATATTAAACAACATTAAGTGCGAAAACAGGGAACTCGGAAATGCAGCAATATTACGGGAAGAAGTGGAAGAGGCTATATGTTCGATGAAAGGAGGGAAGTCACCGGGTGTGGATAATATACCAGCAGAGCTCTTGAAATATGGAGGACCAGATATAGTAAAAATCATGACAACAATTTGCCAGAAGATATGGAGTACAAAAAAAATGGCCAAAAGAATGGACGCAGTCATTAGTAATACCGCTTCCAAAGAAAGGAAATCTAAAAATGTGCAAGAACTACAGAACCATTAGCCTTATTAGTCATCCAAGTAAGGTAATGTTAAGGATACTTTTGAACAGAATAAAACAGAAATCAGAAGAAATCTTGTCAGAGGAACAGGTTGGCTTTAGACCAAAAAGAAGTACCTCAGAACAAATCTTCAATATTAGATTACTTATCGAAAAACATCTCCAACATCAACACGATTTATACCATAACTTCATCGATTTCACAAAAGCCTTCGATCGAGTCTGGCATGAAGGCTTATGGCAAGTAATGAGAAAATTCAATTTTGATACCAACATCATAGATATCATTGAAGCACTATACAAGGACGCAAGCAGTGCTGTTTTTGTAAGCAACGACATTGGAGAATTTTTCAAAACAACTGTAGGAGTTCGCCAAGGATGTATCCTGTCACCAGTGCTCTTTAATATATATCTAGAACATATTATGCAGGAGGCTCTCTGCGATTATAAATCAACCATATCGATTGGAGGCCGACCTCTGTGCAACCTACGTTTTGCTGATGATATTGATCTGATAGCTGGATCAGAATCAGAACTTCAAGACCTTACCTCTAGACTGGAGAAAGTAACAAGAACGTATGGGATGGAAATTAATATAGAAAAAAGCAAGATATTGGTGAATAGCCATAAGAAACATGTTCCGACCAACATTACGTTAAATGGGCAAACGTTAGAAGAAGTTAACACCTTTAAATATCTCGGGTCCACTATATGTAGTGATGGAAGATCAATTAAAGAAATCAAGACAAGACTTGAGATGGCCTCAGCTGCCATGACAAGGTTGAATGTGATCTGGAAAAGTAACATCAGTTTTCCTGTGAAGATCAAATTATACAAATCACTTGTATTATCTATTCTCTTGTATGGGTGTGAGGGCTGGACACTCACTGCAGATACGGAGCGAAGGATTCAGGCTTTCGAGCATAAATGTTATAGAAGAATTTTGCGCATTTGCTATAAAGAGCACAAAACAAATGTCTATGTTAGAGAGAAGATAAACACCTATGCAGGCCACCAAGAACCACTTTTGTCAATAGTGAAACGTCGAAAGCTTGCCTGGTTTGGGCATGTAACTCGTCATGACTCCCTTTCGAAAACGATCCTTCAGGGAACAGTCGAAGGTAAACGGAGAAGAGGAAGGCAGAGAAAATCCTGGGCTGATAACATCAAAGAATGGGCAGGACACGGTTTTTCCACACTTGTATGCATTGCTGAGGATAGAGAGCAGTGGAGGACCCTGTCTGCTGATGCTTCCACCATGGCACCCCTACGACCCATGACGGGTTACGGGCTGAGATGAGATGATGATTACCACTAACACATACAAGTACATCGAATTCAAAGCATCAGAGTTATAGACGATAAAATTTGTAGAATTGCGAAAAACTCTTGAAGGAAGCTGCTTGGAAAAGTCAGCTGCCATCCTCAACTGCTGGACATCCCTGCCTCAAGCGTTCACCTGTTTGAAGAAAGTTGCATTTGCTCTACTTTCGGCTTTTGGGTCAACTTATACATGAGAACAAATTTTCTCACACATGAAAGACCGTACTCCACCTCCACGTGGTGGTCCTGGAAACAGTCTGCAGCAGTGCAGTCTGGCTGAGCGAGTGCGGATCGAAATGGGAAGGCAAACCCGGTCCCTAAAAAATGCCGTGCTGAAGTCGGATGTGTCTACCGAAAGGGGCAGATATTACAGCTTAGGCGTAAACAGACACAACGCAACCACCGTCCTTTTCAGGGCGAACGAGGAAGAAGAAGAAGAAGAAAGCTGTTTTAAGTCCACAGAGAAGTCGCCTAACACTTGTGCATTTAGAAGCCTGTGTGAAGCTGAAATTGACAAAACACACACCTGATATTGAACAATTAACCAAGGAGAAGCAAGGACACGGGTCCCATTAATTGATTAATGACTAAGATCAATAATAATCAATGATTACTCATATTAAAATTTTAATAACGTGTTTTATGTTTGGTTTATTTAATTGTTTTGTTCTTCAAACTATTGGACTTTCTGTCTTAACAAAATATACATATGGCAATTTTATTATAAAATTTCAAACTAATGTGTTCAGAACTTAAATTTTGCAAAACATAATATTTGTATTGATATTTGTTCCTATTTATATTAAAATATTGAATAATCTACAAAGAATAAAATAGTTATTTAATTTATCGGAAACATGTTAATACAAGATCATTTTTAAATTGTTTCAATAATTGTTGTATATAAAAATATAATGGACTTAGGTTGGCACGCTGAGTGACTTTGCAACATTACTTCGGCACGACACTACTAAAAGTTTGCCGACCCCTGGCGTAGACAATCTATGTCTCTTCACAACTTCCCGTCTCCATTACTGTTTATCAATTCTCATGTTGACCTCTTTCTGTGCCATGATGCTACCCTCTCCAGCATCTTCTCTCTTTGTTGTCCTATATCTCTGTTTTCTTCAGTCTTTTCTTTAGTCACTTTCTTCTTCTCATCACATGCCCAAAGAAACTAGATTGTTTCCTTCTTGCGCATTGGCCTCATTCATGACTTTTTTTTTCGCTGGCCATGAAGGTACTTCAATTCTTGTCTGAAGGCTGTTACCCCTAGCTCCGCACGAGTCTTGTCTTTTCTTTTTATTTCAGCAAACTGGAGGAGAGCCGAATAGCATCAGATGAGCTTTATTTGACCCTGCTCATCCACAATGTCGGCGATTTAGTTTAATTAAGCTGTTCGTTAAACGTATTATTAATCTCTTAGCTTTAGTACCACGTGTTCTACACACATACTTAAAATCTGAACAGCTTAAATATTTCATAAGTTTATATAAAAGTGTTTACTTTTCTCTAGGCTCTCACAACTGTTTGCTAAGCTGTAAGGGCAGGGCTGGCTTTAGGTAGAGCAAGGAATAGTTTGAACAGTTTTAACTGTTCCCGGACTGTGATGACTTTATAAAATAAACACTTTCATAAATATGAAATAGATGGAACAGTTGAATGTAACGTGTCTCGTTCTTCACAAAGCGCGTAGCCATTTATGTCAACTGATTTTACCCTTTGAAATGTATCGTTTTCCTGCACTGCTTCACATCCATCGATGCGAGTTCCAGATCTGCAGCCCATTGTTGTACAGTGATCTTGTCAAGAGTCTAGAATTTGCATAAAAGTCTGCGCACTCACACGCTTATTTAACTGTTCTCACCTTAACTCAAGAGAGGGTCAAGCTTTCTCTAACACTTAATTAAAGCATTCAGCCCTGTAAGCTCCTGGTGCTATAAGACTGTTCCGCTTCAGACTCGAACTCAAATTATTAGGCCTACTTTTTTTGTTTATTTACTCATGTGTTTAGAATGGAATACTGGAGTCAATTCTAGATGCTTGGCACGATCAATGTGGGCCCAATTAATCTGTCTTGAAAACTATTCTCTATGTTTGTTTTTAAACCAGTTACAACATTTTTCAAGGAAGAACTTCCAGCAGAAATATTCCTTGTACGTGTGTGCAACTCTTTGTTCCCACAAAATGTAAATGAGAAAGTAAATCATGCCAGAAAACTGGTGAAAGTAATAACTTATAATCCTTCATATGAATACACAATAATTCTGCTTCACTTCTTTCTTGGGCGTCATCAATTGTTACTGTTGCATGTATCTGAGGAAGGTGGTTGAAGTAACAAGAAGAGACATGGTACGCAACCAGACGATACGTCAAGGCCTTAAATCCTACCCCCTACAGACCCAAGTAGAACAGTCCCAACTAAGATGGTTTGGCCATGTCTGCAGAATGGGAGAAGATCGGCTACCACGACAAGCATGGGAAACAAAGAGCCAAGGATCCAGACCCCGAGGACGACCCAGAGTCCGCTGGGAGGACAACATTAGACAATCTTTGAAGGACCGAGGACTAGAATGGAACCAGGCCAGGAGGAAGACAGCCGATAGGATAGTCTGGCGCTCTCTCTTCCAACCTCTACACCTCACGGTAGAAGAGGAACGACTAAGAAGGTAAGCATGTATGCGTGCATCAAACAATTTTACCTTGTTCGTATAGCACAGCTGGACGCTGTGCTGTTTAGATTCCCTTCATATTTTGACAACAGCCTTTCGAGAAGTGCCAGTAACATTACAGAAAATCTGTTAGTAGATGCAACAACAACAAAGTAGGCCTAAATACGATGCCTTGGGGCCGAATTCGGGGGAATCGGTATAATAGGTCTAAAGGCGGCCCTAGGAGTAGTAGTAGGGTAGGCGCAAAACGCACCCCTTTTCTGGCGGCGCGACATGACTTTTATATAGCAAAATACTCCGATCGATTTCAGGCGGCGCGCGCGTCAGGAGGCGGCGCGTGACTTTTATATAGCGATATATTTTAGCCGGGGTGACTTCCTCTGACAATCAGCTTGCGTCCTGTTGTCCTGGTAGTGTGTTGTTTATGTTACAATATTTAGACATATATTTACATATATTTAGTTATAGACATATAGACATATATTACAACATTTAGTTATACATGATGATGCGCCAAACAACAGAGGGCAGTCCAAGAGGAATAAGATGGACAACATTTTCTACATTGGAAGATCTGGAATATGCAGATGACATTACACTACTAGCACATTCACATCAACACATCCAGGAAAAAACGGATAGACTTAATAAGTTTAGCCAGCAGGTGGGCTTGAACATCAATTTAAAGAAGTCTGAGGTCATGCCGCTCAATGTGAGCAACCCTGAGCCCATATCAGTAAGGAATAAGCAATTGGTACAGACAGATACCTTCACATACCTAGAAAGCATCGTAACACCAGACGGCGGGGCAGGCAAAGACATCAACATCAGAATGAATAAGGCAAGAACAGCCTTCTTTAGCCTAAACAACATCTGGAAGTCCTCCCAATACAGCACAAGCACAAAATTAAGATTATATCAGAGCTGTGTGCTTTCTGTGCTTCTCTATGGTGCGGAATGCTGGAGAGTTACAGAGAAGGAAATGTCGAAATTGTCCTCTTTTCACACAACATGCCTAAGAAAAATTCACCGAATCTTTTGGCCGAATACCATCACTAACCAAGATCTGCTTACTCGTAGCAAGCAAGAGGACATGCACACCATCATAGCTGACAGACGCTGGAACTGGGTTGGTCATGTCCTCAGAAGAGACCCCGATGCCATCACAAGAACAGCTATGCTTTGGACCCCTGAAGGAAAACGAAAAAGAGGCCGACCAAAAACAACCTGGCGGAGGACTGTGGAGGCTGAGATGCAAAGAATGAACCAGAGTTGGGGCACTGTACGAAGGATGGCCACCGACCGAGCAAACTGGAATCAATTTGTTGTTGCCCTACAAGACGCCACAAGGCGTGATGGCCACTGACTGCTTTGACGGTCGGCGACTAAGGATCAAAGAAGAATATAGACATATATTTCAACATTTAGTTATACATTACAGACAGTTATACGATATATAGTTACAACAGGTAGACGATATTTAGTTATACATATATTTAGACATATATTACAACAGTTAGACGATATATATATATATATATATATATATATATATATATATATATATATATATATATATATATATATATATATATATATATATATATATATATATATATATAGGTAACAAAGATTTTAGTTAATATATTTTATTTTGTAACAGTAGTGTTTGGTAAGTAACAAACATATAGGAGTATATATTGACATTGTTATATATTTTCAAATAACACATAGGCGTATACATTATTATTTTACAGTATTTATATGGTAACACATATGATCGCAGATTGGCAAGACGGGAGGTCTGTTTTCAAAATAACATTATATGATCACAGATTGGTGTAGATTTTAATGGTATACAACATAGATAACTAAGGGATTTTTAATAAATATATCACGGGGGTACAGCTGCAGACCAGACCTTGCGAAGAGTCGTCATTGTCGTCATTGTCGTAAGAAAGGACAGAGAGGTGCGTGAACGTATATTGTATGTTGTATGGTATTGGGTTTACGTTGTATTGTGTTGGGGTGGTGTGGTTTTTGGTTGGTGTACAGAGTGGAAGAGAGATAGTTTTTGGGTAGGGAGGTGTGTTGTATTGTATTTGTGTTGTATATACCTGTAGGTATCTGTGTGTGTGTGTGTGTGTGCAGAGAGATTAGATGTTGAGGGGAGATGTGGTGACATTGTCAGCATGCACCTGTTTCTTGATGTAAAAGTAAGACAGGGGGTTGCGGTGTTGCTCGTATGTGTAGATGGCAGAGTTGTGTGTTCGGAAACCGACATTTTTCTCGCCCTGTGCTTGTTGCGTGTTGAGGACTTCTAAAAACGTGTTTTTGTCTATTTTGTTGTGGTGTTTGTTCAATCCTTTTTTCGTGGTCTTGTCGTAGTTGCCAAAACAGTGATACGTCTTGCTGCAGAGGGAAATCATCCCACTGCCCTCGTACTCTAACTTAAAAAGGCCCGGTGTCCGTTTGTCGTATAATTTTTGTTCGCGGCATTTTTGACAAACTACGCGCGTCTTACCCTCACTAGCTACGAAAACGGCTCTATGGTCGGGACATACTTCGGCGGGGAACCACTGGTGATAGGAGCTATAAAACTCCTGTCGCATAGCGGGCCTAACAACGTCCGCTAAGTTGTCTGAACTAAGGGCCAAGTAAAGACTGTCGGTGTCTGTCTCGTACAACTGAAAATCTGACCTATCTACAAATTTATCTAGACAGTCGTAACAAAACTCTAACATTCTCAATTTGGCGTACTGATAAACGAAAAAACCTATCTGCGCGGGTAAGTCCCAACTAATTTTCTTTCTAACCATTTCTACTTCGAATATGTCGTCCGTCACTAAAGTCATCTTCCTAAAGCGGGGGAAGTTTATTAATTTAGACGTACCCTCTCCCGTCGTATACGAGACATCTACGTGCTTCGCCTTATTGGTCAACGTTTTACCATAGTCGGCGTTACCCAACAGTTTCATGGTTTCGCTGGTTATCGCGTAGGCAGGATCTGTATCACCTTGTCGACGCGCGTCCGAAACAGTATCCTCAAACTGTTTGAAACACGTCGCGGGCGTATATTCAATCACCTGGTATATACAGGTGACTTCTAAGCCTTTGGCCAGGTACCAGCGAAGCAAAGGCGTCGCCAACAGAATCTTTTTACCCACATAACTCATGATCAACGTTCTTTTCTGGGGGTAGTTAAGAGTTTGTGCTTTTCGGCGTATTCCCGCATGAAAGACCCAATATCATCTCTCGTGACGTCAACGTTCTTAAAAATGGGCGTCATCTCCGAGAAATGTTCCTTTAGGGAGTCGGGGACATGAATGTCACACTCGACTAGGCCAAACAAGGTTTCGTCTAGCACAGAGGTGAGAATATTTTCTTCTGTTAGTGGGTACCGACATTTGGTATAAGATGGTTTTAGGGTCGGGAAGGTGACGCGCAGAACGCGACTGATTGATGGATCGTCTTCCTTCAAGGTTTGCCACTCGCATTCCCACATTTCGACCAAGGTGACGTCGCACTCGTTCTTCAAATAGGCACCATTTTCCCGCATCTTTTCGTACAACTCAGTCAAGGGCTTTTTATTGACTGGGTTAACGTCACGACCGGTGGTTAGTGGGCAGTTAGGGTGGCCGTGGAACAGGCAACCATGGAACTGGTAGACGGTACGCGAGTCTTTGTCCCACCCATCTACTCTAATGTGCGTATCACCCAACGACATCTCACGGCCGTTAAACTGGGTCTTTAAAACCACCTTATTTTTGTGCGAGACCCAACTCAACCAGTCGCGGCACTGTACGGTGTATTTATTGAGCTTGTGGTACCTGAAATCGTCCTCCCTGTTTCGTCTAACGGGAAGGTCAGTGGGCATTTTCTGCATTAGCGCCCACAAATAAAGGGCGTTGGCGTCAAAACATTTAATGCATTGTACCATCTTGCCCCCTCTAATGCACGTTTGGCATTGCTCATGAAACCTTAGAAATATAATTGAAGGTCCGCCGACTATATTTTGGCGCAACGTATCGTGCAAATCCTGCTCCCGCTTTGAGCATAAAGAAAACGAGACATTTGACGGGAGGGTTTTGAAGAGATATTTTAACGTGACACCGGGCACCGAGATCGCATCTTTAAACATGTCTACCCCTAACCCCGCATAAAAACTAACCTGTTGTTCTAACGCCGCTAGGTAGGGGACCGCGTCTTTGTTATTGTACCACGTCAGGAAATCGCGCAGCGTGGTCATACGGTTATCGGTCCAAACTCTCTGACACTCGGCGTACTCGTCACTAGAAATATTATAATTTTTTAGGGCGGAAAAAAAAGCCGAGTGGGGTGGTAGCGCCGTTTCGTTTAATTTTTCTAAATCTGTAACGTACTCGTAACAGAAAAAACCTTTGGTTTCTGTTACTTTATACGTGGCCAGATACTTACTATAGCTAAATCCGGGGGCTAAGTAGTTGACGAGTTCTAAAAACTTTAGTTGCGGAATGGCGATACACATAAAGTTATTATTTCTCTTGACTAAATATTTGAAATCTTGGTCAAGGAAATATTTGATTAGATAGGGTTTGATCACATTCACAGTACACTTTCCCGAGTTGAAGCCTAACACGGGTAGTTCGTGCAAATACTCATCGAGTCTCTCAATGAGCCCCTCCAAATCACCGAGTTGAGTGTATACCTCATCGAAACGTTCGCGCAAAAGAGCGTAAGACGCCTCGGCAATGTTGGTCAGATGCCCGAGCATTCTATTCATCAAATCTTGTGGGTCACCCGTTGTTATAAAACACACGGGGTCTTCAAAGCCGGGGACATTGGAGGCCACCGAGCAAGACAGGGGCACGTGTTTGGCTGTGTAGGTAGTTGTGCTACCACTGGGCCCTACAGAGGTCTCGAAATAACACTCGTAGTCAAAGGTGGCCCGATAGGAAAGACGAATTTTGTGTCTACATCTACACCCTGCGCCGCGATCGATTCCCAAACGGTATCAGGTGGGGTATACACCCCACCCTTAAATATTTCCACCCTCTTATCGCCGGCACAGGTCTTCTCATGTTTCTCCATGTCCCTAAAAATCTTCCATAATTTACCGCATTTCGGACATGAAAAGGAGTGGCTGGCCCTATCAATATCTACTATGTACATGAAATAATTTTTAAACATTAAAAGGCGCAACGTATCTGGAAAACTATCACTACCTCTAAGTTTGGGGGTCTGGGTCTGCGTGTCGTCAAACTCAAAAATATCTATATTTATTTTAAAGCAGGTTTCTAAGGATGGAATATCTGTTAAATTAACCCCGTGAAAATCGATGAGGGACTCTAGTCCCTGCTGTGATTGCCACTGATCTACGAGACGGCGCGTGCTTTTTCTAACATCCCTAATGGGCGCACCCCTAAAAACGGCTAAACACCTAAAGAAGCAAAAGTTATCACTGTAAGGTGCACCACTACGAGCGTTCGTTTGTAACGTGTTGATGTGTTTATTATCGGAAATGTAGGAGGGTATGTCTTGTAACAAACAACCGATTGGAAAGTCTTGAATGTGATAGATATAGAATGAGGTCACCGGGATTGCTTCAACACAATATTTGGTGTTGGGTCTGTTTAAGTGTGCGTATGTAAGAATGTCGCTGTCGTGTAAGTTTGAGACAAAAGACTTGAAATCTGTGATGACTAATTAATTTTGAATCGTTTTGTCTGTTGTGTAAAGACGGGGAGCAAAATAGAGAGCCAGTCTATGGGTTGGCTATTATGGAAGAAAGTGAATGTGGATAAATATTTGTGATTGTTTGTATGTGTTTTTATGGCAGACAAATTCTTTGTATAGATTTCTCTAACGTCAGCTGGTAAGTCATTTAAACTGTCAGGGGACAGACGGGGCTTCTTGGTAGGGACTTGTTGTGTATTGGACATGGACCGTTTCTTGGTCTGGCCTGCAGCTTTTGAAGAGGGAATTGTTGAAGAGGATGAGGTGTGAGATGGGATGGGGTCGGGTGTTGAAGAGGTAGTGGGCGCTGATGAAGATATTCTGGAAGAGGCAGGTGTTCTAGATGGTGGTGAGGGAAATGATTTGCTGCCTGCTGCAGCAGATGATGGTTTATAGTTGTGCGCCGCTGTTACAGTTGTTGGTATTGTAAAGTTTTTGGTGCCTGCTGATGATGCTGAAGAGACTGGTGGGGCACCTGATGGTGCTGTGGGGCATGAAAAGTTTTTATTGCCTGCTGATGACGCTGAAGAGACTGGTGTGGCACTTGATGCTAGCATTCTCGAAGTTGCTGTGGGGTTTGAACAGTTTTTGGTGCCTGCTGATGATGTTGAAGAGACTGGTGTGGCACCTAATGCTGCTGTGGGGCATGATGCTGGAATCTCCGTCGGGGTAGTGGCGGGGTGTTGTTGGTTTCTGTGGACCCGTAAGCTGGTGCCTCGGGTAAATTCTTTCCCGCAGACCTCACAACTAAAACGTGGTAGTGCGTGAGCTGTCTTGCTGTGACGCAATAGATTGTCACGTCGGGCGAAAGTCTTCCCGCATCGGGCACACATCAGGCTATGTCCCACTGATGTGGTTTGTGTAACTGTCTCTGTTCGTGGTGCGCCGGGTCCATGATCGAGCTCTATGTGGTGTTTAAGCGTATCGGGACCTGTGCATACTTGACTACAGAGACGGCAGGCGTGTCTCTGTTCTGTATGGATCGTATTCATATGCATGGTTAGGTCGCGCTCCCGGGTGAAAGACCGGTTGCACTCCGTGCAAGCATATCGAGTTGAAGACATCTGTGAAAAGAGAGAAAAAAGACGTTAGTCACACATAAATTAAAATAAATATGTAACAATCAGGTAACCTAGACAAAACAGACAGACAGAGAGAGAGACAGAGAGAGAGAGAGAGAGAGAGAGAGAGAGAGGAAAAAATAAACAGGTAAATAAATAAGACTTATAGACAGATAGGTATACACACGCCTACTCTTCATTATAACCAGTCTTATTTTTATTCTGCGATGTTAACATGTCAGAAAGACCCCGCGCGCGCGCTGTGGAAGTCTGATTCCAGACCATTTATTTAAAACCCAGCATGTTCGCGAGACAATGACGAATTGATCTGCCCTTTCGTTTAAAATAAAGGAGATATAAGTTTTTATTAACGTGTCTGCTAGTTTCGCATGGTTGTTGGTTATATCAGACCGACTTAATGTAATATGTTGTTTGTATTTTATTTTATGTTATCTCTAGTAGGGAGCTTTCCCTATGTAGTTCAGCATTGTTTTTAAAATCCAAAATACGCTATTTTCTAAACTAGTATGTTTTCTAATTTTCACTGGACGATTGTATGTAACTTGTTATCAGTTTGTAGTGACTCGGGTCCTTATTTATGTGTTAGCTTTATTGTAATATAGTGTTTAACTTTTCAATAACAATGCTTTTTTGTTCTTTGTTATCAGCTTCTGAGTACAGAAACGACCCGCGCGCTTGTATTTTAGTTTCACGAAAGATAAAAAACTAGCAACAATGAAACGCGCAAAGTTCTTTTTATTTCACGAGTAACGATTGTTAATTATTACCAATCGCGAAGTTGTCACGTGCAGGTGTTCACTGATCAAAGTAAGCAATTACGAATGTTCCATCGGAAAACAGGGTCGCACGTGAATTATTAAACACGTGAAATTGCTTTGTTCTTTGTTTCGTCAAACAGCACCAGACTGTTTGCTTTGATGTAATTATTTTTCCCGATTTATGGTTATTGCTCTCCGGTGTCTTTTTATAACGTAGCTTGCTCGCGAGATCAAATGATATCGATTGTCGACCTCTCTTTTGTTCTGTAACTATTTGAAATAGTCAGATTCGGACAAGTTGTAATTATGTTCCACTGTCAGAAATTATTACATTCGGTGGAGCGATGAATGACTCACTCGCAGACAATGAACAAGCCGCTTTGTCTACAAGGTGTGGCTTTTAATTTTACACAAGAACTAAAAACGAACATATCGTTCATTCTCCAAGACTTTGAACACTGTCTAGTGCATATACAAATATTTTTTTAATACATAAGTTGTATATATTTTAACTGGGACCCAAAGATGCAGCAATAGAGAATGCAGTCAGCGACCCATAGCTTGATTGCTTGCATCAGGATCAGCGAACCAGAGCTCGTCAAGATCCTACTCCACCTCCACGTGGTGGTCCTGGAAACAGATTGCATCACTGCAGTCTGGCTGAGCGAGTAGGGATCGCAGTGGGAAGGCAAACCCGGTCCCAAAATATGCCGTGCAGAAGTCGGATGTGTCGACCGAAAGGTGCAGATATCACAGCTTAGGCGTAAACAGACACAACGCAACCACCGTCCTTTTCAGGATTAACGAGGAAGAAGAAGAAGGATATATTTTAACTTCCTAAAGAGAACAGACAGCTATATACAAATATATATTTTTATAGAAAAATAAATAAAATAATTTAGGTGTCCTAACGACAACAGATACAAAGACAGACAAACACAAATACCGAAAACATAAAAAAACAAAGACACGAATAGAAACAAACACACAAACAAACATCCGAGTTTATATTTTTGTTAAAACAGAGATAGAAATAAACTCAGCACGTCTTTTTTTTTAAATAACGAAGATTTTTTTTTTTTTTTTTAAACATTTTATATTATGTATTTTTTAAATGTTAGTTGTTTGTATTTATTTTGTGTTATATTAACTGTTGTAGTTATTATGCTTTTTTCTCTGTGGTATGACACCAGTCAAATGTTAACATACAGATACGGATGCCAGAGTTATGCTTTGTAAACACGCTCTCCTATTTGATAACCGCACCAAGTTGTCAAGTTACCACACCCCGATCAAGTATTTGAAATAGACAATTAGTCTCTGCACGTTTAGACTTGTCTATCAGAAAGTATTACATTCGGTGTAGCGATGGATGAGTCATACTGGTTGTAGACAGTTTTGTCTCAAACACACGAGAACCATGGGTGGTTTTTTAATCTTACCATGTTATTTTTTATGAGTTTTTTTTTTCTTAAACTGGTGGTTATATTTTACACTTTTCCTAGTGAAAAAAAAAAACCATATACATATTTTTTTTTTAAATGACATGTAAGAATTTAACACCCTAACAAAAACGAATACAGAAACAGACACACACACACACATACACACACACACACACACACAACCACAGACACATATCTTGTTAATAGATAAATGCTATTTAGAAATTTATAATTGTTAAAAAGTAGCATGTAAGACTGCTTAGGCTTTAACAACCTAACAAAAAACACACACACGCACAGATAATATATATGTCCACAGAATACGCTTAACGAAAACAGACAAAGACATATATCTTTTAGTATAATAGAGAAACGACAGATATATTTAACACAAAACACGAATACTGAAAATATAAACGAATAGAGATATTTAAGACACCGAGATACATACCATATAAGAGTTCAACGACTGATTTTTTCAGAAGGGCGTTTCTTTTGGTCTCAGACGTCTGTACTCGTCGAGGGTTGTTGCGTGATTGAGGGGTACAAAGGATGTTTTTGCTTATATCAAACAAAGATTTGGCTGTCACAGTGCGCATGCGTACACAAGCTGTTCCGGGCGAAATCGATAACTTCACGTGCGGCTTTGCCACAATGGGCGAATAGTGGAATCGATATGTAATTTCGTTCACTGTTTAATTGATCGCTGGTGCTCATGAAAAATAATTGGGTGCATGTGTGGAAGAGAGTGGTGTTTTTTACGATCGAACAAAAGTTTACAAACTAGAACTACGCTTTTTTAGTTAAGAAGTGGCCGTACCACTGTTTGGCGTTAATGTTGTATGTAAAAATAAAGATTGTCAAACTTTGTGTGTGACAGTGTTTGTTAGTGTGATAGTATATGCAGAACTTAACATGGTACAAAAAAAATGTTATCTTTAAAGACCAACCTTTAAAAAGCAAATCTTTAATATTGTTATATATATATATATATATATATATATATATATATATATATATATATATATATATATATATATATATATATATATATATATATATATATATATATATATATATATATATATATATATATATATATATATATATATATATATATATATATATATATATATATATATATAAGCAGTGGAGGACCCTGTCTGCTGATGCTTCCACCATGGACTAAAAAATGAATAACAACCGAGTGATATTTGTTGCGAATGGTTCACGTGATTGTGTGACTGAGTAACGTTTGTAGCACGGTTCTCATATTGGGTGGTTCAAAACAACCAGCCTTGCGTGTTTTGTTCGCAGTGGTTCTCACGTTGAAAACACGTCGCAGGGAGTCTCACGTTGTGTAGGGTCTCAGATATAAATTAACTGCGTATGAGTGTAATTTATCATTGTTAGCTATGGATCCAAGATGGGTGAATCCGTTCACTGCTCTCATAGCCGGACCCACTATGTCTGGCAAATATGTCTTTGTACAAAGATTCTTGAAACATATCCGAGATATGATGGTCCCTGCTCAAGACGAAAGTATATGGTGTTATGGAGAATGGCAGTCCATGTATAATTCGATGACTGGAGTCCACTTTATTGAAGGACTGCCGGACGTGGAACAGTGGACAGGTGATAAGAAACGCCTGTTAGTTATAGATGACCTGATGAGTGAGACGGATGATAGAATAACGAAATTATTCACTAAAGGGAGTCATCATCGCGATGTTAGTGTAATATATATTGTGCAAAATTTATTTGGTAAAAACAAAGAACACAGAACCATTAGTTTGAATTCTTATTATATAGTGATTTTCAAAAATCCACGCGATGGCTCGAAGATTATTAATCTAGCCAAGCAGATGTACCCAGGTCGTACTGCCTATGTCCAAGAAAGTTTTAAAGACGCGACATCGGCCCAACGCGGTTATTTACTAATCGACCTTCATCAGACAACACCCGACGCTTTAAGATTACGTAACCTAATATTTCCACACGAGCAACAAGTCGTCTACGTCCCCAAATATCGAGATGGGAGAAAAGGTGAGACGGCATGCTGAAATGTTAAAGTTTCTAGGCACTGCCAAACCCCCAGTCATTAAGGCTGTTATGAAAACAGGTCTCCCGATCTTGTAGGAACACTCTGCAAGTGTTGTCACAACGTATTAAAAGGTAACGTTACACTGACACCCGCTCAGAAGAGACGTATGCGTCGTTACAAAAACACCCTGAGAGCGCTCACTAGAAGAAATCGTTGCTCAAAAGACGGAAGCAATTTTTACAAACTGGCGGATTTTCGGGTGCTCTTTTAACCCCCCAACTAACCCTGCTAAGAGGCGTCTTGTAGATGGCGAAGAAAATGATTTTAATGGACCCTCGTTTGTTAGAGGCTCAAAACCTTATAGAGCTTCAACGCTCTGAGAGATAACTTGGGAGAATAAGACAGTCCAATGCAACTAGTCTTGGAGCGAGAAGATTTGCCGATTGGTGACAAAGCTAGATTATATCAGCGAACACTGCAGCGTTATTTGACTCGCCTAGAACAGTACAGTCACGTGCCTCTAGGTCTCGTGGACATTAAGTCTCCACTTAACAAGTCGAGCTCGAAGCCTCCCATCGATCAACCAACTGTACTTAAAGACGAGATTGTCGACAAACTCTTCAGTCCCCACCCGAACAAGTCACACCCACTAATCAAAAAAAGGTAGTTGCCAGTAAATTGCGAGAAACATCGTCGTATTTGCTCACAAGAAGGAAAAATACAAAAACACCAAAGTGGGAAGCATAGCCAAAGAAGTGAATAAGATTTTAAAACAACATTACTACGAGCCGAAACGACCCGGTTCGTATGGGGGAGTCGGTGTCTTGCAACGTAGCACCAAACTTACTCGTAAAAAAATTGAAGAGTGGTTAGGTCATCAGGATACGTACACCTTACAAAAACCGGTGCGTAGAAAATTTAAAAGACTCACCACCATCGCGGGTGGTATCGATCAACAGTTCCAGGCTGATTTAATAGACTTGCGGGGTTTAAAGAAATTCAACGATGGGTTTTCCTATCTAGTAACGTGTATCGATGTTTAGTAAATTCGCTTGGGCTGTTCCCCTGAAAAACAAAACTGGGAAAGCTTTAGTAGCAGCGGTGAAGACCATTTTTAACAGTCGTAAACCTATAAATTTTCAAACAGACAAAGGCAGTGAGTTCGTCAACAAAACATTCTTAAATTTTCTTAAAGACGAAGGTGTCCATTTCTTCACCACGGAGAATGAAGATACCAAGGCAGCTATAGTAGAGAGGTTTAATCGAACCATCAAAGAAAAAACGTGGCGTTACTTTACTAAAACCAACAATCTTCGCTACGTCGACGTGATAGAGCAACTGGTCCACAACTACAATTATTCGTATCATCGGAGTATTAAGATTGCGCCGTCGGAAGTTAACCCGAGCAACCAAGAATAGGTGTGGCATACGTTGTATGCGACCCCTGACGTCATCGGCAGAAAAGTCTATTTTAAAGCCGGTGATCGCGTGCGGATCGCTCAAGCCAGACAAACTTTTAAAAAGGGTTATACGCCGGCGTGGACAGAAGAGTTGTTTATGGTCAGTCGACTAAACCAAACAAGACCGGTCACGTACGTCCTTAAAGATGATTCGGGTGAGGAACTGAAAGGTTCTTTTTACCAAGAAGAGTTGCAGCGGGTCGGTGACACGATAGTTTATCGAATCGAGTCCATTTTGCAAGAACAACGAGGTGTTAGGGGTGTTAAAGAGTATTTAGTCAAATGGTTCGGTTATAACTCGTCATTCAACAGCTGGATTTCCGTGAAACAACTAGCGAGATATCGAGACTGATGGAAATAGAAGAAGTGAGCACCCCAGTTTTGCGATCACCCCCGCCCAAGGCCACGAGAACCTCGGTCTGGCCTTTTTTTTTGAAAACTAGTCCCGCGACTAGAGATCGTTTTCATCTGTCAGATGATCGTTATATATGTCGTCATCGGGGTCTCGTTATTCAATCTGAGTCGGAGCAACGCAAAGGGACAGGACGGCAAGTTTTGGATCGCCTTAATGAGCAGTTGTCTGGCTTACATGTTACCTAACCCTAAGATAGGATGAGTTTTTACGTGACTTTACCCAGCAATGCCTCGATGAAAATATACCCAAACAATAACGCCGGTCACTTTTTCGTCAAATTGCCACAGACTATAGACTTGACTTCGCGTTACGAGGTTGGCTTGGTTGAGATTCAATTTCCCAAAAGTTATTATAACGTGCTAGAGGATGACGTATGGATACATTACTTCCTCAACAAAGACGATGAGTCTATACTACTCACGTTGCCCGCCGGTCTATACACGTCACCCGACACGCTGATCGACGAGTTAAATAGTTTGCTTTTAGACACGGATGTGAATGAAAAAGACCGAGTTAGATTCCATTTTAACAATAATAAGGCCACCTTGAATCTGTATGACCCGGAGGTTGAAGTTAGAATTAGCGAGACGTTGAAACACATGTTATGCTTACCTGCCTCACTCGCCACAGACATCGACCCAATACTACGAGGAGAGACTGAAGTACAAATGGATAGCGATATGAAAAATGTATACGTGTACTGCGACCTCGTAGCGGCGAGACCGGTTGGAGATGCCTCTGTCCCTTTATTGCGGATTGTGCCTATTTTGGACAGGACTACCGCTTCGGTTTTTAGGATTTACGACAAACTACACTACGTACCCCTGAGCCGTTTTTCGTTTGACGCTGTGGAAATCCTTTTAACTAATGACCAGGGTAAGACTATCCCATTCACTAGCGGAGCTTCGGTGTTGACACTCCACTTCCGAACTCACAGACGGTTAGATTTTGAATAGAAAAATGGTCAGACGTGAACCAATACGACGAAACCTCAAAATGTATGAGGAGTTTTACTGCAACCAAGCTGGCCACGGGATGCCAGTGTTTATCGGAGGCAGAAGTCAAAGAGGACATGGTTTGGGTAGTTTTTTTCAGCGGGCTCGGTCGCATGGTTCTCCCGTGGTTAAAAACTGGAGGGCAAAGCTTTACTCAGAGAAGGGGTTGGCACCGGTCTACAGGTCGCGAGCGACGCGTTAGCCGGCAGAAATATTGGTGAGTCATTTCGTGGGCGAGCCAAAGAATCGGGTCAGCGTTTATTACAGGGAGCCGTTGACCACCTCATCAAAACGAAGTAACCGAGCTCGCCCTTCTCATTTTCACCAGAACAAGCGACGGTACTCTGATATATTTGAATGATGGCGCTTATTCACCCCAGCTCGTGCGAGTGTCTTTACAGTGGTCTAGATTTGTTTAGCGTTCCACCAACGCAGACAGCCAAACGAGGCCATATGACAGCGGCTCTGTTTTACAAAGACACGCCAAACTTTATTACGGAAACAAGTGGTGATAATAACAACGGACTAAGACTGCGTCGACATATAGCGGCAGGTTCTCAGGACATTGATATGATGGGTCGGTTACGTTCAGATATCTTCGCCCAAGATCGCTACCTG
This sequence comes from Oreohelix idahoensis, assembly GCA_024509875.1. Taxonomy (NCBI): domain Eukaryota; kingdom Metazoa; phylum Mollusca; class Gastropoda; order Stylommatophora; family Oreohelicidae; genus Oreohelix; species Oreohelix idahoensis. The sequence goes on from JAMPIV010022542.1 coordinate 71,830, forward strand.
TTAAACGGTGTGACAGTTAAAGGAAAACTCACGCCGTCTAAAGATGCCTTCAACGTGCTGGGAAACGACCCCGCAGGTGGTTATAAATCGACGTTTCCCTAAACGACACGCTGATTACACCCAGCGAGAACACCTACACTTATAGAGCTTACCTGGAAGCCACGTTGAATTACGGGGAGGAAGCCAAACGAGGCCATTTGACAGCGGCTCTGTTTTACAAAGACACGCCAAACTTTATTACGGAAACAAGTGGTGATAATAACAACGGACTAAGACTGCGTCGACATATAGCGGCAGGTTCTCAGGACATTGATATGATGGGTCGGTTACGTTCAGATATCTTCGCCCAAGATCGCTACCTGTTAAACGGTGTGACAGTTAAAGGAAAACTCACGCCGTCTAAAGATGCCTTCAACGTGCTGGGAAACGACCCCGCAGGTGGTTATAAATCTATTATAACTTATGAAGCCCTGGTTGTCCGGAAAGCCAAATTAAACCCAGCCGTCTCTCTAGCCCAAGAGAAAGCCTTTTGCGAGGTATTGCCAAGTACCTCTTGAAACGAGTTGTGCTAAAAACTTTCTCTATTCCTAGAGGCATGCTGTCGCACATGCAGGATAATCTATTTCTCAGTCAAACACCTACCCGCCTAGTGATTGGCCTAGTCACTTTGACCACTTTTAACGGGTCGTATACGTCTAATCCGTTCAATTTCGCTACTTTTGGTCTGACATATTTAAATGTCAGCGCGGATGGGAGAACAGTCAGTGGCAAGCCTTTGTCGATGGATTATGAGCACAACCAGTACGTGAGAGCCTTCTTCGGGACGAATCTAGCTATGGGACTGGTTGGTAAAGACGCTGGCAACGACCTCAAGTATAGACATTTTAAGAATGGATACGCCATATACGCCTTTGACCTCACCCCTAGTCTACTGGACGGTGACCAGTTTGAGATGGCCAAGTCGGGACCTGTCTCAGTAGAACTTCAATTCTCCGAGATCACGCCCGAACCATTACAGGTCCTCGTCTACGCCGAGCAAGACTCGATCTTGGAGATCTCGAAATCGCGCCAAGTTTTGACAGACTACACCACTTAAACGATGAATATAGACGATCGATAAGTAATCTGAACTGACTGTGCTCTGAGAGCTCCTAGGCGTACACGAAAAAGAAGTGCGGTTAGACGTCATTCATAGATCAACTAATTTTGTCAATAAATATATAAAATGTATCTAGTGTTTTCTCTTTTATATAGTCTAACTGTTGCAATATGTGTCTAAATATATGTATAACTAAATATCGTCTACCTGTTGTAAATATATATCGTATAATTGTCTGTAATGTATAACTAAATGTTGTAATATATGTCTACATGTCTATAACTAAATATATGTAAATATATGTCTAAATATTGTAACATAAACAACACACTACCAGGACAACAGGACGTAAGCTGATTGTCAGAGGAAGTCACCCCGGCTAAAATATATCGCTATATAAAAGTCACGCGCCGCCTCCTGACGCGCGCGCCGCCTGAAATCGATCGGAGTATTTTGCTATATAAAAGTCATGTCGCGCCGCCAGAAAAGGGGTGCGTTTTGCGCCTACGCTACTACTACTGTCATCTTATTCATCTATAATGCACTGATGAACCTTTAATGTGACTGATAGCGTGTATAGGGATCATTAAGTCGTCAGTTCTTTACGCTCCAAGTGAATTTAAGGTTAGGGTAGTAGCTTGCCAGAAATTTCTTCTTTTGAGCTGACTCCTCAGTTCCGTACATGGTATCTCCGTTGCCATTACACTTTCTGACACTCATCTGTCGCCTTAATAGTTTCTTACAATAATTTGCTGCCTTCACGCTTGTTTACGCTGATCTGTCGCCTTGGTGTTTTCTTACATTGCTATTCCTCTAATTTCTAGTTTCCTTTGTCTGCCCTTCCAAATGTGCTTTCAACTGCTCGAATATTATTGTCTACTGTGGCCGTGTCTCTTATAATATTAGTTTTCTTTTTCCTCAAATGATCTGTCAAAAATTCTGAGGGGCTATGTGCTGACTCAGACGTATTTGTTTTCCTTTATTTTTATTTTATTTATTCACCAAGTCTTCGGGATACTGGTCTTGTCCGCCAGAGATGTTTATTTCTTGATGAGTGATCGTATAGATTTTATATTTAAAGTTCGTTCTTCCCTCAAATCTGCAGATGGTTATGCTTGGTGAGACAGCTTTAATAAATTATATTTGTACTTCTTTAAGGTCACTTATCCAACTGGAACTTCTTTAAGTGAGTTGAAACAAGTCTTGTCATCAATTAAAACAATTTTAATTGGAACTGGTGAACAACAGTGAAAAAATATGAAGACATTCCTCTTTATCAATTTCATGTGTCATTAACCGGCATGTGATCAAATAATTTCTGTAGACATTTATTCTGGATGTACAATCACAGTTCCTCCTTTTACTTTACGCCACGGTAGCACATAACATTCATCATGTTTAAAAATGTTCTTCAAAGATTTCTCATTATTTTTATTCTTGGGCGCTAGACTAAGTGAGACCTCTACCTTGCTTGTTAGGTTTGAAAGTTCAGTATTTTTGCTAAGTTACTCAAAATGATTGCTCGACATTATATCCTACCTGGATATATCATGATGTCCGCTGAAAATCTAACAAAATTTTGCGACACTGTACTTACGTGAAATTAAATTTACAATATTGGAAATAAATCTGCTTTTCAACTGAGATGATGAAAATATCATTTATTTGATAACTGCAAGGAATCTGTGTTCATTGGCCAAGGACTTTTTTGTAGCAGATTGAGGGTACACGCCAGGTTGACACCGCTCCCTGTTAAAACTACGTCCGTGAAAGTTGGCGATCAGGTACAGACCCCTTTGTTCTCTACAGTTTTTGTCTAACTAAAACTTCGCATGGTTGAAAATTGCCGTCCATTGCTTTGATTGGTGTTAACAAAAAAATGTCCCAACTTATTTGATTGGATACAGCTATTAGGCACCGTTAACTGTGTAACATAAAATTTAACTTTTCTTCTTCTTCGCTCATCATGAAAAGGACGTTGGTTTCGTTGTGTCCGTTTACAGCGGAGCTGCGATATTTGTGCCTTTCGGCCGACACATACGACTTCAGCACGGCATTTTTGGGACCGGGTTTGCCTTCCCTCTTCGATCCCTACTCACTCAGCCAGACTGCAGTGATGCAGCCTGTTTCCAGTACTACCACTTGGAGGTGGAGTAGGGTCTTGGTCAGCTTCTGGTTCGATGACCCTGACGCAAGCAGTCTAGCTATGGGTCGCTAACTGCATTTCTCACTGTTGACGCGTCTTAGGTTCCATACAATTTAACTAACTCTATGTAAATTAGATGACGTCAATCGTTGCTATGCGATTCCCGCCAAAAGACTGAGTTCGCGTCTAAAAGTCTATTGTTAGAAAAATGTAACTTTTCTTGTTTTGTGATAAACTGTAGTAAGTACATTTGTCGTTTTTAAAGTTCGTAGCTCGCTTCTTTAATCTTGGGTTATTCTTATGCTAGATCTCTATCACGTTTGTCTACTGTTTCAGCACTGATAATGCTGTCGTGGTAGGCCGTCCGGTCACACTACTTACTTAGTTATTCCTCTTCTAACCCAGACTGTAGAAATTTGCCAGAGAGAACGCCATACTATCCTATCGCCTGTCTTGCTCCTGGCCTGGTTCCAATACTTCTGGTATTCCATGATCCATAATTCGTAATACGTGCCAGTTCCGTCTCCTTTAATGTCAATCCGGTTATCTCTCTGTAGTTTCTATGGATCAAATTTTAAAACAAACATGTAATTGGTCTGTTGTGCCTTTGCAAGCCGTCTGGCGGATTCACGGTTTTACCCGCTACTTTCCTCGACGTATGAAGCATCCAGGTTAGTCAGAATCCCTCCTCAATTTTTCAGAACCGGCTTGAGACCAGCCTAGGTGGCATTCTATTTATAGTGTTCGTTTATTTCTCGACGTGCTGCCTTATCCATCTCTAATTTTCTTTCTTTCTGCTACATATGTGTAGCTTGTTGTCTGTGTATTCCACCGTTTTATGTCTGCCATGGCATCTGGCCATTTCATACCGATTATTCGACCTAGGTATCTGATGGTGTCTGTCTGGAGACTAGACCTAATAGACTTGCTTATAATCCGTTAAAAATATGACGACAAACACTGCACGTTGACATTAATACCCCGGATGTGTTATTCGTAATTATTGCTCTCGTCTTTTACCTAGGTCACATTTTCTTTCCTTTCCGTTTTTGTTCGTTTGTCCTGTCACGGGATTTACTCAACTTGCTCTCTGCAGTGATGGTGCAACGGTGGCCAAACTACAGAGTATCTACTGAGGGTCTTCAAAGGTTATCTACCTTTAGCGCAAGATTACTCTTAACAGAAACGTGATTTAACTACAATTCTAGGGAGCCTCATAGGAATTTAAGAAAACAAGTACTATAGGATAGGATCCAGGTCGTGTAAACTGTCTATCTTCCCTGACCTTCTATGAGGAGTAAGAATTTGGCTCTATTGATGAGCCCCAACTAATTTAAATCAGTAAAATATTACTTCAACAGCTATATTATTCACACGGATTACCTCCCCTACTTTGCAGCAGTGGTTCAACAGTTGCCAAAACTCAAGAGTATTTAATATGTGCCTTCAAAGGTAGGCTAAAGGTGTCTACCTTCGCACAAGATTTCTCTTGGCAGAGTGGTAGATAGAAGGATAATGATGTTTCTATCTGAAGGGGGTATTCATAAGATATTTCCGAAGTCAAGAACACGGCTGCATTGGCAGGGCAATTGTTAACATTATTATGGCCCGCTGACTTTTATGAAGAATTAAGCAATGATTAATTTTAGCTCGTCAAGCTCCCACCCTGATTCACTCAGTTGAATTCTTATTATTAAGGTATACCTCTACTTAGAGAGTATTGAGTAAATCGACGGAGACAAACATGCAGTACAATTAAAATGAATGAATGGAAGCTAAATTTGTATAAATACAAATAACAAATTTAGTAATCATTTAGGTTTAACACAATTTTAGAAAATGTGAATAATGATTTAACAAAGCTGTCATCACTGTTATGATGGGATGAAAGTTTATAAATGAGTTCACGTGGCAGCTTATAGGTTTCAATTATTTGCCAAATGGTACGTTCTGCTCCCGCTGATGGTTTATTTCTGTGTAGATAGGTCACTGGAGTTCTCGCGTCTCTGGTCAAGATTAAAGGCGCAGCACGTTCCAAGTAAGATCAAGGAGTAACTGCCAAGCTGATCCTGCGTGTCTAAGATTCTCTGATGATGGTTACTAATTCTACGCCAGTCCACTTATACCCTCACTTTGTTCCAGAGATTAGTACCCTCACTGGTATCACCAACAACTGTTGTAAAGAGAATAGAAACAACACGCTCTCTTGAATATTGCGTTTTCCAACCCATAGTTATGGGTCCCTTCTCTCTATTCCACCATCCCATCTACCTCAGAATTTACCCTCGATGAGAAGTAAACTTAATCTCTCGAGTTAAAATGTTCTTTACATTTAAATTGAATAGCTTTATCTTTATTTTATATTTAAATTAAAAGGTTAATAGTTCAGATAGAATATGTTTACATTTACATCTCCACTGATTGAAAAGTGTTCACAGTATAAATTGAATATGTTTTCATTTATATCTACACTTGTTGAACAGTTTGAAACTTTTATTATTTTTTAAAGTGAATATGTTTACATAGACATTTACACTGGTTTGAAAATGTAAACAATATACTTAGAATGTTAATCTTTTCATTCATCTTTCCCTCCTTGCTCCATATGGAACTTGGGGGTACTGAGGCTTTTAGTTTTCTTTATGAAACTAGCGATAAAGCAGCCACCAGCTCTTGCAGTGGTAGTTCATGAAATTATCATTCTATACGATGAGGTTGACTTGGACATCCGCTAGCGATTTTCACATATTAATATTCACATGGTAATATACACATATTAGTTCACATGTAAGTAATGAAAAAATATAAAAGGTAACATGCACAACGTAAGCAAATCCTGTCTAACAGACTTTTTGCTCATTTGGTAACCTCATACGTCAATGTGTGTCAGATGTACTTTTCATAAAGACGAGGAATCTCGTTATCTGTCACTTGAGCACACACAACCCGTCTCTTTACCACCTTGGCGAAGACGCACCTTTGCCTTATCAGCGATTAAACAAATACGCTGGGGCGATTTTGATGTTAATCCGTTGCGGCCGAGGTTTGGTACACGAGAATTTACCAACATGACTGCCGTTCCAATATTGCATCACCAGTCTACTATCTCAGCAGCGATGGTCAAGTAAACAGACAAGACGAAAAATTACTAAAAGGAGTGTAAGAATTAAAGCACAAAATATCTGCTACAGAGAAAGAAAGAAGTGCTGACAATGAAGAAGCACGCAATAGGTCGGTACAACAAATTAAAATGAGTACTGCCAGAGTGAAAGAGAGATCGAGAAGGGGTCACCTCAAATCCATCGCGTGACAGTTATATGAATTTAAAATGGCTTGAGATACGGGTGAAGTTCACCAGAAATGACTTAATCAACTACGAATTTGTATATACATAGATAACAAATGTAATATTCCATTATAGTTAAAAATGTGAAATAAATAAGGGTGGGCTGAATTAGGAATAATCTTTAAAGATTCACCAGTCGTGATGACCTGTATATGGTGTTGACAAATTTTCTTAGGAAAAGAGCTCACTTGGCAGCTCTGAATGTGTACTTAGCTGCCAGTAAGATGTCGGTTGGCTTCTGCTTCAGCTGATCCCTGCTCTTTGCAGGTTATGGGCTGGTTCTTCTCATCGCTGGTCAAATCTGGTGGCCACAACATGCCCATCGTAGTATCGTGGAGTAATTCGATAATTGATCCAACGTCTTTTAAGACCCGTCTGATGTTGATGTCTAGCTCATACCACACACTTGTTCCACAGACTGTTACCACCAATTGGTACAACCGACTAGTATCATGAAATAAGAGAGAAACAAACACCCTCCTGAGTATTTGATTTCCTGACAGGAAAATCAGGTGTCTCTCCTTTTCATTCCACCATCCCATTTGACTCAGAACTTTACTCGTTCTGAGCAATAATGTTAAACCCAGTGAGCAAAAAACATCATCCATTCTCACATAATTGGGTTTGCTCTTTTTTTCTCTCTGGCAGATATGTTTTTTAGAGTCATTGTTTGCACTTCTTCTCCGAAATAATTCGCCTTGTCTGTTTCCGTGACCATCCATGCTGAAAGAGAAGACAGTTGATGCAATGTTGACCGACAGACAAAGTTGGTAAAATTCTCGCATACTAAACTTTGAGGGCGACGGATTAAAACGACGTATGCCCAGCAAGTTTATTTGGCACTGATATTGCTATTGTGACTCACTAATTACTGTCGTGAAGAGTCAGAGCCCAGATGGTTAAACGAGGGTCGGTGTTTGCACAAGGACGGGCAGATGAATTATCCGTCTGCGGGCATATTACAGACATGCACCTGAAAGACGGAATGTTGTAATAGTTTCCGGACAGACGTGTTACGAAGACATTATTTGTGGTAATGTAGGAAGTTGTAGTGCAATCATTACCGGGAATCGACGGAAATACCAATTCCAAATTTGGAAAGTAATCTTTTCAATAACACGCAGCATTTTCCTATGAGGATATTTTTTGAATAGACCTCATAAAACCACGCATGATTGCAAGTATTGACCGGCATTTGAAATGTAAACATAACAACAATGCTGTTTGGAGCACGGTCAAATAGTAAACAACAACGTGCGTGGGACGAAAGTTGCAATATAACTTGACACAATTGTCGGTTGAAAGCACTGTGACATTCAACTGTCAAGAGACCAGCCAGACAGCCAGAGTAATGAATAAGATCAGAATTCCATTTATCGGACCAAACCCTGCTACAGCATCTTGAGGTCTTATATATATATATATATATATATATATATATTAGCTGGTATGAGTGAGTCCTGCAGCCTTGGTTTCGTCAATTCTTTTGTGATGATGACACTTTACAGTCTGATAGCTTCGTTCTTCAAACGGTCTGATAGCTTCGTTCCACGAACATTTAGACAAAATATAAAGAAACACTGCCTCTGCTAAGTACATTTGTGGGCTGCAAATAACCAGGCGCATTGTCTCGCTGTTCACCCACCAATGTTAGTCTCTCTGAGTAATTATATTCTTGATTTTACACAGCGTAACTCAGGGAGGATGATTAGAAATCACCAATATTTTCAGTATTAAACTGGGAAAATATGTGCTTGGACAGCGCGGTGCAATGTCGTGCCTGAATTAAAATTAACGAGGTACATATATCTCACACAATGATACTATACACTTGAGGCACATGTGATGTAATCATCACTCATCACTGCTCTAGTCGGAGTCTGGGGTCACATCTGCTGTGGGTTTTCTGTACGACTAGCAAGAAACAATCGCCAGCGCTTGCTGTAGTGGTTTATGAATATACTCTTTTCATATGTTGAGGTTGACAGCCTCATATATAACCACTTAGCAAGATAAACATGTCAAATTCACATTTGTTAAATAAATGTTTATACTTACCCTAAAGTAACTTTTATTAACACGATCTAATGGCACAGTTTAGAATGGACACTAGCAGCTTAGGTTAGATGCTTTCGAATCACTTGGTCTGGAAATTTTAAATTCCTCTTATGATGGATTATCTGATTCCTTAGGACTCCAGTCTTTGTATTTGAAAAAAATGCGTTTTTTTTTTTAAGTTTCAAAGTTTCCCAAATACTCTGATCTTTCACCTATAATGTTGGAATTCTTAATCCGATCCTTCTCTCTCTGGCTCTGGTGAATTGCTAGCTTGTCGTGACAATGTAATCTGATATGTGACTCCGATTTCGCTAGATTATATTTCCAATTCTCAGTACAAAATCCCAGATTGTACCTCCGACGAAATCGCCAATGAGAACCATTTAGTATTCCGATTCTCTCTTTACACCAATCCAATCTCGTTTGCACTATGTGGGTAGGGGTGTTTAATTTAATTTCCCCAGCGTATTTTAAAATATTACATTTTAAAATTTCAACGCGTGACCTCTGTCTAAAAATGTCGTAATGTTTCCGATTGCACATTTATGCAAAACTCATAAACACATCTGTGCACTCATTTCCTGTCTAGAAGCTTTCCGCCAATATTATCTTGCCAGACAGGCTATCTGTAATAATCTTGATACGGAGATGGTATCGCTGAAGCTATTATATCATTATCACCTGGGCCCTCGCCCATCTCAGACGGCTTTCCCAGACAGGCAATATGAATTTCTATTCATCTATCGTGCGAGACCATATTGTGTCTATAGAGTTCGACTCATATCAAAGGTGGCTAGGCGACTCAAGTAATAAACTTATTACCACTGACCAGTGTAATAAGCCTGTCATTGTTACAGTTCACCTGGTGAAACCAATACTCAAGAGGGTATTTGTTCTCTTCTTTTGTGACACTAGTCGGTGGTACCAATTGAGAGTACTATCTCTGGAACAAGTGAGCATAACTGGCATGAAGTGGACCCTAGACGCAATCATCAGAGGGTCTTAGAGACGTTGGACAAGCATTGTGATTACACCCTGATACTTCTTGGAACGTGTCACACCTTTCAGACTTGACCAGTGACGATTGAATCAGTCATCTATCTGCAAAGAATCAACCTTTCACACTATTGGAAGCTAAGTACAAACTTCAAAGCTGCCAAGTGAACTGTCCATTTTTCGAAAACCTTAACATCACCCTGTGATCAGTGCTTTTTTTAAAGAATTATTCATTTTTAAACTGTTAAACATAATTGATCATTCAATTTGTTATTTGGTTATATACAAATTTAACGTTCATTTAATCATTTTAACTGTACTGCACCCGTATTTTTCAGCCAATTCTTTAAATACACTTAAACAGAGCTATAAATAGTAATTAAGATTTCGCTGAATTAAATCAGCTGCGGGCTTGAACGAGATAATTAAAAGACAATACTTCACAAACGTTGACGGCAGATACTAAAGTTAACATTGCTGGGACTCATTCAGCATTGTTCTTGCTTTCTGAATATCTTATGAAGAGTCCCTCGAGGTAGAATCATCATTATCCTTCTATCTACAACCTTGCCAAGAGTAATCTTGTGCGTAGGTAGACACCTGTGAAGACCCACATTAGATACTTTAGGTTTTGGCCACTGTTGGATTACTACTGCAGAGCAAAGGGAGTCAACGTGGGACTACCTATGCATTTGGTTCTCTATTAGAAACCAGCAAGAAGCCGTCACCAGCTCTTGCAGTGGTGGTTCATTCTATATGCTGAGTTGCAAGCCTCGTACGAACTGGGACATCCACTAGCTGCTTTCATGTGTTAATAATGCAAAATATAGATTGATAAAATGTACAACTTACCGTAAATAACTTTGGCCTTTGGCTTCTGGCTCGAGAACTAGTCTCGGCCTCTTACACGTGGTCTGGGGTATTGCTTTGTAATAAACTCCCCCAATAAATTAGTGTTCAGGTTCCTAGGATTCCAGGCTTTCCCTATTAATAAAGGTAGACTTTTCTTGGGGTGTTAGTTCACAAGATACTTAAACACGTTGTCTGGTTCTTTGAAGTGGGATCCTGATCCTATTCCTCATTCTGATTTACCTGACTGTCTTCTTGATGAGTTATACTTATCAGTGCTTTAAAAACAAAGGCCCTAGATTATAAGCCAATATTCGGCCAAAGAATCCACATTGCTACTAAATGACAAGGCTCCAATCAGAAATGTTGTATTTTAACATCTCAAATGCCAAACCATTAGCATGCAAGTTAACATGCGTATATTGTTTACAACATCAGCAGTTATGGGCTATTATGAAAAATATGGGATTTCCAAACCACCTTATACAACTCATCGCACTGCTGTACCAAGAACAACAGGCAGCCGTAAGAAAAGAGGGGGAAACATCAGAATGGTTTGAAGTACAGAAAGGAGTAAGACAAGGCTGTACCCTTTCCCCTTACCTGTTTAACATTTATGCCGAGAATATCATGAGAAATGTAAGAGATGACCAAGAACACACAGAGTTTGACTCATTTAACATCGGCGGGTACCAGATCCCGGAAATCATATATGCTGACGACACAGTCCTCCTATCGACCAACCCAGAAGGACTTGAACAATTACTTCTGTCCACCAAAAAACACAGCGAGGCCCAGAATCTATACCTAAACACCAAGAAGACCAAAGTATTGACAACAGACAAAGTAAAGACCAAACCAGAAATTGAAATTGATAACGAAGAACTGGAAATGGTTAATGACTTCGAATACTTAGGATCAATCATCAACAGCTCTGGCGACTGTGCAGTAGAAATTAAAAGAAGACTTGCAATTGCTTCACATAAACTAATACAGATGAAAAACCTATGGCAAGGCACAAGCAAAGAAACAAAGTTACAACTGATCAGAGCATGTATATTCCCAGTGGCAACATACGGCTGCGAGACTTGGACACTCAATAAAACAGTTGCAAAAAAGATTACATCATTCGAAATGAAATGCTACAGAAGGATGTTGAGAATACCCTGGACAGAAAAAAAGACCAACAGAGAAGTACTGCACTCACTAAACGTACAGGAACATTGGCTCCTAAATACCATCGCAATAAGGAAGCTGAAATTTTTCGGTCATATAAAAAGACATAATAGCCTGGAAAAAACAGTGATGGAAGGCATGGTCCCTGGAAAAAGGGGAAGGGGTCGACCTAGACGACGGTGGACCCAGGACATCACAGAGAGTCTGAACTTGTCTTTGGCTGATGCAGGTCGACTTGCCCAGAATCGTGATGCGTTCAGAGCAGCTGTAATGGAGACAACGTTCTGGAAAGAATACGTCACATGATGATGATATTGTTAGGGGTATATCCAACTACCTTCTCGTGAAAAGTTCTTGCGTGACACACAAAATGGGATTTTTACACATACCGTATAAGGTATTTCGTCTTCCGTTGAGTTCCATCATGTTTACACTCACGAATTCATAGATCTATCACAGATAATCTCATTCAAGATGGATAACATATGTGTAAGCATTGCCAATAACAAGTCTGCATGGAAAAGATTATATCATTTACCTGATCCAGCAAGTAACTTACAAGCAAAAACCCGGTCAGACAGAAAATGTTATCAGTGGTAAGACACTAACGGTGTCCATCTCACCGTATTACGTATTAATCGCGAGCTCCCATTCACTCACTGGTAAGAAATATGTTACACGTTCGTAAACAATAATTCACTCTGCAGATCCAGGTGTCAATATGAGTTCAAACGAAAGTGAGTGATTACAGTAATCAGTAAGGATGGTCGTTGAAGCCCCGTTATGAATAGAATTGTATAAATCAAGTGTAAACAATTAATTTAAAAAATACCAAATACTGTCAGAAGTGAGAAAAAGGAAGTGAAGAGCACAGAATGAACTACAAGATGTTACAGGAAGATGTGACACTCGAGGTTATTTTGTCACATGTCACCCGAGAAAGGCGTTGTGACCGCACCCATTTTCTTGTGAACGCTTTAGTAATTATTAAAAAGTCATGTGATTGTCTTGTGCCATTATTATCTATCTTTCAATAACAGTTGTTTTTTTGTTTTTGTTTATTTTGTTTGTTTTTTCAGGCCGCTGGTAAAACAATGAGACGCAATCACGCATATGCTGCCGTTGACTGCAAAACAGAACGGAACCTCTGCGAAATGAACAAAATCACTGGTAAAATGCCAGTGTACGTTCTCTATTCTAACGGCTTTAATGTGAGCACAATCAGATACACTGATCCATTTACAGCTGACATTATCAAACAATTTGTGGAAAAGTCCCCAGTTCTTCACGAGCCCAGAACAGCAACTAAATATTGAAAAAGATAAACAGCCACAGGTTTTTAGAAGCGACAAAGATAAACAGCCACAGGTCTTTAGAAGCGACAAAGATAAACCATTCAAATAGATAAAGGAAACATTCGCCTGTACGAGTCTAGCCTGACCTTTTGTTTATGAGACATTCAAGAACAGCTGACTATTTCAACCATCCGTCCATTGGCACCTAAATATGCTAATTATACCCCGTATCGGCACCTAGTCTCCCTTTAATATTGCCACAGCAGCGTCACAAGAACTAACGGACGGACATTCACAGTAGGAGCACGTACACATCAGTCGCTATATATTTTGTAGACAATACCTAGAAAAGTAGCCTAAATATAATGTTTTTCAACAATGCGAAATACGTGACAAAAAAGAGAGAAAAAAAAAATAAATAAAGCATGTTGAAAACAATTAACCAGAATATGTTCTCGCAATTTTCTCAATCAAAATGTTGTTATTTACAGTTATATGGGTTATGTTGTTCTATGCAAAGCCGGCCTTAGGGCAGGGTCACTAGAATGGCCGCCCTGGGTAGTAAAGGAAAGAGGGGCGCTGGTGCGGGTAGGAAAAAGAAGCTCGACTTGTCTCATGTGTGACACAATTCACCCAGGTTAAAGAAATGTCTTCAGGTGTGACACAATTCACCCAGGTTAAAGAAATGTCTTCAGGTGTGACACAATTCACCCAGGTTAAAGAAATGTCTTCAGGTGTGACACAATTCACCCAGGTTAAAGAAATGTCTTCAGGTGTGACACAATTCACCCAGGTTAAAGAAATGTCTTCAGGTGTGACACAATTCACCCAGGTTAAAGAACTCATTGTACATTTTTGAAAAATAAGAAACCACTGAAACCAAAAGTCAGATATATTATTAACATTCTTGGTTTAGTTGTTGTCTATATATACATATATATTTTTTTGAAAATAATTTTTTTGGCGTGCGTAATAACTATATAAAACAGATTTACACATGCTTTCACGAATCTTGCTTAATTCTCTAGCAGAGTTTAACTTTTGCGGCTGTTAATGTGGGGGTGGTGCGTATCTCAAACTCTTCCTCACTGGCGCGGCGTTCTCTCGTTACATGTAAACCCCATAACAGTGGTTTATATCCCAGCACATACTTTTCCAACAGTGGTTTATGCCACAGCACATACTTCTACAACAGTGGTTTATGTCACCGCACATACTTCTACAACAGTGGTTTATGTCACAGGACATACTTCTACAACAGTGGTTTATGTGACAGCACATGCTTCTACAACAGTGGTTTATGTCACAGCACATACTTCTACAACAGTGGTTTATGTCACAGCACATACTTCTACAACAGTGGTTTATGTCACAGCACATACTTCTACAACAGTGGTTTATGTCACAGCACATACTTCTACAACAGTGGTTTATGTCACAGCACATACTTCTACAACAGTGGTTTATGTCACAGCACATACTTCTACAACAGTGGTTTATATCCCAGCACATACTTCTACAACAGTGGTTTATGTGACCGCACATACTTCTAAAACAGTGGTTTATATCCCAGCACATACTTCTACAACAGTGGTTTATGTCACAGCACATACTTCTACAACAGTGGTTTATGTCAAAGCACATACTTCTACAACAGTGGTTTATGTCAGAGCACATACTTCTACAACAGTGGTTTATGTCACAGCACATACTTCTACAACAGTGGTTTATGTCACAGCACATACTTCTACAACAGTGGTTTATGTCACAGCACATACTTCTACAACAGTGGTTTATGTCACAGCACATACTTCTACAACAGTGGTTTATGTGACAGCACATACTTCTACAACAGTGGTTTATGTCACAGCACATACTTCTACAACAGTGGTTTATGTCACAGCACATACTTCTACAACAGTGATTTATGTGACAGCACATACTTCTACAACAGTGGTTTATGTGACAGCACATACTTCTACAACAGTGGTTTATGTCACAGCACATACTTCTACAACAGTGGTATATATCCCAGCACATACTTCTACAACAGTGGTTTATGTCACAGCACATACTTCTACAACAGTGGTTTATATCCCAGCACATACTTCTACAACAGTGGTTTATGTCATAGCACATACTTCTACAACAGTGGTTTATGCAAAACATCCTTACCCGTTAGTCAGTTTTACAACATACCTGAGGCAAGA
Organism: Oreohelix idahoensis; assembly: GCA_024509875.1. Taxonomy (NCBI): domain Eukaryota; kingdom Metazoa; phylum Mollusca; class Gastropoda; order Stylommatophora; family Oreohelicidae; genus Oreohelix; species Oreohelix idahoensis. The sequence continues at coordinate 87,005 of JAMPIV010022542.1, forward strand.
TTAGTCTTTTTATTTCGTCGTGTCCTCAAAGACTAACAGAAACTCCACGGGGTGTTCATAAAATACCAACAATATCCAATTAAAACTTCTACTAACAACCTCGCAACAATTACAATAGGGGATACAAATTATCTTTACATATCTCTTCCTATACCCAAAAACCCCTACATACATATATAAAAAATACATAAAACCTAATTACATTACATTATGTACCTTCAAAAACCCTAAATTAAATCTATACGGGACTTCTGCGGAGTTAGGGGCAACAAAATTAAATAAAATTAATAACCTAATACTCTCAAAAATTACATTAACATTAGACATAATCTCACCATCCTACCACACACCAATCTCAATCAACTACCCTATCTCCATAACATCCGCAAACCATAACTTCCCTACAACAACCTATACTCACTAATACAACTAAATAAAAAAATGATGGTCATAACTAAACAAACCCCCAACTCATATGAGCCAAGAATATTTATTGTGTTTTGGTATTACCTCCTTCCAGCTGTTATAATACCTCCCCATAGGAAAGTAACTAGGCTCACCCAATTACACCTCAACTACCGAATACAGAAGTACCCAAAGACACTATCATATATTACTGAATTTCAACATAATTATCTACGTCAGAAGACGTAATAATAACTTCACTTAGTCCTCCAAATCATTCAACCTATACATGAATTATAAGTTTCTGAAGACTCTAATAGACGTAGCGCTTATACTCATACAACTCATACATATTACCACACATACTAGACGCTTAACTTTCACACCCTTCTTCCCTACTAGCACCAAAATTGCTTTACCTTCACCACGCATTAACACAATCCCTCCCAATCACAACCTTATTTCATCTATAACTCCGACTTAAAACTTATACTTCAGGAATATACATTTTATACAATTTTTTCCATTCAATTCTACACATACGGGAACACCACATACCATCGCAAGAAACACAAATCTACTCGCCTAATAATAGTCTTCAATCATACCCTCATCTAAACATTTTTTTATAGATTTCTACCCATTGCTTCAATCAAGTTAACACCTCTAAATATCACAATCCTTAAACACGCGGAACACTAAATCGCTATCTCACATTCTCACAACCCTTATTTTAATACTACTCCATCAAAAAATCCAACTTTTTTTTTATATCATACCCTATCCCCACCCCTCCCACACCACCCTAACCCAGAACCTTTTGTTTACTCCCCATTACATTCCAAGTGTATACCTACCGCCCACTACTATTTTTTTCATTCAAAACAACTTCAACCCTATCCCCCCCCCCTACTCCCCCCAACCATAATACAATATTAACCCCTTAATTAACCACATCCAATCCCCACCAATCCCCGCCCCCCCCCACCCCAACAAACAACCCCCAAACTCATTCAAACATATCACCCAACTATTATATAAACCCCCCCATAATTCCCCTACCACCATAAAAAATCCAACCATCTAAACCATCATCCCCCAACACATCACCCAAAAACTCACAACTCGTAATAGTCCAGAACCAATCCCAACATCCACAAACATCCATAAACATCAATCCAACTACCACCCAACACACCCTTCCCCCACCCTACAACAACCCTGTTTCACCCTAAAAATACCATTAAATCCCACAACAACTATCTAGTCAAATACCACACTTCATATCCACATCCCACAAAACTCCCTCCAAACAATTCCATATACACAATTATATCACCTCACTAATCTAATTCACCACTCTTCCATCCCCCTACATCTACATTCGCAACTTTCTCACCACCTTCTACACCAACCTACCCACAATATTTTCCCACCCATCTAAATCTTACCACACCCATCACACTATATTTCTTCTAGACCATCACACATCAACAACTACCTCCCTATACAATAATTGCCTACCGACAACACCTACACAACCCTCACCACAAACCCCAATAACTATTTTTTACCCCCAAAACCCCTAAACCGACACACCTAATTCAGGCTACTCACCATAAAATCAACACAAAAATCCTCAACACCGGATTCTTCTATTTACAAACCAATACACCATAACCAAACACCCAATCACATAATCCGACTAAATCCTAACACAACTACACACCAAACTGCAAACAAACCCTATAAAAGTGCCATCTCCAACAATCCTCTTACATCTATTCCCTATTCATACTGCAAATTATCACCCCTCACCCATCCCTTCTTTCATATCTTACTTCAACTAACTACTCTCCCATTGCCACACCCAACAACATTATCCTTTATTAACCACTACCTTCCCATATTACATACAACCCACCCATATTTAACAACCTACTACCAGTACCCTCAAAAATAAACACAAACCTTTATCTTACTTGGGGGGGTGGCTGGCAACAAAATCCTATTTTCAATTACTCATACCTCCCCAATAAACTAAAACCACCAATCCTTATTTCAATAATTTAATTACTTCCACAATCCACCGGCACCACCTTCCCTTATATCCATCTTGGCTAATCCACTCCAATAAAATTTACTACAATATCATAGAAACCAATCCCCCACAAACAAATACAAACAACATAATAATTCAGTGAATCCCACCACCCTACTAATTCCGTACCGCGACCCTCCCCCATTAAACTCAATTACAAACTACACTCCCCAACACAAGATATCAAACCCCCTCTCACACAAAGTACCACACTCCAAACAATCAAACCTTCCACCATGTTTACCCTAAAAACATTCAAAACCCTCTCTTCCCCATTCACACCCAATTATTGAAACTCCACCCATAACATTATACCAACACCAATTAATTAACCTCCTTTTCACTTACCAAGAACTCCAAACCCCCATCTAAATTTCATTCAACCCTTACACCCCAACCATCCAAATTACCCATCCTGTCTTGGGCCAAACATCAGCCCCCACTGCCCCTACAACCAAACCACGTTTCAAACACACACCCCAACCACACTCATTACCATACTCCCGAGCAAACTTAAAATTACTACAAACCTTATTCTTTACACCAAGGTCGGGCTTTCAAACCCACTATCAGAACACTGGGGGGGGCTCCCTTCTACAACTGTACATTTAATAATCATCTCAACAATCTCTTAAGCACGACTACCAACCAATTCATCCCATCACTTCCTCCTAGCCGATCTCACAACACCCATCCACTCCCCAAATTTCAAAACCCCATGTCCCAAAACCCACCAAACCAAATACACCATAATCAACCTCCACAAACCCACCCACTCCTACCCCACCAAACAGACAAACCACACCCATATATGCTGCCTCCCTCAACACCCACATTACTAACCTCAACTCCCCCTATCCTCATAACCCACAATACCTTTACCCATCAAAAACCAAACCACCAATCACACACACCTCACAAATCCACTAATCAATCCCCAAAAAACACCCACCCCAAACAATAATCCTCCCAAACAAAACACCAACAACACCAAAAACACTAAACCCATATCAAACCCACCAATCTACCCCAACACCTATTACCCCCACCACTCCCAAACTCATCCCAACCCCCTACCACAAATATTCCCACTAACCCGCCCAACACCACATCAACTCCACCCAGACACCACAACCAACCTACCACACCCAACCATACACCCAACATCACCAACAACCTACCATCAAGTATCTAACACAAACACATCCTCCCAAACCACCACCCCCAACGCCACCCCAACTACACCAATACCCATACCACACCTCAACTAATCCAACATACCCCTATCCATCCACTTCCAAAAACCCCTTCTAACCTACACCCCACCACTCCAATTGCCACCCAAAAACAAACACCCTACTACCAACCCACACTAACCAACAACAAAAAACCAACAACCAACCACTTCATCCCTAACACAAAACCACCAAAGCACATCAACCCCCTATCCTAAATACTTCATACCCCCAACAAACCCAACCCAAACCCAACCCCCAATGTTAGACCACTATTTATAAAACTACCACTCCTTTCCTAACCACCTAACACCCCAAACCTCCTTCAACAATCACAAACAAAATACCAACCAACACATCCCAAACATAATACACCCCCTAATATCCCCTCTCCCATCTTTATTACAAAAATCCCTAAATACACACTCCCTCAACCCCAAATTCCAACCCCAAACCTACCCCCACCAACCACATACATCCCTCCCACCCCCCCCACTCAAAACTTAATCCCCCCATTACCTACACACCCCAACTCACAAACACCCCTAACATATTTACAAATCCCCCCCCCCCATCCACCATCCCACATATCCCCCCCACCCCCTTTTAAACCAAAATCTTATCCCCCCTCCACAAATCAAATCCCCCCCCACCCCCCCCCCACCCCCCAAAACCCCCAATTAAATCCCACAACACTTCACAACAATTCCCCCAAACCTCCATCTACCCACCACCCCCCCCCCCCCTAAATTTACCCCACAATCCCACCATTCCAATTCCCCCCCCCCCCAACAACCTATCACCACAAACTCCAAATTACCCTACTTTCACTCCCCTCCCCTCCCACATATCACCACCACCCCTTCTCTCCTACCCCCCCACCCCAACATATCCCAATTAACAAATTCCCCCCCTCCCCATAAACCCATCAACACCCCAACCCCAAAACCCCCCCCCCCAAAATTCCTACCCCCCAACCCCCCCCCCCCCCCACCCCTCCCAACCACACCCCCCCCCACCCCCCACATACCAAACCCCCCCACCCAAACCCCCCCCCCCCTCCTCACCCCCCCATACAAACCAACCCATTTAAAACTACAATCCCCTTTTAAAACCTCATCACAAAAAACCTCCTCCCCCACCCTATACAACCCCCTAAACCTACCAAACCCAATTCACCATCTTTACGGATACCAAACACTACCCAAAACCCCACCATCCCTAAAACCACACACTCTAACTTCCTCCCCAACATCCCTCAATCTCCAACCCCCCCCACACATCCCCATTCCAATCCAACCCTGTCATCCCCCCCCCTCCACAACAAAACCCAACAACAAAACCAAACAAACACCCAACCACTCTTCATACACCCCCCATCCCCCCCACCCCTTCCTACCCCCCCCCTCTCCCCCCCCAACTAACCCAAATTTTGAAAACTAACCACAACACTCCCTATCAGGCCCACCCCCATCATTTTCCCCAAAAACCCCACTCCACTTCCACCCAATCTTCACCCCCAATTCCCCCCCCCAACGTTAACCCCCCCCCCACATTACCAACCAACCCCACATCCAAACATAACCTTCAACCCCCCATTCTTAATAAAAAAAAATAAAACACCCACTACAAAACCAATTCCCCCAACAATTCCCTCAACTACACATCATCCTAACTCCCAAAACCCCCCCCCCCCCCCCCCCTAACCCATCACTTTACCTACTCCAAAACCCTAACAAATCTTTCCACCCCAAACACAATTTAAATCCCCAAATATCAAACACATTTTCATAACCCTCTTCAAACACCCCACCACTAAACCACCCTTCCCCCACAACATTAACAATCAAGATTCCCCTCCCCCCCTAAATTTCAAACCTTTGGCCCCACAGTGTAAACTTTAACCCTTTCCCCACCCCTATATCAACATTTTTTAATTTATTCAACCAAACCATATCCCCCCCAATCCCACCAAAATTCCCAACCCCCCCCTCCCCGAACATAAATTCCACCCCCCACCCCCCAATATCAACTTCAACCTAACCCACAAAAAACAATGAATCTTGTTTCACTCCCTTAACCCCCCAATTTAACCCTCCAAATTCCAATACTCCCAACCACCAAACCCCCAACCCATCCATTTCCTTTTTTACCTATTAGCAGAACCCCCTCCCAAAAAAACTTACCTCAACCTTCACCCCCAAACCCCCCCAAATAGCAAACCCCCCCCCCCAAAATCCCACTCACTTAAAAACCTCCTAGCCTAACCCCTCTCCATCATTATAAAACCTCACCCCAACATTCTAGCAAAAAACATAATTCCAAACCCCCAAATCACAACATCCAACTTCCCCCCCCCTATCCAATAAAACCATTAAACCCCCACCCCCCCCATACAACCCCCCATCCACCCCACCCCCCACCCCCCCTCAATACCCTCCAACCCCACACCCCCAAAATACCCAAACCAAATATTTCCAAACACCCCCAACCCAACATCCCCCAACTCAACCCACTTATTAAACCACCTAACATATCCCCATTACAAACATCCCCAAAACCCACAAGGCCCCCAACCAATAACACATAAACAATCCCCCTCCACCCCCCCCCATCTCAAAACCTCCCCAACCCCATTCTAACCCAGCTTCTCCCATAAACACACATAACTTTCCACCCCATTTCAGAATTTCCACCCCCCCATTAAACCCCCATAATCCCCACTAACCACAACAATCAACATAAAATCCCCAACCCCCCCCCCCCTGAATTCGTCCCATTACACACCAACCCCCCCCAAACACCCATAAAACACAATCCCCCCCTATTTCCTATCCCATTACGGTTATAACCCCCCCCAACTTGTCACCCCCCCCCCTTTATTATCCCCAATTATAATAAAAATCACATCCTACCCTAAGTGTAAAATCACGCACCCATATCCTATGTTCTCCCCCCCCCCACCCACCACCCCCCTCAACACCAAACATCCCCAAAACCCATCCCACCTCCACCCTACCCCAATCAAAAACAACCCACCCCACCTCAACCACACCCTCCCCCCCTAGCCCTTAACCCCCCCCCTCCACATTCACCCAAACGATAATCCATAAACCCCTCTTTTAACCCAACCTAAAATCTTCCCACTCCTCATACACAACCCCCAAACCAACCCCCTCCACCAAACTTAAACCACCTTTAAAAAAATAACCCACCACCACTTCCCCCCCACTCCATTCCATTACAATCCCAACACCAACCCCCATCAACCCCCAACCAACCCCCCCCCCGCCCCCCCCCCAATCCACCCCCCATATAACCATTATCCCCCCTCTCGAACCACACCCACCATCTCCCCCCTGTCCTACCATAAAAAATGAACACTACAGTTTAAACCTTTACTTCCTCCCCAAAAAACCGCCAATCAAAAATAAAATTCACCCCCCATTCAATTAACTTTCAACCCCAACCCCCCCTTACCCCCCCCCAAAATCACATCACCCCAACCCACAAAACACCCCCCCCCCACCCCATTCCCCCCCACCAAACAAACCAAGCCCCTACCCCACCCCCTTAACCAATCAAACTACCCCCACAACCAAAAAAATACTAAAAAAAAATTCCCCCCCAATCTGACCTTAACACCTCCCCAAACCTAACACAACAAAACATCAACCTAACCCAACCTCCAAACTTCCCCACTCCCCCTCAAGTTAAAAATTCGTCAAATCCCCCTGCATTTAACCCCCCTTCACCCCAATCCAACATTAAACCCCCCCCAACATACCCCAACTCGATACGAATAAACATTGAACCCCCCCCTCCTGTACCCAAACCAACCCCTAAAACCCATCCTTTATAAAACTGATACCTCTCAAAAAATAAAACCCAACTATCTTTTCACCCCCCCCAAAAACTCCAAAAAATCCCCCACCCTAACACCCCTATACTGTAATATACACACTATTAAATCCTAACCCAATTACCTACTCCCAATCGCTCCAAAACCTTTCGTCTTATAACCAACTCTGCCACATAAAAACTTTTTAAGATCGCCTTCCCCCATATTTGCCCCCCTACATGCCACAATACTCCCCCCAAAAAAAAAACATAAGACCCCACAAAAACCTAACCCATCACTTGGCATCCCAATATCACGTTAAAAATTGATGGTTTCTATGAGGTCCACCCAAACCCCCACATTTTTTAAAACAGCCCAATCCCCCTCCCCCCAACACACTCCCCTTACTAAATCTCAAAAACAACCCACCCCCCCCCTTCAAATAACCCCCAGCTAACCCTTACTCGCCCCCAACTCAATCAAATAAACTACTTGTACCTCCCAAATGCCCCCACTAAAATACTACATTGCAAAACCATCCCTGATATATTACAACAAGTTATCCCCACCCCCTTACTGGTTTCCCAAAACTAACAATAACAATTTGTCCCTCTCCCCATTAATAACCCCCCCAAATCTCCAAACCCCCACCCCCTAATCCATCACCACAACCCAATTTCTCCCAAAAAACCCTCATATTTCCCCCCCAAAACTCTCCCATAACTTACAACTACAACACCAAAAAAACCCCAACCATAAAAACCCACCCACTAAACCATCCCCCCCACCCACCCCCAAACCCTACCCCCATCCCCCCACCCCCCCCACCCCATTACTTCCATTTTTCTCCCTTCCCCCAAGCAGAACACCCCCAACTATACTGCAAATAACCTGAAACCAACTACCACCAATAATCCCCACCCCAAACCCCATCCATAAAACCATTCCAATAAATTCAATAAAATTCCAAAGCAAACCAACAAAAAAACCTCCTCTCCCAAACTCCCATGGACTAAAATAAAAGAACAATCCCAACATTCCCCAATCAACACCACCAATCCAAAACACCATACCCCCCCACATTAAACCCTTAAACCTATAAAAAAAACCCAACAACCCCCCCCCCCCCCACACAAAAACCATAAACTCGTCCTAAGACCATCCCATCTAGTCACATTTCCAACATCCCAAACTACCAAAAAAATGACCCATTTTCATTTAACAAACTACCCACTTCCCACCACTACACTCACAGTACCACACCCTCACCACCTCCCAACTTGGGTACAAAAAACAAAATACCCCCCCCAAACACTCAAAAACAACCCCCCCACACCTCAACACCCTTAATAAAACCAACAAACACCCCTGGCCCCCCTTACCATCTAACCCACCCAACAAACCCCCAACACCCCAACAATCCACAATATAAACACCACCAATAACCCCCCCCAACCAAACCCCACAACAAACAAATAACCAACCCCCTCCCCAAGGTTGGGCAGTTCTTAAATATCTACCCAACATTACAAATACTTAAAACGAAAACCCCGTTCAAATTATAAAATCATTATTATATAAACTCCACATAACCCAGAACTCTCCCCCTAATTTTTATCACACAAAAAAAAAACAAAAACACTTAAACTCATTACACAAACCACCAATTGCCAACCCCATCAATAAACAATAATTATATAGCTATTTTACAACAACAAATAGAAATTCCAACTTGACACCTCATTTATATACAGAATAATAGCTGCGAATCTAAACCCTAATTATAATCTCTCAACTAATCCTCAACTCCAACTAAACCCTATCCTTAACCGGACTAAAAACGCAACCCCCCCTCAAACCCCTCCCCCCCCTCCACCCCCCCTACAAATTATAACATCCCCACCCCCCTTTCCCCCAACCCTCCCCTACCCCCCCCATATAGATACCCACACCCCAGCCCCCCCCCCAACTCCCCCCATACCCCCAAACCAACCTTGACCACCCCCTCTAACCCCCTTAACACCCCATTCCATACCCAACCCCCCCCCCAACCCCCCACCTAAAAACTATCCACTCCACCCCCCACCAACAATTCCAAATTACAATTCCCTCCATACAAAATTACCCATCATCTTATCCCCCCCCAAAAAAACTTTTCTTCTACAACTATACTTTATTAATTACAAATACATCCAATAAAACCACTATAACAATCCTCACACACCATATACACCATCCCCCCAAATACAACAACCTTCTACCAACATCCCTCTCCCCTTCCCCACCTTAATAGACTTATTCAAAACTTCACATCACACACAAACTTCCCCTATAATTACCATTTAACCCAACCCATCTTTCATCCATCACACCCTAACTACAACCCCAAAACAAACAACACTCACCCCTCCCAAAACAAAAAAACACCCAAAATCCTCCACAATAACACACTCACTATCACCTACCACTTTAAAATACCTAAAAAACAATCACCTTCCACTTTAATCCAACTACATAGTATTAGTCCACCTCCTTTAACCTCCAAAATTTTTCTTAACACACAAATAAAAACACCCACCACTATCACATCCGATCCTCCCCAATCCCTCTCCCTCCCTCCCTAAAAAAATACCCAACAACTACATACAAAATACCCTTTCACATAACCTACCCTAAATATCACAATATCCCTAGACCATATAACTAATACCACATATAATTAACACCAAACCCCCCCAACTCCAAACCACCCAAACCACTCAAAACCTCAACCTCCCCACCCCAAATATATAAAAATCCCCACCTACCTCTCCCCCCACCCCTTTCCCCCCCCCACCCCCCTTCCCCCCCCCCCCCCCCCCCCACCCCCCCCACCTACCTCCCCCTTCTTACCCCCCCTCCCCCCCTCCCCCCCCACCCCCCTCTCCCCCTCCCCCCCCCCCCCCCCCCCCCACCCCGCCCCCCCCCCCCCCCCCCCCCCCCTGCAACAACTCCATCCCCCCCCCCCCCCCCCACCCTCGCCCCCCCCCCCCCCCCCCCCCCCCCCCCCACACCCCCCCCCCCCCCCCCCCCCACCCCCCCACCCCCCCCCCCCCCCCCCCCCCCCCCTCCAACCCCAACTTCCACTCCAAATCTACTGTGCCTATCATTCCAACTTAATCCCCACCCCCCTCACTATCACACCCCCTCACCCCAACTCCCCCCCCCCACCCCCCATCACCCCCCACCCCCCACCCCCCCCCCCCCCCACCCCCCGTTGGTGGGTGGTGGGGAGTTTTTTTGTTAGATTTTTTGTGGTTAACCTCACTTGACAGTTTAGTTGAAGATTTTCAGGGAAAAAATAAGTTTAGTTTTTATTTTTTTTTTTTTTTTTAAGGCGGAATTCTAAATTGTTAGAGACTCCCACCCACGTCACAAAGTTTAATGTATTTCTTTAAGTAAAAGAAAAAAAAAAACATAAATAAAAAAAAAAAAAAAAAAAAAAAAAATAAAAATCATAAAAAAAAAAAAAAAGCATTTCCTTTTCTTTATTTTTCAGGGTTGAGGTGTGAGGGCGATATTTTTGTGGTCTGGTATGTTACCTAATCACCAGTTTTTGAATGGGGGATTGGTTTGTGTTTCTTTTTCCTTTTTTCCAGAGTGTGGGCGAACACGCAATTTTGTAAATAAAATCTATTGTGAATTATAGGCTGGATCAGTCACTTACTTCAACCTTTATGTTGTCTGTATAGTGGTGTCTGTGGTGTTAAGCTACTTAAACCTTATCCCAGTCTTGGTAGTTAGAGGTAGTGAGGTTATCGCAAAACATTTCGTCACCTAGTGGCAAGGGAGAGTCAATTTAGGTTCTCGACCCTTGACGCCAATAGCCTCATCTCCCACAGTCACTGTCATTTTTCTTCTGAAATCTATCTTCTTAGTCTTTCTTTCCACTAGGGTCTAGTCTATTTAGGTAGACAGCCTCTAGTCCTAAATCCACTTCGTGACAGTGAGGTAACTGGTGAGTAGGTAACTGGTGATTAGGTAACTGGTGTGTGGATAACCGGCTAGGGGCCGACCTTGTGACTTGATCATCTGGTGGTTTATGGGAACATGTGACTTCTAGATCTCGTATCAGAATATGACTGTTACTCTCTCATGCGTGTCGTACAAGGCGACGAATGTGAGGTTGTGCATCATCATGTTAAACAGATCTGCTACATAAATTACCACTACAAGAGCACGTGAATGACTGTGCAGACTTCCTGTAACAAACAATAGTAACCATAGTAACCAACCATGCACGTCGTAAAACAAGCGTCTAAGGAAGGCTGGGGTTGGGGCCGGTAACAACCCCCCCCCCCCCCCCCCCAGCCATTCAATACAGAAGAAGGTCATGTGACAAGGGAGGCTCATGAAGCAGCCTAGAGAAAGACGAAAGGTTTCTGAAACATGGAAAATAGCACAAGCAACAAGGAAAAAGCTGCAGACTTTTATCAATAGGTGCTTGCGTAGTAGAATCGACGGAATGAAACAGTCTGACAAGATCATCAATGTGGAACTGGTGCCAGGAACCAGGTTAAAGTGCCTGTCCAAAAAGAAATGTTACCTACATGACAAGACAGTCTTTGTTCTGTAATTGCCCAGGTTAAGACAGGCAGACGTAGGCCTAAGGCAGATGGAGAAGAGAACTAGAGACAGTGATGTAGAAGACATAGATAGACATTGAACAGGAGGAACCTGGCGTATGTCTATTGGAGGCATGTGTCTCTTGAAGGCATATGTCTCTTAAAGGCATGTGTCTATTGGAGGCGTGTGTCTCTTGAAGGCATGTGTCTCTTGAAGGCATGTGTCTATTGGAGGCATGTGTCTCTTGAAGGCATGTGTCTCTTGGAGGCGTGTGTCTATTGGAGGCGTGTGTCTATTGGAAGCGTGTGTCTATTGAAGGCATGTGTCTCTTGGAGGCGTGTGTCTATTGGAGGCGTGTGTCTATTAGAAAGATACATGTTTTGACTGATTCTGTATGTTACAAAGTAATTCCTCTCACTTCCTGAATGTCTTTCTCAGCTCCTATAGATCATTTGCACACCGCCTTTCTTACTTCGTCCTATCTCTGCCTCTCGCCATTTATCTAATACATCTTCCTATGTTTCTCACATTCCCTCAATATTTTCACTTGCTCTTAATTTAACCCAGTCTCTATCACTCTTCTTACCTCTCATGCACTATCTCTATATCTCCGTCTATCAGCTATTCACTTACTCTCATTCAAACTTTCTTTGTGTCTCCAGCGCTCCCTCTCTGCTTCTCTCCTTCATTCGTACTATCTTAAACTGTGTTCTTTTCTCTGTCCTTGTTGTTCTCTCTCCCTCCTCTCAGACTCCATACCTTCTCCGCTACCACGCTTTGACGCTCACTCATGCAGTCTCGTTCATTATCTCTAATTCTTACACAACCGCTCCATCTATTCCTTTCCCTCCATTTACCCTTTCATCTAAGTCTACCTCACCTGAACATATTTGTCCTTTGACCAGACTGACAAATAGTCACATGGTTTTGTAGAACATAACCATAACCACATCTTTATTGTCCAGAAATTCCTTGAATGTTTGCTGTTTCAGTTCCGTCACGAAATCTGATTCGAAAAACCGGTCAGGACCTACGGCATTTTGTTCGTCCCCTCCTAATTGCTCTTCGTACAGCGTTGCTAATTGTCCTGTGGAGAAAAATAAATAGCAAATTAGACGCCTAGGATTACCCTACTGATTTCTTCTGATATAATATTAATTGTACATTAACAACTGCATTACCGTACCTAGAAAGAACGAAATGCGATGCCCTCTAACATCTCAGCTCGTCGATATTGTTTGTGCCGAAGACCTGGCTTGTCCAACCCTTAACCTGTACCAGATGCCAGACAAAATGAGATTCCTTCAAGACGGATCAAACAATTGGGCCGTAAGGTAACCAGAGAAAAGAATACAGATTTAGAGAACGAACACGGCAAAGAATTGGCAGACTGCACTTGGAACCTTCCCTCCAATATGTGGACTTCTAATGTATATCATGGTAGCAATATAACATTGAGCAGACAGAGAGGTTAAAATGAGACTACAAAAGGCAAAGACAGCTTTTATTATCCTTGGTCGTAAGTGGACAATAAAAATTAATCAAGTCTGACAGAAAAGTAAGAATGATCAGCCTAAATGTCTACTGCCATACTGTTTTTGTTGATAAGAATTGACCTCATTGCACCCCGGGCAAACTCATAGGTGCTCAGTCTGCTTCAGCAAGTGTAAAGAACATGAATGCTAACTGTCCTTGTAGCGTGCTGGTTGTAGACACGACGGATGCATCCTCTCATACGTCCATCTCGGTTGGTTTTATGTTTGATGCCAAAGTTCAGATGTCTTGACCGTGTTGATTCATCGATTGTAGTGTCTGTCTCTAACAGGGAATCACTAATTGACTCCCTTATCCATCTCCAATTTATCCACTATAAGCGTTCTGTAAGATAGTCTATCAGCACTCTTATTGCCGCTTCTGATGAAGCAAAACACAGAGAACAGCAGCAAAGCCACCAACAACCAAGACGTAAGTGTTTGCGTACATCCTGAAGATTAGAATTTATACTTCAGAATTCAAGGTATTGTTGCAAGCAGATTTGTCATACGGCGTCTCACGGTAAAGGTTACAGGTAGTCCAACTTCAGATGCTGCTTCATAGGAGTGAGGTATTTGAGAACTTCACTACACTAGGTCCCAGATTTACAAGTTGGTGTGACCAATTTTTTTCCTCGCTGCCTTCGCCTTCCCTAACTCATGAGCAGCGTCATGTCCCTAGTTACAACATGGTAGACTGAAAAATGATCTACCTGGGGTTGACCCCAGACTTTGCCCTGTGAGCGTCCGACTGGCTTAGCAGTTTGAGCGCTTTCTTCTCGCGGCACAGTTACGGGATCAGGGATCAAAACTTAATAGCACCACACTCGTCTACCCAGTTGTAAATGGGTACCTTACTCTGCTCTTGTGGCAGGGAAAGCTAAGGCAGCGATGAAGGGAACTTGTTACCCCACCTCATTAGAAAATCTGAAACTAGTATAAGGGAGTCTCTAACATTTCACTCCCTTACGGCAGTATCTGCTAAAGAACTGTCTCTACTTTTATCTTTTCATCAAAAACCAAAAATCTAACTACTGTCACACGACGATCTGGGGGTCATGGCAAGTAATCACCCGGAATCGGAAATAGCTAGGTCCAGCATCGACCTGGGGTTGTCAGTTCCCTTCCTCGTTGCCTTTTCCTTTCCTAAATCAAGAGCACTAAATCTATTGCCACGAGAGACCAACATGCTAACCACTCTGTCAATGAGACGCTCCTTGTAATGATACCAACTCTTTACTCCGCTACGGCAGTATTGAGAGAGAGAGAGATAGAGAAGCCGACGTATATATCAGGAAATCTATATTTACCATCTTCTAGGTAAACTCCCCGAACGTACATACATTCTAAGTAAGAATCGTCACATTTTTGGACTTTCAGAAAGTCATCTAAATGACAGAATAACAGACGATGATATTGCGTTAAATAGTTTTAAAAGTATTCGACGCGACTCAAGCAAAAAACTAGAGACAGGTATAACAGTTTATATTTCCGCTTCCCTTAATTTTCGCCGCAGAAACGACTTAGAGACAGCAGAGATAGAATGTGTATGGTTTGAAATAAAGCTACCGAATCAGGGCCCATTTCTGGTGGGATATCTTTATCGAAATCCTAGTGCAGGATCTATCTGGTACGAAGATTTCACCATAATGATGGACAATGTATTTGCCACAGTCAAGGAGGTTGTTCATCTTGGTGATTTCAAAATCGATATACACAATTCAAATCTAACATGGAAAAATATAATATTATCGTACAACTTAAAACAAATAGTTAACCAGCCTACAAGAGTAACACAAGCATCATCCACACTAATCGACCACATCTACGTAACTTGCCCAGAAAACATCATAGAATGCTCTGTCCCTAATATTGCAATGAGTGACCACTATCCAGTATGCTGTACGTGGTCAAAGAATTAATGTAAAGTTCAAAAAAATAAACATGTAAGTATCAAATTTAGAAGTTTTAAACATTTCAGTAAGGAATTATTTTTAAATGACTTGCTAACTGAACTGCACCTCTCGCCCGTGTTTACCAACTTCCTGATCCGGATGACGCTATTGCATACTGGACAAAAAATGTTTATAGTGTTTTTGACAAGCACGTACCAGCTAAGGAAATTCGCGTCAAACGACAATTAAAATCTCCGTAGATCACGCAGGAAGTGTTGGAGGCTATGAGGCAGAGAGATCAAGCGCACAAAAATAAGGACCTCAACACATACAGGAACAAGGTTCGATATTTAATTCGCAAAGAAAAGAAAAAAACATTTTAGAAATATGGTTCAGAACAAATCAAATAGTAAGGAAATATGGAAGGCAATTAACACCTTAGCGAAAAAAACGTAAAGCACCAGACTCATTCTCTTCCAACACTTCATTTACTTGCACAGACTTCAACAATCACTTTCAAGCAGAAATAAACAGTCTGAAATCCACAATACCACCTTCCTCTAGTAACTTAGACAAACTTTCAGCATTCTGTAAAAACAAATGTACAAACTCAGTTCCACCCGACATTCCTTTTATTACAGTTAATGAAGTGTATAACTATCTTATTGGCCTTAAGGATAATAGCTCATCAGGGCTTGACGGAATTAGTAATCGAATACTGCGTTATGCCGCATCAGCTATTAGTGATTCACTAACTTATATATATAATCAATGTATCGCTAAAAGTTCTTTTAAAATATAATATTATCGTACAACTTAAAACAAATAGTTAACCAGCCTACAAGAGTAACACGAGCATCATCCACACTAATCGACCACATCTACGTAACTTGCCCAGAAAACATCATAGGCCTTTAAGATTGCCAAAGTATATCCTCTCTTCAAACCTGTCTCGTCAGATAACAGTAACCTTGGTAACTATAGACCAATTTCTCTTTTATCATCGCTTTCTAAACCACTAAAAAAAACACATACATAAAGCAAAACTACATTACCTAGTTATCAATGACTTGCTAATTGACAGTCAGTCAGGGTTTCGACAAAAGCATTCATGCCACACAGCTCTAACTAAGATGATAGACAACTTGCACCTAAACATCAATAACGATAACATATGTGGAGCAATCTTTGTAGACTTTAGGAAAGCATTTGATATGTTAGATCATGCTGTTTTAATAAGAAAATTAGAAACAATGAAAGTTAACTTTAAACTAGTGACATTATTTAAATCATTCCTGTCCGACAGACAGCAAGTAGTGTGGTACAATAACTCCTTGTCAAGCCCAACTATTATTGACACCGGTGTTCCTCTGGGTTCTATTCTCGGCCCTCTACTTTTTTCCATTTACATAAATGGCCTTCCACTACACATCGAGCACTCATCCTGCGACCTATTTGCCGATGACTGTACCATTTATACTAGTGATAAAAGTTGCAACACGCTAGAAATATTATTACAAAGCGACACAGACAATCTTATTAAGTGGAGCAATGAAAACTGCATGCAAATAAATATCATTAAAGCAAAATGTATGATAATATCAACTAGACAAAAATTAAAAAAACTCAACGAAAACAACACTTCAGCTCTACATTGGAACCTCTTTAATTGAAAATGTAAATGAAAATAAAACACTAGGACTCGTAATTGACCAACATTTAAGTTGGAATTCGCATGTACAAGCACTGACCAAACAAACGGCACAAAAAGTTTACCAGTTAGCTAAAATCAAAAATTTCCTAGATGAGGAGACACGAAAAATGTTCTATACATCCCAGATACAAACACATCTAGACTATAGCTCTACAATTTGGCATGGCTGCACCATGTCCAACACTAAAAAACTCTATTCATTACAAAAACGTGCAGTGCGCCTAATTTTAGACAAAAACCTCATACAGTGTGTAGACGCATATACATATCTTAACATATTACCACTAAGAATGCGCTTTCTCTTCAACAAAGCCAAATTTATTCACAAAATCTTGTCACATAATGCTCCAACGTATCTGTGGCCTATTTTCAAATACAGCGGAAGACGCACTCAACGCTTAAATAAATTACACATGCCCAAGCCTAGGCTCGACTTATTCAAGAAAAGTTTAGCTTTTTCTGCTGCTCTTCCACACGACTTGAAAAATACTCTTAGTCCATATTCATTCAATCACAAACTTTTCAAATACATCATGAGTGCAGATTATACACCACCCTAATTTCGTAATGTTCTTAAATAATTACATAACATCATATGTAGGTTTTAAAGATAATTTTGTCCTGTTTAGTATTAATTATGATAAGGTACTGTAAATCTGTGTAACTGTTATTGTACTGTTACAATGTTGGGATTTTATTTTATTGTTATTTTATTATTTAAGTAATATAAGGATACATGTGAGAATAAATCGATTCAGTATGGAAGATGAGAAAGGAAGGGCAGAATGTTAGACGGGCCTTCGTGCCCAATTCTAAACCCTGTGAAAATAAAGTTCGTTCGTTCGTTCGTTCTCTCTCTCTCTCTCTCTCTCTCTCTCTCTCTATATATATATATATATATATATATATATATATATATATATATATATATATATATATATATATATATACGAGGCGTGTTCAAATGAAACCCGACCGTGCTGCGCCAAGTGGACATTCGTAGGAGGAGCAAGATGACGTCACATCTGACGTAGTAAGCACATACGAATGTACAAGTGTGTAAGTGTTCATTCTCCTAGTATTCATTGGTTGTGCTGCAGACCGTTAAAATAATGGCCGGTGTGATAAGGAATCCGTCCAAGTTCGATCAACGAGCGGTGATTCAGTTCTTAACAGCCCAAGGATGTCCACCAGTCGACATTCATCGCCGAATGAAAGCAGTGTATGGTGACAAAAGTGTGTCTAAGACTACAGTGAAATACTGGGCACGAATGTTTCGAGAAGGACGTCAGTTAACGAAAGATCTTCCGCGGCCAGGTCAGGTGCATATTGTTGAGACAGAAGAAGCCATCACCGAGATTGATGCTGCAATATGGGTGGACCGTCGTCGGAGCTTACGTTCGCTAGCAGAGGAATTCGCTGTGTCTCTTGGGACAGTTCAAATGGTGGTTAGGAAGAAACTGAAGTATCGAAAGGTCTGTTCACAATGGGTCCCACGGATGCTGACCCATCACCATAACGAAGAACGCATGGGGTGGAGTTTGAACCACCTGCTGCGTTACGAAGAGGAGGGTGATGCATTTCTGTTGCGCATAGTGGCAGGCGATGAGTCGAGGTGCCACCACTTTGAGCCGTGCAGCAAATCAGCGAGCATGCAATGGAAACATACCGGATAACCAAATGCAAGTCACAGATTTCCGCTGGTAAGGTGGGAACTTCTGCCACACCCAGCCTACAGCCCCGATCTGTCACCATGTGACTTTCATTTGTTCGGACCCTTAAACAAATCTCTAAAGGAACAACGATTCGACTCCAATGCAGACGTCAGGGCCTCGGTGACCAAATGGTTCAATAAGCAACCAAAGTCATTTTTCTCGGACGGAATCCGCCGTCTACCCAAGCAGTGGGATGCGTGTCTGAATGCCTATGGCGACTATTTCTAAAGAACCCCAGGGGGTACTTGCTTCATAACAATTGCTGTATTTAATTCTACTACTCCTGCTGATGTACCTTACATATATTTGTTATAAAGCCACTGGGACGGGTTTCATTTGAACACACCTCGTATATATAGTTCTCTACGTTTTCAAGACGTACAACAAGACTAAGTGGACTTTGGGTTAAAGATTTCTGATTTTTGCATTAGACTCGATTTTTTTATATTCCCATGTTATGTCCAATGTCACGAACTTCTTTTGCCTTATGCATGTTTATTTTGATAGAATCATACATTTCTCCAATTTATTTTTGCCAATATTACTAGCAACATAATTACAAAATCACATCTTCGAGGACTATATCTCTCAATCCAGTCTAGCTAACGTTCTTGCATTTATTGTTGTAATATTTGTCTTTGATTTTGAGAATGCACAAACAGGAAGTTTTGCAGTGAGCTTATTGCAGATCTGTGCTAATTTGAAGCACAAGGTCAACGATTGTGATGAATTATTGCTATAATTCACTGCATTCTCTCTGTCCACATCATCACGTTCTACGCTTGTAGTGTCACATAAATGGTGACATATTGTACCCTTTATGACGCAAATTGGTTATTGATCAGTTTATTGATATACTCTCGACTCCTAAAGCCGAGAGACAGGGGAGAAAACTGAAAATTAGTACGTCATATAAAGGATTCTTATGACGTTCGTGAGTAGATACCAGAGAGATAGTGATAAGCTGTCCGTCGAAAGGGGGGCGGGGTAGGGGTAGGGGCAAGTATTCACGAAGAAAACAACATGCAAGAACAAAGAAAAATTCTAAAACAGGAATTAGAATATTGAGCACCTCAACTTACATCATCAACCATATCAATAAACACCTCAACCTACATCATCAATCATATCAATAAACACCTCAAATAAAACACGAGGACAAAGAATGTTGAGCACATCAACCTACATCATCAATCATATCAATAAACACATCAAATAAAACATGAGGACAAAGAATGTTAAGCACATCAACTTACATCATCAACCATATCAATAAACACCTCAACCTACATCATCAATCATATCAATAAACACCTCAAATAAAACACGAGGACAAAGAAATGTGAGTGGGATTTTCTGAACAGAGTCTTTTGAGTGTCGATGGAAACAATACTAACTCCACGAGATTTGACTGTGAATTTTCCTCAATATAAACTTTTCGAAACATGGAAACAAGAAGATAGGTTGCTCACGACATTTATATAGCTTCCAAATAATAAGATGCTTAAATGGACATTATAATCCTCACAGTCCTCGTGATGATTGTTTCGCCATTTATGTAAAGACAGATTATTGCACAAATTAAACCCCAAGAAGATCAATCAGTTTTGTGTTGGAGTCGAGTTAATGATTCTAACGTATTGTTGGGATTTGCAGAAAAGAAAATATGAGTGATAGGGTGACCGGGAATCGAACCTAGGACCAACCAGACGGCGCCATCGCCTTGCTGTGACAGTACATCGTGAATGGACGCCGACCCAATTTTGCACCCCAAGAAAAGTGCATTATTGGCTGAGGTCATTCTCGTGACACTCACACAACTATAGTATAGGACACGTGGACAACCCAGACAGTTTTAAAGACGCAATCACTAATATAACTTTCCTATCAGCAAGTATAGACCAAATAAAGGCCGATATACTTGTGTCCAGTAATGTGTAGTGGAAGACGAATAACAAAGAATTGACGGGTAGGTTGATCCTAGGTTCGATTCCCGGTAAGCCTATCACTCATATTTTCTTTTCTGTTGTCTAGTGCCACCCTTTATATCCAACGAGTACCTGTTAATTACCTTTTTTTATCTATTTACTTATGTATAAACTATACTATACTATACCATACCATACCATACAATACTGCGGCCTTAGAATAATAACAGAAGACTATGACCGTAGCTATAGGCGATCACGATAATCACTACAAGCGAACATCGCCCCTCCACGGATACGCAAGCCACGAGTAACACAACACACAATATGACACAACCACAGGACAGCACCAGAAAGAAACAGAGCATTTAATCCCGTCACAGCTATGAATGCTAGATCTTGACATTCATGACAAATCAAGAAAATGCGAATGTCTACAATAATACATACCATGATAGATGGCAATCAGTTTATTCGTTCATTCGTTACCCTAGAACATAGCCCTTCAGTTAATAGATACCAAGTTCTGTCTAGTGCCATCAACTCAAAGTTTTTCGTCGTTTTTATTTTTGTGTCCTTCCCTGTGTTGTTCCACCTACCTCTGCTTAACGTACCCTAGGGACATAGAACAAGGACTGCCTTGTAATACAATCAACAGGCTTCCTAAGTGTTCATCAGGACCATCTCCAACGTCTTCTTGTCATCTCAGATAGACGGAAAGGTGAGCGGAAATAGGTGGTGTCATTCTTGCTCGGCCAATGGACCAATACGTGACTTAAGTTGGTTCTACAACATTCTTTGAAGAGAAAAATCACAAGACAATAATAGAGAAAGGCAAAGCAACTAATCCTAATACATAACAAGAGTCAACAGGTATGTATGTCTAAGGGAGATTACTGGTTTAATTTAACTCTAAGTCAAAAATACCGCAAACAAAGTGAGAACTAAGCTCAAAGACAGAAATATTAACGTAAGAATTAAAAACAAGGAACAGGCCGGTAAAAAGCAGACATGAAACAGACTTCTCTATTTTCGTTTTTTTAACAGATGGGCGTGGAATTTAAAAAAGTAGTATAAGAAATCGCACAGACAAAGAATAAGAAACTATTAAAACATTAATAAATATATTTATAAAAAAAAAACATACATATAATTATAAAACAAACAATAGCCATTGGTAGCCCAATAACAGCTACTGTCGGAGTGAAGTGAAGTGTTAGAGAGTTCACCATGCTAAGTGCAGTTGTATTAGGTAGGATGACAAGCTTTCATCCTTGCAGCCTGCGCCCTCTATAACTCAATAAGAGAGTTAAGTACTCAACTACAGCTAAGTACACTGCAACGTGACGCTACCAGGCTTTCATCATGGAACCTGGTAAATTTGCGGCGAGAGGCAAGCAATCTAACCGCTTAACCAATCAGATGCTCATCAGTAACAATAGCATGGTGCGAAATGTAAACATTAAAGATGGAATATAATATTCCATATTCTTTTTTCATTTTGCTCATCTTGTCAGTGCGAGTCTGCTTATTCGACTACGAACATTACCAAATCAAGGAACTGATCTTCTCTGACGACAGCGTGGGTGCTTGAATGCAAATGGCTATTGGTGATTTTGTAGCGAAATTTTAGGACTTAGCTGCGGAGATGTAGTGCTAAACAGCGTCAAGTTAACTGTTATTGCCTTTTTTGAAACACTGGTACATACAAACTATGTTTGCGTGCATGTTTTCTTATTACTGTAACGTGTTTTTACTTACACATTTTGTATCTTCAGGTAATAAGCATTCTTGGGTTGAAATGAAGAATAGTGGGACGTATGTTCGATTATACCCACAAAAGTCGTCCACGTTGTTAGGGCTTAAAGTTAGGTTTAGGTTTGGTCTGCGGGTTTAGTTTATGATTCATAACATCCTACCCATTTTAATGCTTTCTATGAACTACATTTCAAGGCTGTATGGAACCATATCTCACAATTCTTCATGTTTACCCATTGTTGTGTTTGCCCTAAATGATTTTACCATACAACATGCGTGTGGAATTAGTTTATGATTTATAGTTGAACAACTGAAAATATAGCTACAATGGGTTAACATCATCAGATCTAATGGTCTTTTATATTTGGACACGCGCCCTAATATAATCGACTAGGTTGAACGGAACGCGCCTCGCCAAAACGAGGCAACATTTTATTTAAAAAAAATAATTGTAATTAGTAGACCGCAGCCTCATTGAAAAAGTAAAACCATATGTTGACATGTCAAAGCGTGCCCAGGTCTGGCACTCTAGACCGATGGATTGGCTGCTGTAGTGGTTTTTGATGTTATTGTATGGTTGCTATGTTACCTAGTGTACTGGATGAGGTCATCTGTGAAGGCTCCTGAAGATAAAAGTTTATGTGAGTTACAGAATGCCTTTCTGCTTCCACTTACGACCTCAAACAGACCCATTCTGCTATTATGTATGTTAGCTACGTTTAATGTCTAGGGTAATGAAAGGTGATGTGTAGGTAATTGAATACACTGACACACACATGTAAACAATAATTCTAATAATAATAATAAGCTCTATGATCAAATTAACTAACACTGGCTTTAGAAGTTTAGATTTTACAATTTTTTGAATTTATTTAGTCCTGAACCAAATGTTTCTTCTGGTCAGGACGTATGAAACACTATGTATTTATCAATAAAAGTGCATATATATGTTTAATAATCAAATGAAAATTTTATACATAAATATATTATTACATTGGTTAATATCAATACTAACTACAGTGTCTTTAGAAAACTAGCACTGGATGTCTAGTTGGGGTGGTGTCATCATGCCCAATCTCTGTTTGTAATGTTCATTGTCTTTGAATATGGACTGAGTTATAGTGTTTATACAACAAGATTTTATTTCTTTATTTATTTTATTTGTTCACAAGCATCTGACACTAGTGTAGTGCCAGACCAGAAACTCACAATTCAAAATTGAGAACACAATTACGTAGTACTAGCAAAACTCAGCTGAGCTGCTGGCTAGATTAAGGCGTCCCACTGATAATATTTAATATTTCCTGGAAATCACACCTCTAGCATTAACGTACTGTGTCAATGGACAGTCTTCTTCAAAATGGCACCAGCGGGCGTCTTTCTTTCTACAATATAAAAGCTTCTGTCCAATCAGCGGACTTCCCCTCTACATTTCAAATATTCAAACTACAAATGTCCAATTTCGGTCCAGTCTCAGTCTAGTGTGTAGTATTTTTCTGTCGGTCTGTCAGTCCCAACTTGGCTTTTCCCAAAATTACACTTGTTTTTGGACGAAACTACAAGAAAAAACTACACAAATTTTTGTCTCCCCCTACTTCTAAGATTCTATGCTAAGTTATTTTTAGCTACTATCCTCCTACTCTGCCCCTAGTCCACCTGCAGTTTGTTTTTGCATTTTTAGTCTCAAGGACGTCAAAATGTAACTTTAGTGAAAATATGCACAAAAACTGTCTGCTAGTCTGTAGTGAACAATACAGTCTTTCGTCAATATCTTCCGTGTTATCTGTCCGTCTGTGTAATTAAAAGCATATTATTTCTCAGATTAAGATGGGCTATCAAACTAGCTAGTTTTTATTCTCCTAAACTTATTATTAAGAAAAAACCTACTTTTTTCAAGGTTAGTTTTGAAATTTGTTTTTGAACCTTCGTGTACGGCGTTTGCCGCTATATTCAAACGAAAACGACTAATTACCGTAAACCGTCCAAGATACGTCTGTTTCTAACAAGAGCTAAGGTCGTTTTTTTGTCCATTTCCTTACATTGTGTCAACTAGTGGCGTAATTATTTCTTTAAAAACTACAAATTGCGTCTTTTAGTCTTTAGATTCAAACACGTGTTCAGACCGTCATATTTTTTTTTCTTTTATCTCCGTTTCTACCCCGTCTAAAAGGATAGGTCGTTTAGTCTGCATGTTCTAACTAGTTAGTTTCAATGGCGCTAGAAAACGCTGGCGTGGGCGAGAATGTATCAGCGTACCTTACCTATATTTTTATCCCTACATGTTTTTTTACCTGTTTACTTTATAAATGGAGGGATTTTAACGTTGCATCACTGTAATTTCACCACAGCTGCATTAACTAGTTTGTGAGAAATCATCGTGTTTGGCTAGTAAAAATTAACACATCTTGCACAATAACAGATCTCCATCCCGTCACCTAGCGTCATACATCGTTTTGTAATGTTTAATAATGCAGGGATTATCTGTAAATACACAGGGATGATACAAAGATAACGACAACAAATGGACGAAACGATAACACGATTGTACGAAGGAAACACCACAACAAGATGTAGAAACATACATATTATTGGAGGGCTATGACACACGGAGACCAACAAAGATAAACTTCTTCAGCTCAAATGTCAAGTCAGTACTATTGGAGGGCTATGACACACGGAGACCAACAAAGATAGACTTCTTCAGCTCAAATGTCAAGTCAGTACTATTGGAGGGCTATGACACATGGAGACCAACAAAGATAAACTTCTGCAGCTCAAATGTCAAGTCAATACTATTGGAGGGCTATGACACACTGAGACCAACAAAGATAGACTTCTTCAGCTCAAATGTCAAGTCAGTACTATTGGAGGGTTATGACACACGGAGACCAACAAAGATAAACTTCTTCAGCTCAAATGTCAAGTCAGTACTATTGGAGGGCTATGACTCACGGAGACCAACAAAGATAAACTTCTTCAGCTCCAATGTCAAATCAGTACTATTGGAGGGCTATGACACACGGAGACCAACAAAGATAAACTTCTTCAGCTCAAATGTCAAGTCAGTACTATTGGAGGGCTATGACTCACGGAGACCAACAAAGATAAACTTCTTCAGCTCCAATGTCAAATCAGTACTATTGGAGGGCTATGACACACGGAGACCAACAAAGATAGACTTATTCAGCTCAAATGTCAAGTCAGTACTATTGGAGGGCTATGACACACGGAGAAAAACAAAGATAAACTTCTTCAGCTCAAATGTCAAGTCAGTACTATTGGAGGGCTATGACACACGGAGACCAACAAAGATAGACTTCTTCAGCTCAAATGTCAAGTCAGTACTATTGGAGGGCTATGACACATGGAGACCAACAAAGATAAACTTCTTCAGCTCAAATGTCAAGTCAATACTATTGGAGGGCTATGACACATGGAGACCAACAAAGATAAACTTCTTCAGCTCAAATGTCAAGTCAATACTATTGGAGGGCTATGACACACTGAGACCAACAAAGATATACTTCTTCAGCTCAAATGTCAAGTCAGTACTATTGGAGGGCTATGACACATGGAGACCAACAAAGATAAACTTCTTCAGCTCAAATGTCAAGTCAATACTATTGGAGGGCTATGACACACTGAGACCAACAAAGATAGACTTCTTCAGCTCAAATGTCAAGTCAGTACTATTGGAGGGCTATGACACACGGAGACCAACAAAGATAAACTTCTTCAGCTCAAATGTCAAGTCAGTACTATTGGAGGGCTATGACACATGGAAACCAACAAAGATAAACTTCTTCAGCTCAAATGTCAAGTCAGTACTATTGGAGGGCTATGACACACGGAGACCAACAAAGATAAACTTCTTCAGCTCAAATGTCAAGTCAGTACTATTGGAGGGCTATGACACACGGAGACCAACAAAGATAAACTTCTTCAGCTCAAATGTCAAGTCAGTACTATTGGAGGGCTATGACACACGGAGACCAACAAAGATAAACTTCTTCAGCTCCAATGTCAAATCAGTACTATTGGAGGGCTATGACACACGGAGACCAACAAAGATAGACTTATTCAGCTCAAATGTCAAGTCAGTACTATTGGAGGGCTATGACACACGGAGACCAACAAAGATAAATTTCTTCAGCTCCAATGTCAAGTCAGTACTATTGGAGGGCTATGACACACGGAGACCAACAAAGATAAACTTCTTCAGCTCAAATGTCAAGTCAGTACTATTGGAGGGCTATGACACACGGAGACCAACAAAGATAAACTTCTTCAGCTCAAATGTCAAGTCAGTACTATTGGAGGGTTATGACACACGGAGACCAACAAAGACAAACAGAAACCTATAGACTTTCATAAATAAATGCTTGCGTAGAATAGAAGGATTGAAGTAAGATGACTTACTTCTTAGTCGTTCCTCTTCTACCGTGAGGTGTAGAGGTTTAGAAGAGAGAGCGCCAAACTATCCTATCGGCTGTCTCATACTCAAGGGCCTTTTCACTAAGCTGTCTGAATGTGAAGATTAGGTCTTGAGTACTTCGGTTTGCTCGGAAGCCACGACGTCATCCATTTGTGACTCAGCTAGGCGTCTGAGTCTCTGTACCAGGATTCTAGATTAGATTTTACCAGGGACACTGAGAAGGGATATGGTTTCCACATTGTCGGTTGTCACATTTTTTGAAAATCGGCGTTATGATGGCAATGTCCCAATCCTCTGGTATGGTCTTGTAGCACCACGCTGCCCGTAGGACCTTCAGGAGTAATAGGTCGCCTGCTGCTCCCATGTACTTAACCATTTCTGGTGTTTTGCCATCATGTCCTGCTGCTTTACCCATCTTGATTTTCTCCAGTGATGTCTTTAGTTCTTCCATCTGTATGCCTTCTTCGCCACGATTGGTTTCCTCATTTGTGCTAGTGGTTATCATCTCTGACGCATGACCTTGCTCACCATCAAGGAGTTCTGAGAAATATTCTTTCCATCTTTCTATTACTTTCTTTGGGGCAGTAAGCAATTTGCCTTGCTTGTCCTTTATAATTTTAAGAGGCCGCTGTTTTTCCTTCCTTATGTTATTTAGTGTCTAGTAGAACAATTTCTGGTTTTCTTGAGCATCTTGTTTTAGCTTTTCTCCACAATCTTCACAGGACTTTTTTTTTTGCTGCTAGCACCTTGTTGTCCGCCAAGGTGTCCTCTTTCTCTTGTTCCCAAATAGAACTTTACCACATGCTTCTGCAGCAGCTGTCTTTAAGACGGCCTTGAATTTAAGCCAGAGGATTTACAGGTCATCAGGGTGTTGTTGTGTTTCTCACTTCTGTTGCAGTAAGCCCCTGATATCTGGTCTTAAATTCTGGCTTTCTCAGCTTGTAGGTCTTAATGCTCATTTCTCCTGTTCGTTTTCTTAG
Organism: Oreohelix idahoensis; assembly: GCA_024509875.1. Classification (NCBI taxonomy): domain Eukaryota; kingdom Metazoa; phylum Mollusca; class Gastropoda; order Stylommatophora; family Oreohelicidae; genus Oreohelix; species Oreohelix idahoensis. The sequence continues at coordinate 115,149 of JAMPIV010022542.1, forward strand.
CTTCTTGAGGGATGTTAGGCAATTCCTAGGTCGAAAAACCCTTCATTTGTTCTTTTAATTGTTAGCAGGTAGTGATCACTTCTAATCTCTGGTCCCCTCCAGCCTCTAGCATCCCAGACATACTTCCTAACTATGGCATAGTCGATCACTGATGTCTCATTCTTTGTTGGTTCACATCTATTGTATGCATGTATACGCTTATGTGGGAAAGTTATGGTTGTAATGATATTGTTTTGCTGAGTGCAGAATCTAAGGAGTCCCTTGTCATTGTCATTAAGTGTATCTTCTCCATACCTTCCGATAACTCCACTCCATCTAGCATGGTCATTTCCAACTCTGGTATTGAAATCTCCGAGCAGGATAACTTCATCCAGGCAGTCGTCAACTGTCTTTTGAAGCGGGTTGAAGAATTCATTCTTGACCTTTACTCTCTCATCTTCATTTGGCCGATACACAATGACAAGGTTAACTATAGTTTCTCCATTTAGCTGTAGTACCATAATGTGCTCCGAGACAAAGTTCCATCCTTTGATGCTATCTTTTTGGTTTTTTGCCACAATACAACTCACGCCCCCGTAAGCTCTTTCAGATGTGGTGGACACCACTGTAGAGCAGCATGTTGCCATCAAGATCCATAACTCCTTGTCCCTTTTACTTCGTTTCCGTTAAAGCCAGAATTTCTACTTTGGTCTCCTCATATCTTCAACCAGCTCCTCTTCCTTTTGATTGATAGTCTTTACATTCCATGTTCCATAAGTTGTAGTCCATTCCAGTTCGTCTCCTTTAGAACCAGTCCGGTTTTCTCTCTTGCATTTCGTGTAATCAAGTTTTAAGGCAGACAGGTGATTAGCCTGTTGTGCCTTTGCATGATGGAGGGGGTTGCCTCCTTACGGCCTGCATGCAGGATGCTCTCTTTCTTTGTCACCTGGGTTTGAGACCGGCCTAGGCGTATTTAAAAGTCATGTGACAAGATCACAACTTTGAAACTAATGACAAAACCTAGACAAGCACCAGTGGAACTACAGATCAAACGTAGCCTCTGGAGATGGATAGAATACACATGGAGAAAACCTGTTGGTATCGTTGCTATGCAGTCATTATTCTGGAATCCTCGGTGTAAGGGATACAGTGGAAGACCAAAGAAGACATGGAGAAGACAATGAACTGATCGTATAAGACATGAAGACTTAGCATACGTCTGTTGAAGGTCTATGCTCATTGAGTAGTTCAAAGACAATGAACTGCTCGTATAAGACGTGAAGACTTAGCATACGTCTGTTGAAGGTCTATGCTCATTGAGTAGTTCAAAGACAATGAACTGATCGTATAAGACATGAAGACTTAGCATACGTCTGTTGAAGGTCTATGCTCATTGAGTAATCAAAGACAATGAGCTTGATCGTATAAGACATGAAGACTTAGCATACGTCTGTTGAAGGTCTATGCTCATTGAGTAGTTCAAAGACAATGAACTTGATCGTATAAGACATGAAGACTTAGCATACGTCTGTTGAAGGTCTATGCTCATTGAGTAGTTCAAAGACAATGAACTTGATCGTATAAGACATGAAGACTTAGCATACGTCTGTTAAAGGTCTATGCTCATTGAGTAGTTCAAAGACAATGAACTTGATCGTATAAGACATGAAGACTTAGTATACGTCTGTTGAAGGTATATGCTCATTGAGTAGTTCAAAGACAATGAACTTGATCGTATAAGACATGAAGACTTAGCATACGTCTGTTGAAGGTCTATGCTCATTGAGTAGTTCAAAGACAATGAACTGATCGTATAAGACATGAAGATTTAGCTTACGTCTGTTGAAGGTCTATGCTCATTGAGTAGTTCAAAGACAATGAACTTGATCGTATAAGACATGAAGACTTAGCATACGTCTGTTGAAGGTCTATGCTCATTGAGTAGTTCAAAGACAATGAACTTGATCGTATAAGACATGAAGACTTAGCATACGTCTGTTGAAGGTCTATGCTCATTGAGTAGTTCAAAGACAATGAACTTGATCGTGTAAGACATGAAGATTTAGCATACGTCTGTTGAAGGTCTATGCTCATTGAGTAGTTCAAAGACAATGAACTTGATCGTATAAGACATGAAGACTTAGCATACGTCTGTTGAAGGTCTATGCTCATTGAGTAGTTCAAAGACAATGAACTTGATCGTATAAGACATGAAGACTTAGCATACGTCTGTTGAAGGTCTATGCTCATTGAGTAGTTCAAAGACAATGAACTTGATCGTATAAGACATGAAGACTTAGCATACGTCTGTTGAAGGTCTATGCCCATTGAGTAGTTCAAAGACAATGAACTTGATCGTATAAGACATGAAGACTTAGCATACGTCTGTTGAAGGTCTATGCTCATTGAGTAGTTCAAAGACAATGAACTTGATCGTATAAGACATGAAGACTTAGCATACGTCTGTTGAAGGTCTATGCTCATTGAGTAGTTCAAAGACAATGAACTGATCGTATAAGACATGAAGACTTAGCATACGTCTGTTGAAGGTCTATGCTCATTGAGTAGTTCAAAGATGATGAAGAAGAGGAAGAAGAAGCAGAAGATGAATATTACCTTGCTTTGGTAGAAGCACAGCCGGGGGTCGTAGTTTGACTTTAGTCTTACTTGAAATTTTGAAATTCAGATTGTTCGTCCAAAGATTGGATTCAGCGTGGAGAAAGCGCAGCTGTAACTTTTCGCTGTAAATGTGGAGGAGTAGAGCGTGTGAGCAGTTTTGTTTGTGATCAGCACAGTTGTCTTATGAACGTTGTTCTTCTACTTCAAGCCAAAGCTTCGGCCTGGGAGTTGTAACGTCCCGGCATGGAGGCGCACGAATGAAACAGTAATTAGAATAAAAAATTTTTGACATCAAAACTGCAACGTTATACATCACATTTTGTGTAAAATAAAGTGCTGATGTGTGCAGAAATTCTACGTTGCACTCCAATGAATAAAGAAAACAGCGTTAACTGTAGCAGTCTAATAAAATTATTACTGTGACCTCTTATTTTCCTTCTTCTTCTTCGTTTGCCCCCAGACTTCTATATTAATGGCCAATAGGCCATTATATATAAATGGATCTAATAAAGATAATAGTCAGCTCAAGGTTTTTGACATCTCCAAACAGTTTTTCGTGGAGCTGGATGTTGCCATATGCCACTCTCTTCACTGCTGTATGCAGAGCAGGAATGGAGCACATGTTCAGCTGACATGCGGCTGGTGCTGCAGGAGCAGAGATCTGTTGGACCAATCCGGTGCTTGTAATATAGTTGGTACCTTAACCTATTGTGACCAGTACATAAGCGACAAATGATGACCAGGTCTCGTCTAGATAGCTGGTGATAGCCATCATATTTTATGTGACCTGGGTGCTCTCTGTCCCATTTGGACTTGAATAAGGTTTTATAGTTGTTTTAGCAGTTTCATAAGTTGTCTGTATATCGTTTTGTTGCAGGGCTCGCCCTACCTTAGCAAGTATATTTGATTCTTCGTTGCTGGACATCTGAAAGTGAACCAAGCAGAAGTCATAACTGACGATGGGATAATGCGTCTTTGAGGTGATAGCCCTCAGCTTTTTTAGCCTGGTTATTCTTCGTTTGGTTTGGTTTGGTTTGGTTTAGTTTGGTTTGGTTTGGTTTGGTTTAGTGTGGTTTGGTTTGGTTTGGTTTTAAAAGAAGCATCTTCACTGCACACGGACATTTCCATCAAAACAGGAGGCTCTCAGCACAGTGCACGAACTCCGTAGCACTGACGAGGAATCCAAAGTGTGTATACAGGAATCACACATTCTATTTTTATATGAATATTTTTGTGGTTGGTAGATTTCCTAGTTTTTTCATTTCGCAAGGGTATCGGCTGTATGACCTACTCTTAATGACTTTTAACAGCTAAGGATGTTTTTAGTGTTCCTTAACCGATGCCAGAGGCTGAAGACGGACGAAGAGAAGGGAAGAGCCTTATTCAATCGATATATGGAGCAAACAGATGAAGGTGACAAAAGTGCCCGCATGAAAATAAAGGACAGTGTTCTGGAAAATGCCCTAATGGGCCAGATATGATTCGATCTCATTTCTGAAGAGGACCTGGTGTTCACATTGAAAACCAGCAGAAACAGTGCTCCGTGTCCGGATGGTGTACAATACCATTAAACAGCTCGACGACACAGTCATTATTAATGTGGTGAGCGATTTCAATACCAGCATACAGAATGCTGAAATGCCGGAATCCTGGCTACACAGTTACCTTCGGCCACTTCCTAATTCCTGGCAAAGATCTCACACTGCTCAGCAGCTATCGAATTATCACACTACAGAATGACTATGGTAAATTACTTGAAAAGATAGTTACAAGACATGTAAGGGGCCACCTCGAAAATCCACACACCCTTCCTGATACCCTGGGTAGCTACAGACCTACTAAAACAACATGGGGTAATGCTTAAGGTGACCATATTTTCAAAACCCTAATCCGGGACAAAATAGTAGATTTGACCTAATTCAATGCAAAAAATCGGGACAAAAGGGTAAAGAAAAGGTCAAAAGTCGGGACATGTCCCGGAAAAATCAAGTTGATGTCAATTTAAAATAATATACATTTTATATATACATTTGAATAACATTGAATAACATACATTTTACTGTATAAGTTTAACTACTTAAAATAATAAGAGAGAAAAACATCAATAATCCTTACTTAAGGTGAAGCTGAGTTACTGTACTTTTCAGATGCGTGGATTTTTATCAATAGGTCCTTCTTTGCAAGCAGCATCTTAAAAAACTCGATACATGTTTCCTCAGTTCACTTTGGTTGTCAACATAGCTTTCAAAGTTTCAACACCTAGCTGTGTTTTATTACTTGCCCATAAGCTGTTCATCAAAGAAAACACTCTTTCTGTGGCAGCATTTGTTCCAGGTAGACAGAAAAAAAACTCTGCCAACTTCAAAATATTTGAAAATGTCACATTATTGTTTTTGAAGTGGGAAACCATTTGAGTCCAACGTTGTGGTGGCAATGTTTTTTTGCACTCTATTCACTAATTTTCTGAGAAGTAACAAACTGCTTCATATAGACATATTCGTCACAAAATTTCAGTTTCTGTAAAGTGGGCTGAAGGTAATGTTTGAATCACTAGTGATGATGATATCTCAATATCTGCCCACATTGGTATTCTGTTCAGCGTTACCCAGCTGTAGGATTCTAGGTCTTGAAAGTTTTTTGCAGCCCATTTATTCAAATAATTGAAAGCTGTTTCATAGAACGAAGAAACGCTAGCTTGAAACTTTTTCACATCCTCCTTTGGAAGTCCTTCCATTTCCAGCTTTTCAAGGATTAGCTTAACTCTTGATGGCAAGAAACAGTCTTCCAGTTTGGACTTCAAAATAGTTTTCAACCTGTTGATGCTGTCAATGACTTCAAACACAGTGACCGTCTGTCCCTCTATTTTTTGCACTGCTTCGTGGAATGGAGAGGCCTGACTGTGAACAAAAACAAGCCATGCATCAGATAGAGGATTTTCAAAGAATGTCTGTTTAAAAACTGGGCATCTGTCTTGAGATTGAAAATATGATTTTAGAGGCAGGAACATCTGAAGAACCCTTTCAACAGCAGGCAGCAGAGCAAGCCACCTAGTCTGAGCATAACCTAAGATCATCTGGAAGTCTGTTTCCACAAACTGGCAAAACTCCTTGAGTCTTTCAACTCGTACTGTGTATAATTTGAAGAGTAGATAAATTTTAGCAATAATCAGCTCGACATCAACAGGCAGTACATCTGCAGCTGTTCGAACAGTGTTGTGGAAAATAAGACCATGTCCAAAGTTTTCTTGCAGTTTTTTGAAAACATTGTTCTGTCCTTTCCTTTCAGCACCTCCAAAATTGGAATTTGTGTTGTCTGCGCATAATCCAACTACTTTCCTGTCTAAACCATTTTCAGTTATGCAGTCATTAAGAAAACTACTTACAATATCAGATGTTTCACCTGGCAATGACTTTAACTCTCTAATATTTTAATTTTCACTCCATTACTGTGATCAAAGTATCTGACAAGCAAAGGAAAAATCTTGAATTCTTTGTGGTTGGATGCATCTGTCAGTACAGAAATAAATGTAGACTTTTCTAGGTCACACCTTAACTCATTTAGAATATGGGGTGCCAAGACATTTTGAATAATGGCTTCTGTTTTCGTACGTGCACATGCAAATTTTGGCTCTAAAGTAACCTTAAGTAATTTTGATGTGCAATCCATAGACCTGAAAGTATGATTGTGTAGCACTGTATGGTATGCAAAGGCGCCTTCAATAGCAGCTAATTGCTCTTCTTGGTCACAAATTTTATCAGCTCTGAAGAAAGTGGTTAACGACGAGCTTGATGCAGCTGTAACGACGGCTCTCTTATGTTTCTCACTGCTTATGTGGTTCTTAATATCACCACGTCCACTATGGCTTATCGAAAACCCGGAGGCATATATATTGCATCGTACATTGAAGTTTGATGTACTCTTTTTAATAAACGGATATTCCTTTTGTAAATCTTCATTGAAACTGCATTTACGCTTCGGTACCATTTTCTTACAACGATAACAAAATATGCACAAATAGTTCACCGTTTAAATTAAATAAACGTATACCGTACGCAAAATCTTGGTACTTTACCACTACCTAAAATTTCAAATAACTGCGAATATCACATTGGAACTACAAAACTAATTCGCGGTCCTGACAACCTCTTGTGCTGTTTCGGCGCCAGTTCACTAATAATTAAAAATTCCCTCAAGTCAGCCACGGAATAATAATTTTTTTTTTTTTTAATCTGTGAGATTTATGCCAAATTCGTCCAAAACCGGGACAAATTGGCGTCCCGGATTGCATCGAAAAAAAGTCGGGACAAATTATCAAAAATGGTTGAAAACCGGGACTGTCCCGGAAAAACCGTGACGTCTGGTCACCTTAGTAATGCTGGACTACGACGTGTACGAGGGATTCCAGGGTAAAAGACAACGGTGGCTGTCGCAATTGACCTAGAGGATGCTGATAACTGTGTGGACACTGAAATACAGTAAATTAAATAAAAGGAAATGTTTGTTGTGTCTTTTTACTCCCCTTCTTTCTCTCCTATTTTCTATGTTTTTATTTCTCCACTTTCGCAATTTAACCTGTCACATCGCCGCGCCTTCGATTTGTTAATCTATGTTCATACTCCGATAGTGTTATTTCGCGGCTGATTGGCCATCCTTAAGAATTCATTGTATTCGATTAAGTTGTTAAACCAGATTGACTTCCAACGGAAACGTGAACATGTCCGTCTAGGTGCATTGTGCGCTATAAAAGCGTTCAGACGGTGTGGCGGAGAATACAAAAGGAAGACCAGATGTTGTCCGTGGAAAATATCTGGATGCAGCGATATGTTGCAGCTTATCCTTCTGGAGAGCAGGAAAGTACAGTTGATAATTGCTTAACTCACTTTCGTCCAGACATTGGCTGTGTAATTATTACAGAGAAGCCTTTCAGGGTAGACACATTAGCGATGACACTATCTGCAGACGATGTTACAAATTGAAATGTTATCTAAGAGGGACGGAAGAGGTCGGGCAATATATAGGAAATGAGGTCAGGTGTTTACATTTTAAAAAAATGATATTTTAAAACACGCGCCGGAAAAAAAAAAATACCTGACACCCCGACCCACTACATTCTAGCCATTGGATTGGATCACATGAGAGTCAGAAATAAACATTTATTTTGATTGAACGTTTTGTTGGAAACGCCACGTGGAAGCGTGGGCAGAAAAACTGCAATAAAACCTAGCAAATTTGGAGGTCAAAACACACTGCATTCCAGAATCGTCAAAGAGACAGTTTGGACTGAAGCCAGGAAAGAATATAGTTAGGATTCTGACCTTATAGGACCGGACAAAACACGTATCGGGACTCCATCGGAACACTACAGCAAGAAAAACCTACCCTTTAAGACGGAAATCAGACTCATACAGGACCTACTCCAAATGTCGCAGAGAGACTCTAACCTAAAATAATACTCATGACGCGTTTTTATCAATTGCCAAGTCTATTCTACTTAGCAAAGAAGTCTAGATTTCCCAACTCGTTTTGTGTAACTTTATCGTGGTGGGCTTTGATGTTATGAAATGATGTTGATATTTTTCCTTAATGTATTGAATGAGGCCAGCTGTGAAGGTCCCGGATTCTAACAAATTTAGGGTTGAGTATCGGGGTACCTTTCTGCTACCACCTTATGGCCTCAAGCAGACTTATTCTTGACTAGTATGAATGATAGCTACGTCTAATGTCTAGGGATATGCAAGTGTGGTGTGATAGTACTTTAACAATAATACACCTCTACACAAACAAGTATTAAGGTCTATGATTAAGGAAATAACACCTCGGATAAATTTGTACAATTAATAATTTTCTGTATGATTTATTTGGTCCTGAACCTAGTATTCTTCTGGTCAGGACTTTAGAAATGAAAATAATTCAAGATATATACAAAATGTAAATTTTAGACCCACAGGGACAAGTGTCCAAACAAATACTGTTAAATTAAACTAATAGTGTTACTAAAATATGTCTATTATTGGTTTCTAACACTGGATGGCTGTTTGAGATTCTTTAATCACCCCCAGTCTCTTTAAAATACACTGTCACTGTTAATTTCACTAGGGAAATATTTTATTTCTTGAATACAGGGGTATGCTGCTCTTATAGCTGATGTACTGTTAGGGTACCAGATATTTCACTTATCTGGCCCACTGGAACTGTCTGAATTCTTTCTGCCGAATGACCACTGCTCCAAAAGTAATAGGGGGGATACTGGCGACCCCTATCACTACTGGACTCCAAAACTTCTCAACGGCTTTCCCATAGAAATCTGGCACCGGACTAGTGCCAGATAAAACCCTGTAGTAATGAAACAATGTCTCCTGGTTGATATCTTATTTAGACTGTGTTTTATATACAAAAGAGCATACATAAGAAATAAAGAGCTGGGTCATATCCAATGGACCAATCCAGCACATCCATTCCACAGTGTACCAGTATTGTTCACATGTCTCTCCTACAAAGGCGGCACTGCATCTGCAATAATATTATTAATCTTTCTTTTCTACCATGCAATGGGATAGGTGAGCTGTGTCCCTCTGGTCACCTAAGAAAACATTTTATTTCACAAGACATGTGCATTTACAAAACTGGCAATGTGTTTGATGCGTGATGCCATATGATGATGGATGGCATCCGCATGTCTGGTTTTGTGTAGTGTGTAGATGTGTTCAGTCAAAACAATGTTCATGCAACAATAACAGGGCAATCCACATAGGACGTCAGTAAACTCACGACGTATAAAGTCAATGAGTCTTGAAACAGCCGTTGACGTTTTTCTTCATTATTTATTGTGGACGCCACAGTGACAAAATGGTTACGCAAATGTGTAGGCACATCAAACAGTCATTATCACAGCAACATTCAATACAGCAATAAACGGTAGACAGCATTACAATGATGAGTCAGATGCATGTTATATTTCAAAGTGCTGTAAATGTAGTCAGGTGAACAACTCCATCCTTTTCTATAACAGCCAGGAGATAACCAGATGTATGAGATCAGTTCACTCTCCTTAGTTTGACTTCAGCAAGACAGACACGTCTGCCGAAGTATAAATAATGTCCTCAAAAATATCCTCTAGATAATAAAGGTTTTCCAAACGTAGTTCATTTAACAAAGTAGCAAGTAATGGTCCTTGGTACCTGCATCAACCGATGCAGTACAATGCAGCGACATGTGAGCTAGGAAAACATCTCGTGACGACGACTTTCGCAGACAGGCTATGAATCGAAATCGCTCACGACCCAAAATCAATAGAGTTAATGAAAGAGTCAATTTACCTTGCTTTCATGAAATACACAGAAATATCACGCCTCCCGACATGTGGGAAACACTAGAGGTATTATCTCGAATAAACGAAATATCCATTAAGAGGACTACACATCCCTGACAGAACAAAAATAGCGGAGATTCCCTCTTCAACGAGGCATCTCTTTCGCCATTCCAAATCGCTCACTCCCACTAGTGGTGGGCGGAAACCGATCGACAAAGAAGCAAGACAAGTCATGCGCAGTCCAGCGCAAAACGACCACAGCTCAAACTTAACTGCATTCGATACCAACGCGAGAAGACAAATGCTTACCGAGAAAAGTGACTATAAATTCCAAGCAGTTGTTGCCCTTGCGTTATAAAACAGATATTGAAATAAAACGATGTTGCGAGAATTTATCACGCAACATATCACCACCTCCTCCCGATAAAAAAAAATGTGGAACATATTTTTTTTTTTCCAATATCAAAGAGCAAGCGATAAGCGGCTCAAAACGCACGAATTATGCGCTGATAATTAACTAAATTGCCAAACAATAGGCTAATTATAGAGTGTCTGGTGAGGATATACCTCAACAGAAAAATAAATATGTCTCAAAAAATATTCACATCGGGGAGGAGTCACCAACACACATCACGTTAGCATGTAAACACAATATACGTATGCAAGTTACTATAATCATCATTAAACAGCATACTCTAATATTGTCTTTAAAAATGGATGTACAAATCTGATAGGAAAATTTAGATAGTACATTCTTTGACATGTAATGACATAAGTACATAGTAAAGTTAAACTACATGACGATCCAGGACATATGCTCTGGTATTCCGAGGGTAAGTACACAATCTAGAACTCGTAAGGTAAGTCCTCAGCTCAACAATGACATTCTGAGAAAGTACAAGCAATATAATGCTAATTAATAACTAATATGCTTCATAAGGTACAATACATTATTAATAATTGTGGCTGTTTAGTAAACTAACGGCCCTTATATTAACTACTCAGTCCTCCTCTATCATCTTAAAAAACGAACAGAAGAAGATGACAACAAAGCACGATAGTGTGTACATATAAAGTAAGTACAGATGTGCTAATCTATTGTAGAAATATAGGTGTGTTATGACTCTGTAATATATGGAAATATAGGACAGAAGTATTAGTTGGAGTCATGTGGGCATCTAGACAAAATGTCAGCCATCACATTATCCGCACCATGGATAGCTCGTACCGTGAAGTGAAAAGGTTGAAGAGCTATAGCATATCGAGTGGATCTCGAACTCTTCAAATTCTTAGTCTGAATAGCTGTAAGAGCTTTCTGATCAGTCTCTAGAATGAAATGTGCGCCCAGGAGGAATCTTTGTAGCTTTAGAATTGACCAAACCATCGCTAACAACTCACGGTCTAAAACCGAGTAGTTCCTCTCTGCCGCATTTAGTTTTCTAGAAATGTACATAACAGGATGCAGAGTATTTGCATATTCTTGCATCAGTGCTGCTCCAATCCCAGTGGATGAAGCATCACTCCGAAGAACAAAAGTCGTATCAAGAGTAGGTAATCTTAAGATGGGAGGAGAAGAAAATATATTCTTGATTTGGTCTAGTGAAGATTGGCATTCTTCAGACCAACGGACCAGATTAGGCGAACCTTTCTTCAACAATGTTGATAGAGGTGCCATGATCGAAGATAAATTTGGAATAAATCTCCCATAAAATTGAATTAAACCTAAGAGACTCCTAACTTGTTTCTTCGTTTTAGGAACAGAGATGTTCAGTATTTTGGAAGTATTGTGGTCTTCTGTCTTCAAGAGACCATGACCAACACGATGACCCAGGAAAGAGATTTCACCAAAACCAACAAAAGCTTTAGAAGGTTTTGCTGTCAAATTATTCTCACGTAGAGTGGACAGTAAGTCATATAACCCTAAATAGTGATCTTCCCAGGTATCACTGAAGAGACAGATGTCATCTAAGTATGCGATGACATCCGAACGATGTGACAGAATTCGACGCATCATGCGAACGAAAGTGGCAGGGGCGTTCATGAGACCAAAAGGCATAACATTCCATTGAAATAGACCCCTAGGTGTAGAAAAAGCAGTAAGAGGTTTGGCATGCTCTGCTAAAGGCACTTGCCAATAACCTTTAGACAAGTCAAGTTTAGTGAAGAATCTAGAATTAGAAAGTCTAATCAGTAGATCTTCTAACAAAGGCATCGGTTCAGCGTCGAACTTTGTGACCTGATTCAATTTGCGATAATCAACGCAAATTCGTATGTTCTTATCCTTCTTCCGGACAATAACCATGGAAGAAGAATATGGTGAAGTCGATGGTTCAATTATATTTAATTGAATCATTTCATCCAATTCCTTTTCCACTTGCGACTGAAAGTGTATAGGAATAGGATACGGCCTAACCCTAATTGGATTATTGTCGGTAAGAATTATGTCATGTTCTATGACATCTGTGTGTCCAGGAATGTCAGTGAGAACATCCTGAAATGTTTGTAACATCGACGAGACTTGTCGATGTTCGTCACCAGAAAGATTAGGAGAAACAGAAACGTTTTTTCCAAGATTCCGTGGAATGTAATGGAACCACTGGAAGGGGAAGGTTGACATCAGAGAAGGTAGCTTCCTCATCCTGAATGACAGACAGGGATGAATAATGACCGTGAGGTGCAGGAGCATCATCCGTTGCCTGGAAAATAGGCAGCAAATAGTCCGGACGTTCGTGAAATTCCGAAAGCATGTTTATGTGGAAAGTTTTATGCTTTCCATCAATATCGACCACATAGTCAACATCGGAAATCCGAGAGACTATTGCATACGGACCTTTCCATGCAATAAGAAGTCTATTTTCCCTACTGGGGAGTAGGACGAATGCTTTGTCACCTGGACAAAGTTGTCGTAGACATCTATTCTTGTTAGCAAACTGCCTTGCCTTCTCTTTAGCAATTTCTGATGAAGCAGTTGCTAGCTTACATGCCTCAATGATCTTTTGTCTAAGAGCAATGACATACTCATATGAGGATTGAGTTTCATCGCTAATATCATCGGCAGTGATGAGATCGTGTAATAAAGACATAGGGCCGCGTGGACGCGCGCCAAAGACAAGTTCGAAGGGAGAAAATCCTGTGTGTTCATTAGGGACTTCTCTATAGGCAAAGAGAGCCGCGGGTAAAACCCTGTCCCAATCTTGAGGATGATCTTCAGTTATCTTACCAAGCAAAGTCTTGAGCGTTCTATTCAGACGCTCAACTAACCCATTAGACATAGGATGGTAGATACTACTGAGAGATCGTTCAATATGTAAGGTAGACATTACCTGTGACATAGTGTCAGATATGAGTTGAGTGCCATGGTCTGACAATATTTCTCTGGGGAACCCCAAGCGAGAAAATATCAACCAAAGAGCATCTGCGATATCTGTAGTAGATATGCTCTTAAGAGGAATAGCCTCTGGCCAACGTGTGCACATATCGACACATGTAAGGATAAACTGATGTCCTCTGGCCGACTTGACCTTAAAAGGGCCAATAATATCTATGGCCATTTTCTGAAACGGCCGAATAGGAATGTTAGCAGCCTGGATAGGCGCAGCATGTCGTGGTCCTCTAGATTTGACCTCCTGACATACCTTGCATGATCGGCAGTAAATACGAATGTCCTTATTGACAAAAGGCCAAAAGAAAGCCGCAAGGACTCTCGACTTCGTACGGGCAAAACCCATATGTCCAGCACATTGCGAGTCATGAGCATGTTGCAATATTTGGACTCTCATGCTCTTGGGAACAAGAATTTGCGAATGTGCCGACGTAGTCGAATCTTGTACCATACGTACAAGTACGCCGTTTCTCATTGCAATCCAAGATTTTCTATTTGTATCCTGATTCGGATTACCTTTCTTCGCAAGAACGAAGAATTTTTTTAAAGAAGGATCTTCTTCTTGCAATTTTATGAAAGAGTCACGAGTGATTACTAAGTGACTATCTTGGCTATCAACTTCATTATCACTATTCAGTGAAGTTTCGGGTGTTTGTAGAGCTTGTGCTCTTGTAACTACTGCATTTGTAGCTTGCATGTTATTATGTTCCCAAGCAGCAATCTGCTGTGGGGTACACTCCCTAACTCCGTGAATACGACCAATAATAAGGTCCGCAATAGGATTAGGTAAGAGACAAGCATGCACATCTCCAGTAAAGAAAGGAGTGGCAATGCGAATTACAGCAGTAGGATATTTTTCTAGAGTGCCGCCAAATGTGACACATTTAATAACCCTTCCTGTAGCACAAGATGGATCTACAAGCGATTGTCTAACACCAATAGTGGTGCATCCGGAATCGAAAAGTAGTGAGACCGGAGTATCATTAACAAGACCCTTATGTAGAATTAAAGAACCCCTCCCGTCATGCGCAACAGCAGCAGGAAGAGCGGGAAGTGGGTGACCACAACTCAAAGTAGTTATGGTACCCGGTTCAAATAAAGTACTGCATTGGGGGCATTTGTTTGCTCTCTCAAAGTCAAAAGCAGAACTAGTGACAGCGTCAAAGTTTTTACTATCAACAACATGATTACAGGCTGCCTCAGTTTCCTGTTGTACAGCATTAGCCTGCTGATATCTCTTTTTTTTGTGTTGAGATCTACCCCGACTATTATTACCTCTGAAGTTATCAGAGTTATTATTATCTCTGCAGTTATTATTGTCTCTATTGTAATTGTTATACTGGTTCGAATTCCAGTTTCCACGATTACTATCATGTTCACATTGATGCGAACATCTATTTGTTTGGTTTTGAGGTCTTCGGCAGGAATAACCTCTATTACCATATCCTCTTTTGAAATGCTTATAATTATTAGGGTGATAGTAACGAGTACTATCAGGTTGTCTCCAATTCTTCGAAGAAGAATCACCATGAAATTGATTTCCATGATTTTGACAGAAATTACCGCTACTCTTTCTATCAAAATTTTGTTGGGATCTACGAGCAAAGTTTTGACCATACGGAGCTGCCGAAGCAACTGGTAAACCTTCTTTCACCTTAGAGTTACCCATGGTTATGTGTGGGTGCGCAGTTACGTATTGGCAACAGAAATCTTCCATTTCTTTTATTTTTTTAGGTTTACGTTCATGAAGGAAAGCAAGGAAAGACTCATTGACAGACGACATGACTTTGTCTCTAAGTATTAAGTCCATAAGTCCTTCATAAGTTTTTTCCGTCTTAGATAGTTCAACCCATCGTGAGAAAGTAATGCGTATTCTTGCAATAAACTCGGAGAATTCAACTCCATTTTCAGGTAACATGTTTTTAAATTGTAGACGATAGCCGTCTTCGTTAAGCTGATATTTCTTTAACAAAGCGGCCCTGACAACCTCATAATTGTTCTTGTCAGGTTCATCCACCATATTTAATATACTTAGAGCTTTACCTGTCAGTATCCCTGATAACTGATAAACATATTTTGCTTTGTCTATGTTATGAGCTGTACATGCTTGTTCAAATCTGTCCAGATAGAACATTATGTCATCGCTGGAAGGACTAAATGTTGGTAACTTAATCTTAAAAGTATCATTATTAGCCTTACCAGAAGATGAACCCTTGTTTGAATCATTACCATTACTCATGCTTGTCAATTTCAATTTTTCCAACTCTAAAGCTAAGACCTTTTCTTCATGTTCCATTTTTGCTTTCTCTTTCCTCTCATCAGACTCTCTCTGTAATCTTCTTTCCTCAGCCTGAGCCTCTTTTTGAAGTCTTTCATTTTCAGCTTCTTTTTCAAGTCTTTTATTTTCAGCCTATTTTTCAAGTCTTTTATTCTCAGCCTCTTTTTCAAGTCTTTTATTCTCAGCCTCTTTTTGAAGTCTTTCAGCTTCTAGCTGTAGCTGGAGTTTTCTCTCCTCAGCTTCTGATTCCCTTTTTTGTTTTTCCATTTCCATTTGGAATCTTTTTTCATCCACCTGCATCTGCAGTTTCTTTTGTTCAGCTTCCATTGCTTTATCATATCGAGCAGTTGCAAATTCTTCTAACTTATCACCAGTCTTCCCAAGCAATTTACCCTGCTCAATAAAGTGCTCAAATGTAGACATGTTGTCTAACATATGAGTCCAAAACCTGAAATAATTAACTAATTTATTTCAAACCTAAGTGTAACAAGTCTTAATTAAGCACTTGTATATTCACATCACCTTATATTATCCCAGTCTCTGTGGGAAACAAGTCTCCAATCAAAGAACTTGTATATGAAATATCAGCACTCAATTCTTGATCATAAGTGCACTTCTCATTCAATAGTGCACGACACTATTCATCATTCATTTATCATCAGTATAGTAGTAACAGTGCATTAGCATAGCCCATTAACTAATTACTATAACTGTAAACAATGACTATGTAAACACATGCAGAATGTAAACATTGAAAATGTAAACAATACAAACAATGCAAACAATAACAATGTAAACAATAACAAAGATCAGCAACAATACAAAAACTTTCGCAGAAATCAACTAAAAATAAAGCAGAAATTAATGAAATATCACAAAAAATGTGACGATATCTGCGATAGAATTAAACAAAATACATGACACCACAGTGTATAAACAAAAATGTTGTATGAAACTAAATTATAGACAAGAGTAGGCTAACAAACACAAACAAATCAAAACAAAACTAAACAATGCGAAATAATAACGAAAACAATATTAAAACATGTCATCACAGCTAACATAAATAGCAACAGAAGTCGCTTAGCAAATTCCAGTATTGGAAATTTGCAAACCTTACAGAAAACGCTCACAATAGACGACCTCTATGACGTGGCATAATCTAACGGAGACACCACTGTTGCGTGATAAATTCTCGCAACATCGTTTTATTTCAATATCTGTTTTATAACGCAAGGGCAACAACTGCTTGTAATTTATAGTCACTTTTCTCGGTAAGCATTTGTCTTCTCGCGTTGGTATCGAATGCAGTTAACTTTTGAGCTGTGGTCATTTTTGCGCTGGACTGCGCATGACTTGTCTTGTTGTTTTGTCGATCGGTTTCCGCCCACCACTAGTGGGAGTGAGCGATTTGGAATGGCGAAAGAGATGCCTCGTTGAAGAGGGGATCTCCGCTATTTTTGTTCTGTCAGGGATGTGTAGTCCTCTTATGGATATTCCGTTTAGTCGAGATAATACCTCTAGTGTTTTCCCACATGTCGGGAGGCGTGATATTTCTGTGTATTTCATGAAAGCAAGGTAAATTGACTTTTTCATTAACTCTATCGATTTTGGGTCGTGAGCGATTTCGATTCATAGCCTGTCTCCGAAAGTCGTCGTCACGAGATGTTCTTTTCCAGCTCACATGTCGCTGCATTGTACTGCATCGGTTGATGCATGTACCAAGGACCATTACTTGCTACTTTGTTAAATGAACTAGGTTTAGAAAACCTTTATTATCTAGAGGATATTTTTGAGGACATTATTTATACTTCGGCAGACGTGTCTGTCTTGCTGAAGTCAAACTAAGGAGAGTGAACTGATCTCATACATCTGGTTATCTCCTGGCTGTTATAGAAAAGGATGGAGTTTTCTACCTGACTACATTTACAGCACTATGAAATATAACATGCATCTGACTCATCATTGTAATGCTGTCTACCGTTTATTGCTGTATTGAATGTTGCTGTGATAATGACTGTTTGATGTGCCTACACATTTGCGTAACCATTTTGTCACTGTGGCGTCCACAATAAATAATGAAGAAAAACGTCAACGGCTGTTTCAAGACTCATTGACTTTATACGTCGTGAGTTTACTGACGTCCTATGTGGATTGCCCTGTTATTGTTGCATGAACATTGTTTTGACTGAACACATCTACACACTACACAAAACCAGACATGCGGATGCCATCCATCATCATATGGCATCACGCATCAACCACCCAACCGAGAACCCGCTGAAATATAAACATATAAATATACAAATAACATATAAACATAAAACATATAGAATGAGATGATACACAGAAGACTCAGCAGAAGTATAAGGGCACAGTTTACATACAAACAGGCCACTTAACTTATAGGCTTCCAATCGTAGAACAGCAGAAAAACGGATGTCAATCAACGTCCTAAAGAGCGAAGCTCCAACGATGATGGCACATCTGAACTGCTTCCACTGCTAACACGATGGTACAAGAGCTTCTGACATACTGTGTGTTGAGTTGTTTCGGCACTTGACCTTCTAATCCAAAAGTAAGTTGATGGAAATCGATACTTGGCCTTCTTCAGAAAACAACCCGTTTCAACCGGCACTTGACCTTCTCAAAAAAACGACAGCACTGGAACCTTGACAGCAGCAACTTGCTTGACTTGCGTAAAAGATAACAGCAGTCCGAGTTATCCGGCAACATGTAACAACGCCGGGTACTGTCAAATTCTTGTTTCCGTCAAAAAATTGAAATTTGACTTTTACCGGGCAACGCCGAGTACTTTGAAAATTTTGAAGATGTTGACTGTATTGAAGAATGTTAATTTCTTGAAGGATGCTGATGAATTCTTGTTGAAAATGAAGTGGGTAAGGGACCCCGTGTTTGCTGGTACCAGAATCAAACCAGCTTATGGCCACCAAATGATGCGTGATGCCATATGATGATGGATGGCATCCGCATGTCTGGTTTTGTGTAGTGTGTAGATGTGTTCAGTCAAAACAATGTTCATGCAACAATAACAGGGCAATCCACATAGGACGTCAGTAAACTCACGACGTATAAAGTCAATGAGTCTTGAAACAGCCGTTGACGTTTTTCTTCATTATTTATTGTGGACGCCACAGTGACAAAATGGTTACGCAAATGTGTAGGCACATCAAACAGTCATTATCACAGCAACATTCAATACAGCAATAAACGGTAGACAGCATTACAATGATGAGTCAGATGCATGTTATATTTCAAAGTGCTGTAAATGTAGTCAGGTGAACAACTCCATCCTTTTCTATAACAGCCAGGAGATAACCAGATGTATGAGATCAGTTCACTCTCCTTAGTTTGACTTCAGCAAGACAGACACGTCTGCCGAAGTATAAATAATGTCCTCAAAAATATCCTCTAGATAATAAAGGTTTTCCAAACCTAGTTCATTTAACAAAGTAGCAAGTAATGGTCCTTGGTACCTGCATCAACCGATGCAGTACAATGCAGCGACATGTGAGCTAGGAAAACATCTCGTGACGACGACTTTCGCAGACAGGCTATGAATCGAAATCGCTCACGACCCAAAATCAATAGAGTTAATGAAAGAGTCAATTTACCTTGCTTTCATGAAATACACAGAAATATCACGCCTCCCGACATGTGGGAAACACTAGAGGTATTATCTCGAATAAACGAAATATCCATTAAGAGGACTACACATCCCTGACAGAACAAAAATAGCGGAGATCCCCTCTTCAACGAGGCATCTCTTTCGCCATTCCAAATCGCTCACTCCCACTAGTGGTGGGCGGAAACCGATCGACAAAGAAGCAAGACAAGTCATGCGCAGTCCAGCGCAAAACGACCACAGCTCAAACTTAACTGCATTCGATACCAACGCGAGAAGACAAATGCTTACCGAGAAAAGTGACTATAAATTCCAAGCAGTTGTTGCCCTTGCGTTATAAAACAGATATTGAAATAAAACGATGTTGCGAGAATTTATCACGCAACAGTGTTATAGCCTAATTCTCCGTCAGGCCCTGCACAAATCAGCTTGGGACCTGATTACTTACAGTCGTGATGGCAGCATCGCTCACTCACATTTTAAAACAAAAGATATATGAATAATGTCGGTCTTACCAGAAATTCAATGAAAAAACACAGGTACGTAGAATAGCAGATTCCAGATATACTGCTGGCTTAACTGTGATGCCTATTACTTTCATATATATTTGCTTTAATAAGGCTAATCACTTTTTTCCAGAAATACACAACGTCCTGCTCTCGGGACTATCTTCTACAAATGGCGTCAAGCCTTTGAATGTACTCAATATTATGAAAAAATTTGACCAATAGGATCTACTACTAAGATTTCCCATTCATATTTTTAAATCTAAGGTCCAATTTCGGTCCAATGTTAGTGTACTTTTGTCGGTCTGTCCGTCCGAACTTGGCATTCACCAAAAATACACTTGGTTTTGGACTAACACTTACAAAAAACATTCAGTTTGAGCCATCCAATAATTTTTTCCCCTCCTTGTCTCCCCCTTCATACAACAGATTACTTGTTCCCTTTCTTGCCTTTTTCAAGGACGCGTCAAAAAAGTCACCGTTAGTGCAAGTCCAAACGAGCATGTGTTGGTCTGTCTGTACCAACAAATACCGTCTTTTGTCTATAACTTTATTTCTATCTGTCGGATTTTTTGTTCGAAAGCATATTACCCATCAGGACAAGACCAGCTCTTAGACTAGCTATCGTTTATGATCATAAACCTATTAATAAAGAATTCAATATATTTTCCATTTTGGTGTTCGTTGTTTTTCTAAGTTTCAACTACTTGAATGTTATAAAATCGCCTCAGATCTTCCTTTTTCCCGATAGGAAGTAATTATGCGTGTGTGTATATATATATATTTTTCCACAGTGTCTGTGGTTAGAAATGTATTGGACTAGCGGGGTATTTTTAAATTTTCAAACTTGCGACATCGTTTTCGACACAAGCTAACGACCTCGTCTCGCACTGTTGGCCTGAGTAGCTAATTCAAACCTCTAACACTTGACAAACCGGCAGCCGGTGTCCGCTCTCTCAATCTTATGCGTTCGTGTGTGTTTTATTCTTTCTATCTTTCCTGGAACCACTACGCTAGTAGATTTTTCAAATTTTTATCGTTAACCCTTGACGGCGCGTTATAAAGGCTAATACTACCAACGCGGCGATAAGATTTCTCACTATGTTCTGTCCTGCTTAAATCAATGCGTTTTCTGGCGCGGGGAAGACGACGCGTTACAACTTTACTAATTTTATTTCTACTGCTATTATTTTGACTTTAATATATATACGTTATGATTCTATCGCTGTATCACTGTACTTTACCACACATCTCCCCACTTAAGAACTTGCCTGATGCTAGTTCCAAACAGTGATACACATTGATAAAATAAACTCCCTACGCCTGCTGAATACTCTGATTTGGATCACAGGGATGCCTACTGAGGAAATCTGCACCCACGTTCAGTGACCCCGGAATGTATTAAATGATAAATTGATATGGCTGTAATAATAACGACCATCTTAATTATCTGGCGGAGCCGCGCTAGCGTAGTGGTTACAACACCGCTCTGGCGACCGGGTGATTCAGGATCAAACCCGGGCGACGGCATTTGAGGATTTTTCGTCGACCGGGAATTGGACTGGATTAACTCGAGACCTGGCGAACACATTTGAAGGAGTGTCGTCGACGAGGGATTGGCGGCTCCTGAGCCGACCCAGCTCTAATGGGTACCTCCGAAATCGGCGAGTATCTGCCTGAATGGTGAGGGACACCTGTCTCTGTACAACAATAGGGATACTCACGTAAAATCAATGTCAGGTTAGACACTAATAATAACCTGTGATTTCGCCTTGAGTATTAGCGGGCGTACGAAAAAAAAATAATAATAATCTGGCATTTTCGTGCTTGGCCTGTGATAAGAATACGAGAGGCTAATGATTCGTTTGGACCACGAATGTTCTACCATATAGATAGATCTGGAACTTTCGTATTGCCCAGATCAAAGCTAGACATTCCTTTTCGCTTGTTGAATAGTTTTGCTCCGCTTTGTTTAACTTGCGGCTAGCATAAGCGACTGGGTTCAGCTCTCCCTCTGGTGACGATGATCTTTGCAACAACGTAGCCCCCAGGCCCACATTGCTTGCGTCACTTCTCACCACAAATTCCTGACTCAAATCAGGTAATTTTAAGATAGGCTCCGTCAGAGGAGCACAAATAGAGTTAAAATGTTTGATATATTTCTGATAGAATCCACACAACGACACGAAAGATCTCACGTCTTTCTTTGTTTTTGGCCTAGGTGCTCTCTGCAATTTTTCAAGGTTCTTGGGGTCAGCGGTCATACTACCCTGAAACACAGTATGTCCCAGGAACTCCAACTCTTTACAACCAATACAACATTTTGTTGGTCTAGCCGTCAAATTAGCCTCTCTTAGTCTATCAAACAGCATAGTCAAAGAGTTAATGTGTTCCTCAAACACATAAATTCACGCGTCTCGCGATACAAAATTAATGCCATCACGCGTGTAAGGCCACAAGCACTAACTTTTTTTCAAATAGACCGTGATAAAAAACACTACCCATACGAGAGTTAGGTTTAAAAACCTGTAAAACGCTTATTAGGAAACCTGACATTATACTGTTTTATGTCTGAAAGCATGACAGTACCCAGACACCACATCGATCGAAGTGAACGGGAGGTAGAAGAAAATGCACATTTTGAACGCAGCCACCTAGCTCCCTTAAACTTATATATTTGGGTTCCTTAGGACTTGCTGACAAAGAATATGTTAAACGTTACGCAAATAGTCTAGGAATTAACAAATTATAGCCAAAAGAAAATAGTGAGGGTGTCAGACAACACCAAATAATAATCGCACAGTGGCATGTTTTGACACCACTATTTTACGGGAAATGGGCCACCATGTAAAATCCTATTTGATTGGATAGAAGTAAATGTAAGGCTAAACACGATTAGTCGGTCTGCAAATACTATTTTTTGTTGTTAGGGGAGACGGAAGGAAGGGAACTTTTTTTAAACGCTTGTGTAAACATGGCTCGATTGGTTAGACCCACCAATATAGGCAATTAAGAGCGTCAGTTCAGTGCCACATTTTTCAAATAAACTTACTAAAGAAACAGTGCGTTGAGAGCCAGTGCATATGTTTCTAAATAAAAGCCTGGGACAGAGGCAGATCGGAATTTGTGCCATTATTCATCGCCAGTCAACGTATCTGTGTATTATTTCCATGAATTGTGGGATTGTGGTCCTAGTTATTGAAGCAGCACCTGGTCTGAGTTTTGCTGAATCCAGAGGCTGACAGCATACTCCTTGGTCCAGATAGCGACCAGTGAGGTGTCTCCAGAACACAGGAAGCAATCGAGCAGATGAGTCTTTTCCTGCCACCATCACGAACGATAAGCTTCTGTGGCCAGAGTAGCTCAACATTATGTGCCCCCTCAAAAATTGACATTTTGTTAAACACAGAGGGACAATTAATTGGTTCAAATGACAGGAACTGTGAACTTTTCCCAATACTATTTCCCTGATAATCAAACACTTGAAGTCATGATGAAAAACAACAACCAAGCTTGAACAAAACCAGTATTACCTCATATTACTACTGCACAAATTACACACATAGAATAATAATAATAAACTATGTCAATACAAAGTTCATATATATAACCTGTGTACATAATACTTGTAATTACATTTGATTGTGATTCCTGGTTCACTGTGTAGTTGAATCAGGATATCCATTATTGACAAGAATTAATACATATATTTTTAAACTTAAACACTTGACTCATTTAAGATAGTCTTATAGAGCGTTATATGTGTGTGAGTGTCACAGTGTTGTAAGTGTTGTGGAATAAATTAAATTGTTTATCTGTCTGTTGTTGTTGTGATTTACACTTCATCGTATGATCAATCAGAACCTTTTGAACCTGTTCCCTCTGTTTTTTCGTCAAGTGTTTACTGACTTTTACATGTGCCGGTTTCTCACATGTTTTCAAGGGATACTCCTGGGATGTGAGCGGTTCATTCTTCATCCCTGTTGCTATCGACAAGGACATTAAGTGTGTTCCTTCCTGGATTTCTTTGTCCAGATACTTCTTTAGAAGGTTCACATGATATACTTTCTCTTTCCCTTTCTTGTCGAATTTATAATTTGTTCTAGACACCTTCTCTAGAACAGTATATGGACCTTGCCATCCAATTTGTAGTATGTTTTGACTGCCGGGCAGTAGAAGAAGCACCTTCTCTCCCACAAATAATTCTTTATCCTTAGCTTTCTTATTAAAATAGGCAGCATGTTTTTTCCTAGCTTATCTGAGATTAGCATTTGCAAGTTTCCAGCCAGTTTTAAGACGAGTGGTCAGCTCGTTCACATATTGGTATGATGAGGTAACAGTCTCTTCTGCCTTCTCATCTGTCCAGGTCCTTAACAAAGCCTCTAAAGGACCTTTTATTGGCCTCCCAAATAACAGGGTTGCGGGTGCCATCCCGGTTGAATTATGTGGAACTTCCCGAAACGCACACAACGCAGCGGTCAGGTATTGGTCCCACATATCAGGTTTTTCATGTGCCAGCTTTCTCAGGATAGAAATGAGAGTCCCGTTGAACCTCTCTACCTGGCAGTTCCCTTGGGGGTGATACGGACTACAATGAAAGTGGCTGGCTTAGAAGATCCTGAAAACTTCTTCCGTTAGTTTCCCCTTGAACTGTGAGCCGTTATCAGTCAAGATTTGATGCGGGAATAATAACCTTGTGAATATTGTAAGTAATGCCTCTGCGACATGCTTGGAATCGATTGACGACAGTGCTACCACCTCTCCCCACATAGAACACGTGTCTACCAGAGTAAAGATTTAACTGTTCCTCCTCTTGGTCCGACTAAGAGGTCCCACAATATCCACTGCAACTCTCTCAAAAGGTTTTCCCACAATGGGCATTTCCCCTAGAGTTGCTGGAGCAGTTCAGTGCTTTGGAGCTACCCTTTAACATTCTGGGCAGGATTTTACATATCTCTTTATATCTTCCGTTATTCTTGGCCAGAAATAATGACAAGCTATACGTTGTCCTGTTGCGCTGATCCTCATGTGACCACTGAAGGGAATCGCATATCCTAATTCCAACACTCTCTCCCTATATGAAGTAGGAAGAACCAGCTGGCCGTGACCATTTGTTCCAGTTCCGGTCTTCCTATATAATAATTTGTTCTTCATGTAATAGTCCCCTTTGATTGGAGGTGTGTGGCATTTAGGTAATTTTTTGTAACAAGGCTTGAGTGTCTTGTCCTCAGCCTGTGCCTTCCTCATCTCTTCTGGATGAGTATTTATAGGTCCATCTTCTTCCTTTTTGCATTGTGATCGTGTCTGGACGTCTTCCAAGACCACCGGTCTCTTGGGATTCCCAAGAAGACATAACGATACCCCAATATCAGAGGGTAGATGGGAGCATCGATCACTGCTGCTCTGATTACTCCTTCCACATAGCGAGTTTTCACCGTTATCCTGGTAATGGGAAATTTCATAAGTGGTATGTCCGTGGTCGCCCCTTGTATCTCCACTGTTTCTGTGGTATACTGATCTGGGTTCACCAAGTGCGCACTCACAACAGAATCAAAACCTAAGCCTGTATCATAGAGACACCTAATGGTGACCCCATTGCAGACTACATCCTCACACACTGGGGGGTGATAAGGTTCCTGCTGTCCATTAGGTTTGTCCTTTCCTCCCTTGTTCCCCATTTTCATAGCAGCAAATCCAGAAGTTTTCTTATGACAAAATTTGATGTCATGACCTTCCCTCTTACACCATTTGCAATATAATCTACCTTGATGAAAAGATTTTCTTTCATCATATTTCCTATCATTGAATTGTGGGTTTTTGTTTCTAAAATCATTGCGTGGCCTATCAAAATTGTGCTTACCTTTGTTCCCCTGATCTTTGTTATCAAATCTATTAGAGTTTTGTGGAGCCTTATAATTGTCAATCTGTTTCTTTTTAGCGCCAGCTACCTCTGCCTGGGCTGCCTGATACCTCTCAGCGACATTAAATAACTCACCCAGGCTCTCTGCATCTTGTTCCATGAGAAACTTTCTCAAGTCTGGAGCCATGGACTCTCTCAATTGCTCAATAAGGATCATCTCTTTAAGATCTTGGGTTTTCCCCAGAGCAGTCCATTTCTCCGAGTACGTCTCTAAACGTGCAGAGAACTGGTGATAAGTCTCACCCGACAGTAGTTTGGCATTGCTAAACTTGTTCCTGTAACATTCTCCGTTCTTTTCATCCCTTAGCAAAAGAGCCTGCTTTAACATGTCATAATTGTCTTGGTCGTCTTTGCTCATCTTGGCAAACACTTCATAAGATGTTCCCCTAAGACCCTGAGATAACTTTAAACTCCACCTTTCCTTCTCCAACCCAAAGGTGGTGGCTAAAACCTCAAATCTAGACAAAAATGACTCAATGTCATCGTCCCTCTCACCAAAATGGTCTAAATGGAACCCCATAGCTGAAGTTGAGGCTCCCTGACTAGCAGTGGCATCGGAGGTAGAAGGGCTGTTACCACCTTCAGGAGCATGGCCCTGTAACTCCAACTCCCTTAGTCGTAACTCATGTTCCCTTTGTAACCGTTTATCTTCTGCTTCCCTCTCTGCAGCCTGTTTTCTTTCCTCGGCTTCCAACTTCTTCTCTTCATACTGGAGCCGTTTTATTTCAGCCTCCCTATCCGCCTCCAATGCCCTAGCCTCTTTGTCAGCCTCAATCTGCAAATTTTAATTTTTTTCTCAACTTCTAATTTTCTTTCTGCAGCTAGCCTATTCTCTTCTCGTGCAATAAATTGATCCACCTCTGCAGTGACATACTGAACCAACTCTGGTCCATCCATATTCATCTCTTTTGCAGCCAGCACAGCAGCAGATCTGAACTTTGCTAGGTCTGCCATAATATCAATCTTTACAATGATCTAATATAATTTTCAAAGCTCTTAATTAACAGAGTACTAACACTAACCAACTAATTAACCAATTAATTAACTAATTACTGGCTCTTAACAGTCCATCAGCTTTTATTTTCCCTTTTAAATACTTTTATAACTTTTGGGGACACTAGTGCTACAATATTTAAATTACTAAACAACTAACAAGTTCAAATCCCGGAAGAAGAGACCCAATTTATCGTGGTGGGTTTTGATGTCATGAAATGATGTTGATATTTTTCCTTAATGTACTGAATGAGGCCAGCTGTGAAGGTCCCTGATTCTAACAAATTTAGGGTTGAGTATCAGGGTACCTTTCTGCTACCACCTTATGGCCTCAAGCAGAATTATTCTTGACTAGTATGAATGATAGCTACGTCTAATGTCTAGGGATATGCAAGTGTGGTGTGATGGTACTTTAACAATAATACACCTCTACAAAAACAAGTATTAAGTTCTATGATTAAGGAAATAACACCTCGGATAAATTTGTACAATTAATAATTTTCTGTATGATTTATTTGGTCCTGAACCTAGTATTCTTCTGGTCAGGACTTTAAAAATGAAAATAATTCAAGATATATACAAAATGTAAATTTTAGACCCACAGGGACAAGTGTCCAAACAAATACTGTTAAATTAAACTAATAGTGTTACTAAAATCTGTCTATTACTGGTTTCTAACACTGGGTGAAATATGTGAATATAATCAAAGCGCTATATGACAATGCAAGATGTTGTGTTAGAACAAATAAAGGGAATACAGAATGGTTTACAGTAGAAACAGGGTTGAAACAAGGCTGTATTATGTCACCACTACTTTTTGGAATAGCTATTGATTGGGTTATGAGAAACTATACCCACAATGAACAATTAGGTATAAAATGGACAAATGGAAAATTCCTGGGGGACCTGGATTTCGCAGATGATTTAGCATTCTTAAGTTCAACACCCAGACAATCCCAAGAAGCAGTAAATAATTTATGTCATCTCTCGGTTAAAATAGGTCTCCAAATAAATGCCTCTAAAACTAAAGCTATGAACTTTTCTAATGAGACCTTTGATATCATCTTGAACGGGGAAAAACTACAGAAAGTTGAAAGTTTCAATTATTTAGGCAGTAAAATGACTCAGGATGGTGACACAACAAGAGAAATTCATACTAGAATTGCTTTGGCAGCTAGCGCCTTCAATAGATTATCTAACATTTGGAAATTACGATCATTGAATATACATACCAAGCTTCGTCTGTTTAATTCAAATGTTATCTCAGTGTTAACATACGGCTGTGAGAGTTGGAAAATAACAAAATCATTCGGAGAACAAGCTGAATACATTCGAGAACAAATGTCTTAGAAAACTCATGAACATCAGTTGGAAAGAATTCAAGACTAATCGACAAATAAGAGAAGACTCTAGGCAGAAATATGTCTCCGACTATATAAGGAAAAGACGATGGTCATATATCGGTCATGTCATACGAATGCAAAACAACAGAATATCATTGCAGGCACTCACTTGGGTTCCTGAGGGTAAGAGGAAAAAAGGAAGACCAAAAGAAACATTCAGAAGAACAATAATAAGAGAAGGAAGAACGTTGGGCCTAAATAATGTGCAAGAGCTAAGAGGAGTAGCGTCACAACGAACAACCTGGAGAGCACTAGTTTCTGCCTTATGCGCCGTGTTTGGTGCTTAAAGAATTTATTATTATTATTAACACTGGGTGGCTGTTTGGGATTCTTTAATCACTCCCAGTCTCTTTAAAATACACTGTCACTGTTAATTTCACTAAGGAAATATTTTATTTCTTGAATACAGGGGTATGCTGCTCTTATAGCTGATGTACTATTAGGGTACCAGATATTTCACTTATCTGGCCCACTGCAACTGTCTGAATTCTTTCTGCCGAATGACCACTGCTCCAAAAGTAATAGGGGGGATACTGGCGACCCCTATCACTACTGGACTCCAAAACTTCTCAACGGCTTTCCCATAGAAATCTGGCACCGGACTAGTTGCAGATAAAACCCTGTAATAATGAAACAATGTCTCCTGGTTGATATCTTATTTAGACCGTGTTTTATATACAAAAGAGCATACATAAGAAATAAAGAGCTGGGTCATATCCAATGGACCAATCCAGCACATCCATTCCACAGTGTACCAGTGTTGTTCACATGTCTCTCCTACAAAGGCGGCACTGCATCTGCAATAATATTATTAATCTTTCTTTTCTACCATACAATGGGATATTTGAGCTGTGTCCCTCTGGTCACCTAAGAAAACATTTTATTTTAAAAGACATTTGCTTTTACAAAACTGGCAATGTGTTATAGCCTAATTCTCCGTCAGGCCCTGCACAAATCAGCTTGGGACCTGATTACTTACAGTCGTGATGGCAGCATCTCTCACTCACATTTTAAAACAAAAGATATATGAATAATGTCGGTCTTACCAGAAATTCAATGAAAAAACACAGGTACGTTGAATAGCAGATTCCAGATATACTGCTGGCTGAACTGTGATGCCTATTACTTTCATATATATTTGCTTTAATAAGGCTAATCACTTTTTTCCAGAAATACACAACGTCCTGCTCTCGGGACTATCTTCTACAAATGGCGTCAAGCCTTTGAATGTACTCAATATTATGAAAAATTTTGACCAATAGGATCTACTACTAAGATTTCCCATTCACATTTTTAAATCTAAGGTCCAATTTCGGTCCAATGTTAGTGTACTTCTGTCGGTCTGTCCGTCCGAACTTGGCATTCACCAAAAATACACTTGGTTTTGGACTAACACTTACAAAAAATATTCAGTTTGAGCCATCCCATAATTTTTTCCCTCCTTGTCTCCCCTTCATACAAGAGATTACTTGTACCCTTTATTGCCTTTTTCAAGCACGCGTCAAAAAAAGTCACCGTTAGTGCAAGTCCATACGAGCATGTGTTGGTCTGTCTGTACGAACAAATACCGTCTTTTGTCTATAACTTTATTTCTATCTGTCGGATTTTTTGTTCGAAAGCATATTACCCATCATGACAAGACCAGCTCTTAGACTAGCTATCTTTTATGATCATAAACCTATTAATAAAGAATTCAATATATTTTCCATTTTGGTGTTCGTTGTTTTTCTAAGTTTCAACTACTTGAATATTATAAAATCGCCTTAGATCTTCCTTTTTCCCGATAGGAAGTAATTATGCGTGTGTGTAGATATATATATTTCCACAGTGTCTGGGGTTAGAAATGTATTGGACTAGAGGGGTATTTTTAAATTTTCAAACTTGCGACATCGTTTTCGACACAAGCTAACGACCTCGTCTCGCACTGTTGGCCTGAGTAGCTAATTCAAACCTCTAACACTTGACAAGCCGGCAGCCGGTGTCCGCTCTCTCAGTCTTATGCTTTTCGTGTTTTTTATTCTTTCTATCTTTCCTGGAACCACTACGCTAGTAGATTTTTCAAATTTTTATCGTTAACCCTTGACGGGCGCGTTATAAAGGCTAATACTACCAACGCGGCGATAAGATTTCTCACTATGTTCTGTCCTGCTTAAATCAATGCGTTTTCTGGCGCGGGGAAGAAGACGCGTTACAACTTTACTAATTTTATTTCTACTGCTATTATTTTGACTTTATAATTTATGATTTTATCGCTGTATCACTGTACTTTACCACAAACTTGTAACATATATTTTATACTTTGAATTTGATATGTTTGAATTTGCTGATGGTTATACGGGTCCATACGAGGGTGGCAACCTCATAATGTGAAAATGATAAATTCATGAACCACCACAGCAAAGTTGTGGTGATTTTATCGTGCTAGTTCTCACAGTGAATCAAAAACAGAGGTAACCCCAGACTCCGAGTGGAGCAAGGAGTAGATTATGATGACATCATATGTGTATATTTACTATCATTTGTAATAGGTTGTATGTATACATAAACATGTTCCCCCAGGTACACGCCATTGCACTTGCCGCTGTCATTCGCAATTTTCAATTAAATTAACTAAAGAATCGGGATTTTTCATCATATCCTCTGAGTTATATGATGTACGTGTAACAAAATTAGAGAAAGGAATCGATATACGGACAGTGGGACAGGCGCCTGATTAATATCAGGAAAGCAAAAACTTAGCAAGGTTTTGTTCTTTTATTTCCGCAAAAGTTTGTGGTACGAATGAAAGAGACCATTTGAGGTATTACTCTACGATACCAGTTGTACTACTATATATTTACTGTATATACACTACTTTGAAAAAAAATGGCAGTCATATTGCTCAGCTAAGTATGCTGAAATCTAATTAAATATGCATGTTCTGCCCAAATTTGCACTCCACTGAAGTGAGCAAACACTACCAAAAGTAAAAAAAAAATAATAAGCATAGAGTACAGTCCCTTGATAATAGAGCAGACGACAATTTCTAATGCTAGTGGCAGAAAATGGATACAAAGACAAAGTGTATGTTAATTTCACAGCTTTGGAATGAAGGAAATCAAACATGTTCCAACATTTCTAAAACCTTGAACATTCCTGAGTCTACAGAGTTGTGAGTAAATTAAAAGCAGGTAATGGAATCGAGCGAAAAGAAGGTAGTGGGAGGCCAAGAATTTTGGACACAAAGGACCATCGGCGTCTCGCCCAAATCGTTCGGGCTGGGCCAATGAAGAGTGTAGAAAACATACGGCAGCGCATGATCGAGTTGGGAAGCCCAGAGGTATCTAATGCTACTGTCAACCGGAGCTACACAGGATAAATTACACAAAAAAGCGGGTAATTTCTTCACCATTGCTCACAGAGACTCACAAACAGATGGGCTTGAACTGGTGCCACGAACACCAGAATTTGTCATAGGACAATGTGATTTTTTCAAATGAATGTTCTGTTTGGTCTTATCCTGCTCAAATAAATATTTGGACGAAAGACTCTGTAACGCCTGTGTACCAGCGACCGAAACATACCCAGAAATTCCATCTTTGGGGAGGGGTGTCAGCAAGAGGTGCCACCCCACTGTGTGTTTTCACAGGAATTCTCACGAAAGAAAGGTACATCGAAATACTAGAGGGACACCTTCTGCCATTTATGCAGGTCATGTACCCCGATGGGTGCACATTTAAACATGACAATGACCCAAAGCACACAGCTCATACCACCAAACCATGGCTTCAAGAGAAAAATGTGATAGTGCTGAAGTGGCCCAACAACAGTCCCGACCTAAACCCAATTGAAAACGTTTGGGCACTACTCAAGAATCATTTAAAAACGAGTGGACTCAGAGACGTTGAAAAATTGAAGAAGGTAGCTGAAAAATACTGGGACAGTCTGACTCACAATTACCTACAAACACTTGTGGGAAGTATGCCTCCGCATGCAGGCTTGCCTTGCTGGAGAAGGCAACATTATATTGTACTGAAACAACTGTTAATGATAGGGGAGATATCAATCTTCCTCTGGACTTTGTCGTAGGTTTTATAGATAGGGTTTATTGTTATGGTCCCAATCGAGCACATGAGATATGGTGAGATCTAGGTGAGAGAAAAGAGTGAGAAATAGTCCTGTTGACGAAGATTACAGAGTGTCAGAAAAATACCGTCTTGGATTGAGTAAGTGCTCAACCAACATATCTGGTACGACACGCTTAATTGGAGACGTATTTTTCCAATAGATATGGATTCTATCACGCTATCCTCTCGTACGCGCACACACACACAATTTTGTGACATAAATACGTACATACGTACAAACGAACAGGTACTACGGGGTCACATATAAATATGATCAGGGGAGGGTTTTGACCGACACTAATAGCTTTAAAGTTTATAAGATTTATTATATCTTTAGAAAAAAATAGAGTTACAACATCAACATTATCATGTGAATAATAGTTACATAAAGGGGAAATAAATAAACAATCTATATTCTCAATAGACCCTCCCTCTGGGATATGGAAAAACTAGGACAAAGATTCCGCCCGAGGTTGTTTACCCAAAAGATCAAAACAAATGATTGACAATGGGAGTGGGGTAGACGGGACGGATATATAGGATATGTCCTTAATTTAACTTTCCCGTGGGTCTTCAGACTTAGTGAGAGATAGATAAAAAGAATGGTGTTATATTAGTAATAAACAAATTAAGAAATAAATTCTTTCGTTCCGTTCCCACTCTTTCATACAGTGAGCGCTCACAAGAGGCAAACTTACCCTCTGCCGACACTGCACACATCCAAGGAATTTATCAAACACAAATGGATTAAAGACTATGATGTGTCATGTTAATTTTTGTGTGCCCGTTCAGCCCCAGAAATCTCCGTTTAGGCACTGCTATTTTCTCTCAGAGGTTTTGCTGAATGGGTGCGTTGATTTATAATTTTTCCTGGCACGTCTTCTTCGTCGACTTTAGCAGGTATTTAATTGGGGCATAACTTTATTTTTCTAGGCTTCTGTCATAATGACTGGGAAAAATCTAAAACAGCAGAATGTTATTTCCAGGCTGTTCTTGGGAAGGAATAGCCGTAAATGTTCTCTCTAGAATTGATGTTAGGAACAATGTTTACTGACGGTCTGGTCTTGGTCTAATAAATTGTGCTGTAAGCTCTGCCTCCTCAGGCCAGGGAACTTTTATAGAATTAATACAGAGAAATCTTCTGGCATTGTCCGTTCCAGTTTAACTTTTAACACAAGTAAACAATTGACTGTTCTGGTTATTTAACCGCTCTCTTTGGTTTGGAAGGTGATCCTTTAAGGGTCTCTTAACATCAGATTTTACTGTCAATGTTTGTGTATGTTTAGGAACATATAAATGGTGATGCCAAAAGCCATCTGAAAATGCCTCTCCAGGTATAATAAAATCCGATGAATTGCAAAGGTCTGACCACCTGTGTAACAAGAAGATAGATAACAGGTAATTCTACCATAATAATAAATATTCCAACACCCGCGTTGTACGTAAAACCTGTATAAATCACTCTGGTATTTAATTATTTATATTTAGATAACTACGCGAGTGACTAGCTAAGGTATCGTTGCTATGAACAGTCAATTACTCAAAATTTACACGAGATGAAAAAGAAATATGGTTATTAAACAATTACGGCCGCCTAGCGTTTTATAATTATGTTACACATCTCGGGAAATAACTGATAGTTATATTATTCAATTTACGTCTGGAAAACTTTGCTTATAATTTATTTAATATGTTTAAATTAATCACAAAATCCAGTGAAATAAAAATAAAGAAACTAAACCAATAAATCACTCAAGACTAATATTTTACCGTAGCACCAGAATGAATTCACTCCAATATATATGAACTCCAAAGAAATCTTGTAAGATTCTAATATAAGCTAGTTACTTCTTCAACTATCTGGGCACGAATGATAAACGCATTTCTCAGCGATATCCATATATAGTTAAAGAACTGAAAGCTAGTCATCATCATCAGCTGCCATCGCCACAAAGAAGGTTGGCTGTAATTGATCTCCAATGTCTTCTGTCTCTTGTCTTGGTGGTGCACTCTGATAGACTCTTTCCTGTCCATCTCTTGATGTTATCTTCCCACTTATAGCGCTGTCTTCCCCTTGCACGTTTTCCTTTAGCTCTCCCTTCTGTTATGGCCTTCTGCAAGGTGTTATGCCTTTTTATGTGGCCAAAGTATTTGAGCTGCCGAACCTTGATTTCCCTCATTAGTTCTCTTTTCATACCTAGATTTTCTAGGACCTCATTATTTGTTTTCATCTCTTTCCACGAGATACGCCACATTCTTCTATATATCCACATTTCAAGAGCCTCAATTCTTTCTTCCAAATGCTTATTCATCGTCCATGTTTCCGCACCATACAGAAATGCAGAATATATATAACACTTTCTGATTCTCAGTTTTAATTTGTGAGATAACCGTTTAGATGTCAGTATATGTTTCATGTTGTTGAATGTAGCATTGGCCATTCCTATTATCTTCTTGATTTCTGTTTCACATCTGCCATCTTCTGTTATTATATGACCAAGATATACGTAGCTTTTGACTTGTTCCAGGATTTTCCCATGTACGCTTATCTTTAATGTGGGCTTATCGTCTGTTTTGCTAATTACCATAGTTTTTGTTTTCTCAATATTAATATCGAGTCCATTTTCATGACTTATACTGTTCTCTTGCTTCACCTATAAGGAAAGATAGTAGCGACACTCGAAGTTTCACGTCTTATTTGATATCAGGGAACTTTTGCGTTACTTGATGCTGGGCAAAGCTTCTAGATTTCCCCCGTGTCTGTTCGTCCGCCAGCGATTCTAGCGCTCTTCTCTGGTTCACACTACGGTGCCAACCGAAGGTGTTAAACTGCTTCGTTCGTTTTGGGACCACCACAGTCTGTTTGATCGTTAACAGCTTTCCCCGATGAACTTTGCCAACGCCTGCTAGGCGGTAAGAAAAAAAGGTGTAGGGGTTAGTTGATTTTAATCACTCTAGAGGTAAGGCGGTAGGCGTGGCTAATTTAAACTTAATACAAAGCGAATCTCCTGGTTCCTCGCATGCTAACTGTTTACATATTAATTAGCCCACGTGGGGAAAAAAATCCACGTAGATAGTGCATACTAATTAGCACGCGTGGTAGAACTCACGATGACGATTAAATTCCAACATAAATGAATGAGGGCTCTCATGCTATCCCAGGATCTTACCATATCATCTAACAATTCAGAGACGCTGAAATTTGTCCGTCACAGACATACAGTTTTTATTATTATTTGCTTCTATGAGTGTGCTGCGTTGCAAAAATATGACTGCCATTGTTTTTGTAAAGTACTGTATATATATATATATATATATATATATATATATATATATATATATATATATATATATATATATATATATATATATATATATATATATATAGAGAGAGAGAGAGAGAGAGAGAGAGAGAGAGAGAGAGAGAGAGCGTATAATAAGAAGAATTCTACTGTTAATTCAGTTTGAGGCTTGTACGAGCTAAATGCAATTAATTATATAATACATCTTCACAAAAGGCGGCGAGCAGACAAAAGTTAGCATTGCTAAGACACATTTAGCATTGCTCTTGACTTCTGAAATATCTTGTGAAGACTCCTTCAGGGTATAGGCATCACCATCCTTCTATCTGCATCTCTGCCAAACTTGTGCGAAGGTAGATATCTTTGAAGACCCACACT
Source organism: Oreohelix idahoensis (assembly GCA_024509875.1). Lineage (NCBI taxonomy): Eukaryota > Metazoa > Mollusca > Gastropoda > Stylommatophora > Oreohelicidae > Oreohelix > Oreohelix idahoensis. Next base: position 150,970 of record JAMPIV010022542.1, read on the forward strand.
AGGTTTGGGCCATTGTTAGACCATCACTTGGGAGCAATGGCAGGTAACCCGTGACAAGGAATAAAATAAGGTAATGTTTAAAAAAATACAAAATGGAACTCCTCATCTACAGTATATTTAGAGAGAATAAAATTAGAATTTTTAACTCAAAATTAAAGTCAGTCTTGCTGTATGGCTCAGAAACATGGCATGTCTCAAAGAGTATCACCTCCAAACTCAGACATTTGTAAATAGATGTCTCCGATGGATCGAACGAACGAACGAACGAACTAACTTTATTTTCGAAGGGTAAAGAATTGGGCGCGCAGGCCCGTCTAACATTCTGCCCTTCCACTCTCATTAATCTTGCATACTATATCCTTTCATTCCCACATGATGCTTTAAGCATTAATTTAAAGGCATGCAACATTATAAAGTTACAGTACCATAACAGCATTCATTTACAGTATGCAAGCATAATTAAAAAAATGAGTAGGGTTTTTTTTTTTTTTGAAACAAACAAGCTAGTAAATGGGGGAAAAAAGTAATAATAAAATAAAATAAATAAAACAATAAATAAAAATAAATAAATTCTGTATACCGACACTCACTCATGCGGTCAATCCGTCTACAATTAATCTGTATTTTTGGTATGCGGGTACATTCTCACGACTCACATTTCTAAAGTACAGTATTATGTGGGTACATTCACACATACATTACATTATATAATCATATTTTAAAGTGAATATAATAATGATATTACATGGATATAAAACAAATTATTCACACACAAAAATGAGCGGAAGAGGAAAAGAAATGTTGACCTATGGATGAGATGTTGACAGGCAAATACTGTTTCTATGGGGGTAGATAATCAGTGTTGAGGAAGTGTTTGAAAAGTGCTTTGTTAAAAGAATATTGTGTAGGTAGGCTTTTTAGGTGGTGTGGAAGGCTGTTCCATAAGTAGTGGATCCTCCGTATAAGGTGGCCAGATATAACAAATATAGAGCTAAGGAAAAGATGCGGGCAACAGCCAATACAAACAGAAATTAAGGTAAGAAAGTGGAGATGGAAAGGACATACACTCAGAAGAGAAAAATCAAGCACAGCCAGACTTGCCCGTGACTTGAACCCACAGGGGAAAAGAAGAGTGGGGAGGCCAAAGAGAACTAAGAGAAGAACTGTTGAAGAGGAGGCTAGGGAAATTGGAATGACTTGGGCACAGCTGAAAAAGACAACCCAGAATAGAAATCGATGGAGAGCAACTGTTTCTGTCCTAGGTTCCACAGGGAACATAAAGGAATGATGATGATGATGAAACAAAACATGAAGTAGATAAAGAAAATAAGATAAAATAAAATAGATTAAAGACAAAATGGTGTGTAGACAAATGATAATGGCATAATGACGCGTCAGTTCTCTGACAAAGTTCACGACTGAATATCGTCACGTTTCTTTAAGAAAACATTAAGTGATGACTGTTGTGAATTCCTTTTCGTTTCCTTCAAAATCTAGTAACAATGGCTCATGGGTGTCGTAAGACTCCTCCTAGCTGGAGCAATACGCTCTCAGTCATGCTAATCTCGCAGAGCTTATCAGTGAGTTTCTCCACGTCTGAAAGAATGCAGTACAGATCGGCCGTCTTCACTTTTCTTGTAGGAAGCTCTTTATTCCTTGTTTCCTACTGTTTCCTACTATTCTGTTTGCTGGCTTAGTTGTGCAGCCAATTCTTCCAAGTCTTCACGTGCATGAGGTTCTCCATGTCTTTCCAGCACCTGTTAACGTCTTCATTTGTAACCTTATCAATGCCCATCTTTTGTGCCAGTCTTCTAACGTCCTTAATTTATTTTTGTTTTCCCAAAACTTAATAATAATATCTCATGAAAATATTATAAAAACGTCTTAAATTGTATTCGTTTTACCTTGTTCGATATTTTTACCTTCGGGTTTCCAAATCGGCGTGATTTTGAATCGGCGCAAACTAGACCGGCCCAAATCGAGTGCTACCTGTAAAAACCAAGCTGTGGATTACATTAATTAAATGTATTGTCTGAATAGTTATCGTTACCTAAACCTGTTCTTTTTTTATTTTTTGAGGTCTTCAACAAATTCATGCCAGGTACTCGTGTCACGTGCGATGCGATCAAAGTTGTTCCACGTCCTCCTCATCCCTTGCCTTTCTGTATCCAGTGTTCTCCTCCATGTATCTTTCTGGCTCCTTCCTCCTCTCTTACACTGGATATTCCACAACAGGACCTGCCGTGTAATGTTCATCATCATCAGTTGCCATCTCCACAACGGAGGTTGGCTGTAATGGATCTCCAACGTCTTCTGTCTCTTGTCTTGGTGGTACACTCTGATAGACTCTTTCCCGTCCATCTCTTGATGTTATCTTCCCACTTATAGCGCTGTCTTCCCCTTGCACGTTTACCTTCAACTCTCCCTTCTGTTATGGTCTTCTGCAAGGTGTTATGCCTTTTTATGTGGCCAAAGTATTTTAGCTGCCGAACTTTGACCTCTCTCATTAGTTCTCTTTTCATACCTAGATTTTCTAGGACCTCCTTATTTGTTTTCATCTCTTTCCATGAGATACGCCCCATTCTTCTATATATCCACATTTCAAGAGCCTCAATTCTTTCTTCCAAATGCTTATTCATCGTCCATGTTTCTGCACCATACAGAAATGCAGAATATATATAACACTTTATGATTCTCAGTTTTAATTTATGAGATAACTGTTTGGATGTCAGTATATGTTTCATGTTGTTGAATGTAGCTTTGGCCATTCCTATTCTCTTCTTGATTTCTGTTTCACATCTGCCATCTTCTGTTATTATATGACCAAGATATACGTAGCTCTTGACTTGTTCCAGGATTTTCCCATTTACGCTTATCTTTAGTGTGGGTTTATCGTCTGTTTTGCTAATTATCATAGTTTTAGTTTTCTCAATATTAATGTCGAGTCCATATTCATGACTTATACTGTTCACTTGCTTCACTAGTTCTTGTAACTCCTGTTCGCTTTCAGCTAACAACACGGTATCATCTGCATATCTAAGGTTGTTTATTGATCTTCCACTGATGTTCAGTCCTGGTATTTCCTGTATCTGTTTGAAAATTTTTTCGGTGTATAAATTAAATAGGCAGGGGGACAGCACACAACCTTGTCTGACACCTCTTTTTATGTCTATGTATGGTGAATAATTCCTTCCCGATCTTACTGTGGCAGTTTGCTCCCAATAAAGGTTACTGAGTATTCTTATATCTTTTCCATCAATACCTATGTCTTTGAGGCATTCAATTATTTTCTCATGATGGATTCTGTCAAAAGCCTTCTTATAGTCAATGAAGCACATATACATACTTTTTTGGACCGCTGTATATTTTTCTGCTAATCTTCTTAGGCAAAATATTGCCTCTCTTGTTCCACTGTTCCGTCTAAAACCAAACTGTTCTTCTTGGATTTCGCTGTCTACTTTACTTTTTATTCTTTCCTGTCTGATTTTGAGCAGTATCTTAATTGCATGACTCATCAGGGTGTAATGTTATCAACTATATCAACAGTTTATTCAGTGTGCTTTCTATCCATCACCAGCGTCCTCAAAATGTGAATATGATATAATTATGATATAGTTAAAATGATTATATTTGGAGACGACGTTAATAATCTCAAGACATCACTGTGTCATCGCTATTCTTTTCAGTCAATTATGTCATCTGAAGTTCTTTGCTGTGTTATTGTAGTTTTATTCTTTACATTTATATTTGTTGTTTCGTATTTTTATTTCTTAATTAATACATAAATATTAATTATTATTGATAAGGGTGGAATTAGGATGCCGTCAAATTACCACCTCTATCGACACCAGGTATTACAATGCAAGATGTGGGTGTCTTATCTGGTTTAGATTGTTGCGGTGTGTGTGTTGCAGTAGAACAGTTCAGGGTACACCACAGGCAACATGACGTGTAGAGTCATAAAAATGGTAACTTCGCTTTAGGTTTATACCATTTATTGCACGCCACAAAACAGTCATGATACTTATGTTATCATCAGCATAGTATAACGAATGCAGCATTCAAACTCATGTTAACTGACAGTCATGTAGGAGTCAATACTCAATAGTTGTATGGAAAACAAATATCATAGCGAAGCTTGATAAATAATACATATAACTTCTGCAACCGTGGTCCGCTGCAGATCCTTAATGTTCATAGACAATAATAATTATTCCTTCCTGATGCTAGCAGATCAGATGTATACAATACGTCCGTTTACTGTCTGCACGTGAGTAGCATACATGGATTACAGGTCAGCTCGACCTTTATAACCTTCCTAAGTCTAACCATCTGACTTGGACGTGATCTCTGATATAACGAATCCTGGAACACAGACAATAGTCTTGTTGGTCTAGAGCGACCCATAGATATATAACTAGTTCAGGTATAAAGATACCGGTGACTTAATCCTAGTCAAAGTACCTCTCCATTTTGAATCACACAGGCGAGCAAAAAGGCGACAAAATGACGAACCTCTAGATGATAGCCTAAAGTTCGATACAAGAGGAATTACCTTATTTCGGAAAATCAACCATGAACATATGCCTCCAGGCAGGCTTGAATAATACGGGGAAATAGTCTAGTTAGCTAACTAACTCACAAAGACAATGTATTTCCCTCAGAGAATCACAAGACGCAGTCGCGTCCGCTCGCTAATCAGTCCATTTCTCAACTCCCCGACCTGGGCGGAACAACAAACGACAACCAAGTCGAGACATGCGCAGAGTGACAATCTCTGAGTCGCTGTTCACAATAAGACGATTCTAAGAACATTCGAGATAAAAGTCTTACACAGTCGCGCCTTTTATGGACATGAACAGAAGCGTTAAGAAAGGTTTCAAACATCTACAACAGTTGACTGATACTACCAAATAAGGAGATATGGTCACGCTTCGTTCAAGACATTATAGACCGAACGTGTCTCTATACAAGAGGAGGTAAACTCATAAAAAAAGCAGTATCGATATATCGGGTTCTGTCCCTTTGACCATAAAATATATATAACATGCATTTCAGTCAAATAATGATCATACATACATACAAAAAACGATCATACAAAGACTTTGGAAAAAAGTAATTATTTGTGCGTAACATTACCGCACCCTCCCGGGAAAAAAAAATGAAACATTTTTTTTTTTTAAATCCTGGAGCCGGAAAAATCTAGGCTCCTAACGCACGTATGATGCGCGGATATACCTAACAAAATAGCTCAACACTTGGAGCGAAACTGAGATCATATCCCAGGTCCTTAGAGAAAAATTTTTTCTAAGTATACGCGTATATATCCCAGGAAGGTGCCACCAACACAAACCACAATGCTGGCAACATCATAATAAAAGTCAAATTATTCTCATACCAATATATGAAATCAAATATATTATTATGATATCATACAATGTGTTGCAAATAGCGGTGTAATATATTAATATACCGCACTATTTTATTACATTATGTAATGCATCAGTAACTAATAAGTAATACATGTGTTGATCTTCGTTGACATAAAACATTCAATAGAAGAAGATGTGGACATCATCCGCTCCCAATCTAGGACAGGACTTGATATACTCAAAGTTCCACAATGGACACAATCTCGCATCTTCAATGATGTGCTGCGAAAATATCAATAACACAAATCTTAAAGACAACTGGTAAATCTCTCAATACAATCCTGAAAATAATTTATTTAAATGTGGCCGAGTGATCTTTTGGCCCGTATATCACTAACTAAGCCTTCTTAGATAATTACATGGAACAATGTTATAAATTCCCCCTCAAAAAAGTGAGAAAAAAAAAAATCTACTAACATGTCATTATAACATTGGACTGTATATCAGGAAATATATATATGACAGAAGAATCATGTGGAATCGTGTGGGCATCTGGACAGAATGTCCGCCATTACATTATCCGAACCACGGATAGCTCGAACCGAGAAATGAAATGGTTGAAGAGCTATGGCATAACGAGTGGACCTCGAGCTCTTCAAGTTTTTGCTCTGAATAGCAGTAAGCGCTTTCTGGTCGGTTTCCACAATGAAATGTGCGCCTAGAAGAAATCTTTGTAACTTCAGAATAGACCATACCATAGCCAATAACTCACGGTCTAAAACCGAGTAATTCTTTTCTGCAGCATTTAATTTCCTAGAGATATACATCACCGGATGCAGAGTATCAGAATACTCCTGCATTAGTGCTGCCCCAATCCCAGTTGACGAGGCGTCACTTCGAAGAACAAAAGTCTTCTCAATAGTAGGTAACCTAAGAATAGGTGGAGATGAAAATAGGTCTTTAACCTGGTCCAATGAGGATTGACATTCTTTTGACCAGCGGATCAAATTAGGCGACCCTTTCTTCAATAAAGTAGAAAGCGGTGCCATAATGGAGGACAGATTCGGAATGAATCGTCCGTAGAATTGGATCAAACCTAATAGACTCCTTACTTGTTTCTTTGTCTTAGGGACCGAAATGTTAAGTATTTTTGAAACATTGTGGTCCTCTGTCTTTAAAAGACCATGACCAACACGATGACCTAGGAAAGAAATCTCACTAAATCCTATAAAGGCTTTAGAGGGTTTTGCAGTCAAGTTATACTCGCGAAGAGTAGACAGTAATTCGTATAAACCCAAATAGTGATCTTCCCAGGAATCACTGAATAGACAGATATCATCTAGATATGCTATGACATCTGTACGATATGCGAGAATTCGCCGCATCATGCGTACGAATGTAGCAGGGGCGTTCATAAGACCAAAAGGCATGAAATTCCATTGGAATAAACCCCTAGGTGTAGAAAAAGCTGTAAAAGGTTTGGCACGTTCAGATAGCGGGACTTGCCAATAACCTTTAGACAAATCTAGTTTGGTAAAGAATCTAGAATTAGAAAGTTTATTGAGTAGCTCTTCTAATGAAGGCATAGGTTCAGCGTCGAACTTCGTAACTTGGTTCAATTTGCGATAATCTACGCAAATGCGAATGTTATTATCCTTCTTTCGAACAATAACCATAGACGAAGAGTATGCTGAAGTGGATGGTTCAATGATTTCCAAACGTATCATTTCATCCAATTCTTTCTCGACTTGAGACTGGAAATGGATAGGTATTGGATAGGGTCTGACTCTGATAGGATTATGATCAGTTAGCACAATGTCATGTTCAATGACATGTGTGTGTCCCGGGATGTCTGTAAGAACATCCTGAAATGTTTGCAACATCGAAGAAACTTGTCGATGTTCCTCAGCGGAAAGATTTGGAGAAACGGTCACGTTTTTCCAAGATTCCGTAGAATAAAGTGGGACCATAGAAAGAGGAAGATTGACATCAGAAAAAGTAGTTTCCTCATCCTGTATAACTGACAGCGATGAGTATTGACCATGAGGTACTTGAGAATTGTCCGTTGCCTGGAAAATAGGCTGCAAATAGTCTGGTCTTTCATGAAATTCCGTGAGCATATTTATGTGGAAAGTTTTATGCTTTCCATCAATATCGACAACATAGTCGACATCAGAAATTTTGGAGACTATTGCATATGGACCTTTCCATGCAATTAGAAGTCTGTTCTCCCTTGAAGGAAGTAGGACGAGAGCTTTGTCACCTGGACAAAGTTGTCGTAGACATCTATTCTTATTCGCAAACTGCCTTGCCTTTTCTTTAGCAAATTCGGAAGACGAAGTTGCTAGTCTGCATGCCTCAATGATTTTTTTCCTAAGAGCAATGACGTACTCATAAGAAGACTGAGTCTCATCGCTAATATTATCGGCAGTGATTAGATCGTGAAGTAAAGAAATAGGGCCGCGCGGTTGCGCGCCAAAGACAAGTTCAAAAGGGGAAAACCCCGTATGTTCATTGGGGACCTCTCTATACGCAAAGAGAGCCGCGGGTAAGACCCTGTCCCAATCCTGAGGATGATCATCAGTTATTTTACCCAGTAAAGTTTTTAGAGTCCTATTTAAACGTTCGTCCAACCCATTAGACATTGGGTGATAGATACTGCTGAGAGACCTTTTTATATGTAGCATAGACATTACCTGTGACATAGTGTCTGATATCAGTTGAGTGCCATGGTCTGACAATATTTCTCCGGGAAAACCCAAGCGAGAAAATATCAGCCAAAGAGCGTCTGCGATATCAGCAGTTGAGATGCTCTTGAGAGGTATTGCCTCTGGCCAACGTGTGCACATATCGACACATGTAAGAATAAATTGATGCCCTCTAGCCGACTTAATTCTAAAAGGACCGATAATATCTATTGCCATTTTTTGAAAAGGGCGAATTGGAATGTCAGCAGCCTGAATAGGCGCAGCATGTCGTGGTCCTTTAGATTTGACCTCCTGACATACTTTGCAAGAGCGACAGTACATTCGTATGTCCTTGCTTACAAATGGCCAAAAGAAAGCCGCAAGAACTCTCGACTTTGTACGGGAAAAACCCATATGTCCAGCACATTGCGAGTCATGAGCATGTTGCAATATTTGCACCCTCATGCTCTTAGGCACAAGAATTTGTGAATGAGTGGATGTAGTCGAGTCTTGTACCATACGTACAAGTACGCCGTTCTTCATAGAAATCCAAGATTTTCTATTAGTATTTTGATTAGGATCACCTTTTTTTGCTAGAATGAAGAATTTTTGTAACGACGGATCTTCTTCTTGCAATTTGATAAATGAGTCACGTGTAATAGTCAAGTGACTATTTTGTTCATTTACTTCATCATTATTAGTTAATGAAGTTTGAGGTGGATCCAGAGCATGTGCTCTTGTGACCACCGTATTGGTAGCTTCAATGTTTTGCTCTTCCCAAACAGCAATCTGCTGTGGGGTACATTCCCTAACTCCGTGAATACGACCAATAATAAGGTCCGCAATAGGGTTTGGAAGTAGACACGCGTGGACCTCTCCCGTGAAGAAAGGAGTAGCAATATGTATTATGGCAGTAGGATATTTTTCCAACGTGCCACCAAATGTGACACATTTGATGACCTTTCCTGTAGCACAGAATGGATCTACAAGAGATTGCCTAACCCCGACAGTAGTACATCCAGAATCAAACAACACCGAGACTGGATTACTATTTACAAGCCCCTTATGTAATATAAGAGAACCTCTCCCATCATGAGCAACATTAGCAGGAAGAGCGGGCAAAGGATGACCACAGCTTAGAGTACTAATGGTTTTCGGATCAAATAAAGTACTGCATTGGATACATTTATTTGCCCTACCAAAGTCAAAAGATGAGCATCCGATAGCATTATGGTCTTTATCATTATTAACCTGTTTATCTGCTCCCTGAGATTCTTGTTGAACAGAGTTTGTCTGTTGATATCTTTTTCTCTTCTGTTGCGATCTACCGCGACCATTATTGCCTCTGCAATTATCATTAAAGTCCCTACTGTAATTTTTATCCTGGTTTGCGTTCCAGTTTCCATAACTGTCATTACCATCTCTATGCTGTTGAGAACCTCTATTATCTTGGTATTGAGGTCTCTGCAAAAAATATTTCCCTCTATACCGATTACCTTTATGAAAATTTCTAAAGTTACCGGGAATAGAATACCGTGTAATATTAGGTTGTCTCCAGTTCTGGGAAGAAGAATCTCCCTGAAATTGATTACCATGGTTCTGGGCATAATTACGGTTACTCTTTTTATTGAAATTTTGCTGGCTACCCTGAAATTTACGCATAAAATTCGGGCCATAAGGTGCTGCCGAAGCAACTGGCAGACCTTCTTTTACCTTAGAGTTGCTAATGGTTATGTGAGGATGTGCAGTAACATACTGGCTACAGTATTCTTCCATTTCTTTTATATTTTTAGGCTTACGCTCATGAAGAAAAGAAAGAAAAGCTTCATTAACAGAAGACATAACCTTGTCTCTAAGAAGTAAGTCCATGAGGGCTTCAAATGTACTTTCTGTCTTAGAAAGCTCAACCCATCGTAAAAAAGTAAGACGTATGCCTGAGATGAATTCTGAGAATTCAACTCCAGTTTCTGGTAACATGTTTTTAAATTTAAGACGATATCCGTCTTCGTTAAGTTGGTACTTCTTTAACAATGCCGCCCTGACAACCTCATAGTTGTTCTTGTCAGGCACATCTACCATACCCAACAAAGTCAAAGCATCACCTCTAAGTATCTTGGACAGATGATAAACATATAATGTTTTATCTATATTATGCACCTTACATGCACTTTCAAATCTATCTAGATAAAATGTTATATCATCAATTGAAGCATTGAATGCTGGTAAATTAAGCTTGAAATCAACAGCATTAGACTTATTAGCAGATGATACCTTATTAGCATCATTAGCATTACTAGATAACTTCAACTTTTCTAACTCCAAAGCTAAGAGTTTTTCTTCATGTTCCATTTTTGCTTTTCTCTCATCAGACTCTCTTTGTAACCTTCTTTCTTCAGCCTCAGCCTGTTTTTCTAATCTTTTATTTTCAGCCTCTATTTCAAGTCTCTTATTTTCAGCTTCTTTTTCAAGTCTCTTATTTTCAACCTCTTTTTCAAGTCTCTTATTTTCAACCTCAGCCTGAAGTCTCTTCTCCTGAGATTCTGCTTCTCTTTTTTGTTTTTCCATTTCCATTTGTAATCTCTTTTCCTCTACCTGCATCTGCAGTTTTAAATTTTCAGCATCTATTCTCTTTTGTTCAGTTAGTTCTTTCATTTTTTTTTCCTCCGACTTCAATGCCTTGGCATATTGAACAGTCGCAAATTCTTCTAATTTATCACCTGTCTTCCCAAGGGCTTTACCCTGCTCAATAAAGTACTCAAATGTAGACATGATGTCTAAAATGTGAGTACAGAACCTGAAATAATTAATTATCTTATTTCAATCTTAATAGCAACAAGACTTATTAAAGTGCTTGTATAATTACTATGTTTACTCCAATCTCTGTGGGAAACAAGACTTGACACCAATTTGTATTATCAGTTGTACAATAATATCACAAGTCACCTCTTAATTATCAGTGCACTACCCAAATCAGTGCATAACCATTAGTTATTTATCATAACTGCACTACAATAGTGCATAAGGAAAAAACCACCAGCTAGTTATGATAAGTGCACTATAGATCAATAGTGCATGAGCATATATGTAACAATAGTGAAAGCTAACTATGCAAGAACTATGCAAACAATAACAAGACAATGTAAACAATAACAAAGTACCAACAATGTAAACAAAACAAAGATCAAAGTCAATGTAAACAATAACAAAGATCAGAGTCAATGTAAACAATAACAAAGATCAACGTCAATGTAAACAATAACAAAGATCAGAGTCAATGTAAACAATAACAAAGATCAAACAATACGAAAACATTCGCATAAGTCAAATAAATAAACAGCGAAACTAAAAAGAATATGATGACAGAATGCGAAGATATGACAAACAAATGACGCTACAGTATATACACAAAAATTTACGTGAAGAACTGAATAATAGAAAAGAGGAGACCTACAAATACAAACAATTGAAATCGAAACTAAAAAACAGAAAGAAAGAGAGAAACAAAAAAAAAAAAATATACAAAAAACGAAAATAAAGCACAACTCGTCACAACTAAACAGATATAGCAACGATTGTCGCTAGCAAATTTCACAATAGGAAATTCGCACAGTCCCTAACGAAAACGCTAACAGTAGAACCTCTGTGACGTGGTATCATCTACTGAAAGACACCGCCCAACCGAGAAAACCCGCAGAAATATAAACATATAAATACAAATCCAAATAACATATAACATGTAAACATATAAAGAGTGCGAAAAATGTGATAGACAGAAGGCTCAGTTAGAACATAAGGGCACAGTTCACAAACAAAACAGGCCACTTAACTTCTATGTATCCACAACGTCAGCACAGTTCAGAACAGGATGTGATCAGCCTTCTTAGGACAATGATCCAACGTTGATCCATATCTGCTCTCGTAAACTGCCATGACGAAGGAAATGAGCTTCTAACAGGAAACAGCTTCTGACAGGAAACAGCTTCTGAACTTGACCTTCTGAATCTGCAACAGTAATTCTGAGACCGGAACAGTTGTTACGGCACTTGTCCTTCTTCTCAACAGATCAGGAAATCCATTCGCTCGGTACTTGTCCTTCTATTTGTAGACAAACTTCAATACCGCCGAGCAGCGCCGGGTAGTTTCAAAATATCAACAACTGTCAGTACTGCTGCGTCTTTAAAAAAATTTCATCAAAGGTGATGAATAGCAACTGCAATGTTGTCTTGTAGTCTGCTGATGATGTCTGGGTTTGTTGACCCCCTTGAGAGTTGGTACCAGAATAAACCAACTATTGGCCACCATGAATTGATAAGGGTGGAATTAGGATGCCGTCAAATTACCACCTCTATCGACACCAGGTATTACAATGCAAGATGTGGGTGTCTTATCTGGTTTAGATTGTTGCGGTGTGTGTGTTGCAGTAGAACAGTTCAGGGTACACCACAGGCAACATGACGTGTAGAGTCATAAAAATGGTAACTTCGCTTTAGGTTTATACCATTTATTGCACGCCACAAAACAGTCATGATACTTATGTTATCATCAGCATAGTATAACGAATGCAGCATTCAAACTCATGTTAACTGACAGTCATGTAGGAGTCAATACTCAATAGTTGTATGGAAAACAAATATCATAGCGAAGCTTGATAAATAATACATATAACTTCTGCAACCGTGGTCCGCTGCAGATCCTTAATGTTCATAGACAATAATAATTATTCCTTCCTGATGCTAGCAGATCAGATGTATACAATACGTCCGTTTACTGTCTGCACGTGAGTAGCATACATGGATTACAGGTCAGCTCGACCTTTATAACCTTCCTAAGTCTAACCATCTGACTTGGACGTGATCTCTGATATAACGAATCCTGGAACACAGACAATAGTCTTGTTGGTCTAGAGCGACCCATAGATATATAACTAGTTCAGGTATAAAGATACCGGTGACTTAATCCTAGTCAAAGTACCTCTCCATTTTGAATCACACAGGCGAGCAAAAAGGCGACAAAATGACGAACCTCTAGATGATAGCCTAAAGTTCGATACAAGAGGAATTACCTTATTTCGGAAAATCAACCATGAACATATGCCTCCAGGCAGGCTTGAATAATACGGGGAAATAGTCTAGTTAGCTAACTAACTCACAAAGACAATGTATTTCCCTCAGAGAATCACAAGACGCAGTCGCGTCCGCTCGCTAATCAGTCCATTTCTCAACTCCCCGACCTGGGCGGAACAACAAACGACAACCAAGTCGAGACATGCGCAGAGTGACAATCTCTGAGTCGCTGTTCACAATAAGACGATTCTAAGAACATTCGAGATAAAAGTCTTACACAGTCGCGCCTTTTATGGACATGAACAGAAGCGTTAAGAAAGGTTTCAAACATCTACAACAGTTGACTGATACTACCAAATAAGGAGATATGGTCACGCTTCGTTCAAGACATTATAGACCGAACGTGTCTCTATACAAGAGGAGGTAAACTCATAAAAAAAGCAGTATCGATATATCGGGTTCTGTCCCTTTGACCATAAAATATATATAACATGCATTTCAGTTAAATAATGATCATACATACGAAAAACGATCATACAAAGACTTTGGAAAAAAGTAATTATTTGTGCGTAACAATTATATCAGACTCTCAGTCCATGATTAGGAAGGTCTAAAATGGATGACTTCGCCATTAATTGAAAACATCTCTCGAAGCCTCCAATCTTCAGGAGCTGGTGTGGATCTACTGTCCAGGACATGCCAGAAAACGCGACAATGAGAGAGTTGACAAACTTCCTTCTACAGCACCATAGTAGGGATATTGAAGATGGATAAGGGACAGATACTATGGACGATTAATGATCGCCTGTTAGAGAATGACGCTGCTATCGATGAATCATCAATGTTAAGACTGCTGTAATTTGTCATCAAACGTAAGACCAGCAGGGATGAACATATTAGAGGATACACCCAGCGTGCACACAACCACCGCGCAACAAAGACAATTAGCATTCATAACCTTCCACATTTGCTGAGGGAGACTAAGTACCCATGGGTTTGCCAGATACGTAGTGATATTAATTCTGATTAAAAATACAAAATAACAAGTTGTTAATTAAAAATAACTTTTGACATGTTTGTTGGTCCATCATTATTTTCTCCTTGGCTTTCTATTTTTTCATCTTTTTTTTTTTCTTCTTGGTGACTGCTGCCGACGAAGGTTAAATCCCTAAACTTCTCGTGTTTCTAGCGTATTATCGTTCATTTCAAAAACGGACTCCAGGATCAGTTGTCACGTGCTGTACCGTGTTCACACATCTGACTTAAATAGTTATTTCTATTATAACTTTGGAGTGTTGTTTGCCAGAGAGAGAGCCATTCTATCCTATCAAATGTCTTCCTGTTGGCGTGATTCCCAGTCCAGTCCTCAAGCTGTCAGAGTCTCCGTGTTTACGAATCAATCATAACAATCATCACGAGCCAAGCCGACTTCTTGTTCTGTCTCTAGACGCTAGTAACGAAGCATGGACCCACCACCGTTCATAGACAACCTGCACTAACTCATGTGCTACTTACGGAGCATAGCGTAAACATTGCAGCATTGTCTCCAGGAAACCTTCATCAAGTATATGCTAGCTCTTACAGCGGTGATTTATATGGCAATTAGTTTTACTTGATGGGGGTTGCCAGGTGCATACAAAAAACAGGCCAACAGTTTATTTCTTTGTGTCTCAGGCTTTCTCTTGCACTTACTTTTTTTTTTTTTTTTTGCGTACGCCCGCTAATACTCGAGGCGAAATCTCAGGTTAGTATATGTAACCTGAGACTGATTTTTACGTGATTACAGAGACTGGTGTTCCTCGCCATTCATCCAGATGCTCGCCGATTTCGGAGGTACCCATTAGAGCTGGATCGGCTCAGGAGCTGCCAGTCCCTGGTCGACGACACTACCTCAAATATCCTTGCCAAGGCTCGAGTTAATCCAGTCCAAATCCCAGTCTTCAAATGTCCTCGCCCGGGTTTGATCCTAGGTCACCCGGTCGCTAGCGCAGTTTGGTAACCACTACACCACCGCGGTTCCGTACTTACATTAAAGGAGTATCTGGCTATGATATCATCTTTTTATGTCCTTGATTCTGACTTTCAGGTTTTGTACGAACTGGTATCATTATTGTTTTTCTTTACTTAAATTATTTTCCTTTAGTTGATTTCACTGTCCCACCTACCCACCAACAGACACACACACCCACCCACACGCACGCACACACACACACACACACACACACCACACACACACACACACACACATATCTGTAACGGAGAAAGTGCTTGAGTTTATTGTTTAACGGACAGTTTTCCGGTAAGCGTCCTGTTCTTTGAGCATAATTGTACTTGCTTCATTTCCTATTTTTTATATTGTTCAAGGTTGTTTTCTGCCATATTTCCTCTACATTTGTCCATATCTTGTTCTCTTAATCTTATTTATGTCGGTGCATTTGTTTGTTCATTGCGGGGCTTGATTTTTATTTCACTTTTCCGTTTTTGTTTTCATCATTTTTTTTTAATTTGTTTATGTTACATTTATTTATGGTGTGATCTTTAGAATCTGGAACTTGCCTGACTGTAATTTTTTATATTTTTTGTGTGAGGCCCAAATGCATCAATGTTATGATTTACTATTTTGTCTAGCTATATATTTTCAATTTCAATATGGAACGCTACCCAATTGGCTTTTTGTAGTGGTGTTTTGTTTCTGTGTTTTTGTGATTTATTGGAATCGACCAGACCATGTACACGGACTTTGAGTCTGGAATGTCCTTGTGCCCGTGGTAGGAAATTCTCTACGAAGAGATGGATGAAAATCCATAGAACGAAAATGGGGTGCGGGAGCTCATCAGTGTTAGATCAACAGCGCTTTGTCTCGGCAGATAAGATGTTAGAAGATTTCCCCCAGGGGTCAGTCCACAGCGCTGAGAATATTCAAGTAAATCTCCCTGATGATGATCTCTTGGACGGGAAAAGAGATGCCATCAGGTTTGCACCCGCCAGTGCTAAATGGATTTGGGAACAGCTAGTCGAAGCCTTGTCGAAAGAGTTGGATAACAACTTGAAGCAGATATCTTATATCTTTAGAAAAAAAGCTGGAAATATTCTTCCACATAATATATCTTCACTGTCGCAAAGAGTTTGAAACCTGGGAGGCAATGAAAAGTAACCTACCACAAAAAAAGTAGAAGACAGATGAGAATAGAAGAGATCTTACTTACTTACTTACTTAGTCGTTCCCCTTCTACCGTGAGGTGTAGAGGTTTGGAAGAGAGAGCGCCAGACTATTCTATCGGCTGTCTTCCTCCTGGCCTGGTTCCATTCTAGTCCTCGGTCCTTCAAAGATTGTCTAATGTTGTCCTCCCAGCGGACTCTGGGTCGTCCTCGGGGTCTGGATCCTTGGCTCTTTGTTTCCCATGCTTGTCGTGGTAGCCGATCTTCTCCCATTCTGCAGACATGGCCAAACCATCTTAGTTGGGACTGTTCTACTTGGGTCTGTAGGGGGTGGCATTTTAGGCCTTGACGTATCGTCTGGTTGCGTACCATGTCTCTTCTTGTTACTTCAACCACCTTCCTCAGATATCTCATTTCTGAGGTTTGGATCTGGCTTTTATGGGTTGTAGTCATTGCCCATGACTCGCATCCATATGTCAAGACTGGGACATAGGTGGAGCGGTATACAGCCATCTTCGTTTTCTTACCAACCTCTCTCTTGCTGAGGAATCCTCGATTTATGGCTTGAAAAAGTCTCCCAGCTGCTGCTTTTCGAGTGGCCAACTCTTCTTTGATGCCTCCCTTTCGGTCTATAATAGCTCCGAGGTATTTAAAGTGGTCGACCTGCTCCAGGACCTGTTCTCCCAGCTTAATCTGATGTCTTCTTTCTTCTCGTGATATCACCATGGATTTTGTTTTAGAGCTGCTTATGACCATCCCTCTCTTCTCCAGCTCTTCCTTCCATACTTGCAGGTTGGATTGGAGATGTGCCATTGATTTAGCAATCAGGGCAACATCATCAGCAAATGCCAGCTCTGAAATATAGACCTGTCTCATCTTCCAGTACCCCACTGAATACTTTCTTGTTCTCTCCTTACATGCCTTGATGACATCGTCCATAAGGAGTATGAAGAGGTAAGGTGATAGGATATCACCTTGTCTTACACCAGTGGTGGTCCTGAACTCTTCTGACTTATAGAAGAGATCAGGAAGCAGAAAATTGTTCCACAACGCAGTGGACACAGAGAAGAAGGATTTACGACAGGTTTCGGAGCATCGGAAAGGCCAACATAATGCCCTTTGTAGAGCAGAACGGTTGTGCAGGAAAAGAAGGAAAACACTGAGGGATATGGAAAGATTATTCAGGGAGCACTTCAAGTTTGCGAAAAAAAACTGTTTGAACAGCCACGGTCGGGAACACTAAACATTGGAAGAGAAGACTTGGTAGAACACCTTAGAAAGACCTACGCAGACGGTCGCAAAGATGAGCCTCTCAATAGCATAACAGGCCTTATATAGAAGGTAAACCAGGAGCTCAATTCAACACCAAATCCCCAATAATGCAAGATATAGAAAGCATTGTCCAGAAAGCACGGTGCAGGTCAGCTGCAGGTCCTAATTGTGTCCCTGTGGTAAAGTGGGATGTTATAAATATTTATAGGGACTTAGTGTACTGACTGAGATCAGCTGTGAAGGTATCTGTATCTAATAGGTGTAGTGTTTTACAGATAACCTTACTTGCTACCACATTATAACTCAGTCAGAATTATTCTGGAATATTGTGATGACTACGTTAAATGTCTAGGGTATGTATATGATGAAGTGTAAGTCACAACAACAACAGACAGATAAACAATTTAATTTATTCCACCACACTTGACAACACTGTGACACTCACACACATTTAACACTCTATAAGACTATCTTAAATGAGGCACTGGTAAATTTTCAAATATAAATATGTATTAATTACTTTTACTAATATATGTGTCCTGATTCAAATACAAAGTGAACCAGGAATCACAATCAATTTTAATTACAATTTATATGTACAGAATTTATCAATATGAACCTTGTAATGACATATTTTTTTATATTATCCTATGTGTGTCAGTTGTGTAGTGGTAATATGAGGTAATACTGGTTTTGTTTTTTCAAGCTATGTTGTTATTTGTCATCATGACTTCAAGTGTTTGTTTATCTTGGAAATACTATGGGGAAAAGTTCACAGTTCCTATCAATTTAAACACTGTATTTTCCCTCTGTTTTATTATAAAGTCAGATTTTGAGGGGGGGGGCATAATGTTGAGCTCCTCTGGCCACAGACGCTTATCTTTCGTGATGGCGGCAGGAAGGACTCCTCTGCTCGATAGCCTCCCTGTGTTCTGGAGACACCTCACTGGTCACTATCTGGACCCAGGAGTATGCTGTCAGCCTCTAGGTTCAGCAAAGCTCAGACCAGGTGCTGCTCAATAACTTTAGGACCACGGTCCCTGAAACAAGAAGGTTGTACCTCCTATTTCAGAACTAATTTATAATAAATTTCCAGCCTGAACACAATACATAACAAACACTGAGTTCAGAGCGGTAGGCCAACTGCTATCTTCATCTGAAACAATTTTCACCAGTATACTCCTCCCTAATGGTTACTACGCCTTTGCAATTCCAGCATTATTTCTTTCTAGTCGATAAGATAGGTGTCAGTGTACTGTTTGGCAATTCCATGTAGTTTTACTTTCCTCCGACACCTTCTGTTCAGGTTGGAGCACTATATAGGCTTTACCTCATGTTCGCTACTGAACCACACATATATACAGACATAAATTATCAATTTACATTCAATTTTCATTAAAAAGATATCAAATATTTCAAGCTTACCACAATTCATGGAATAATACACAGTTACGTTGACTGGCAATGAATATAGCACAATTTCGATCTGCCGATGTCCCAGGCTTTTATTTAGAAAAATATGCACTGGCGCTCAACGCACTGGTGCTTTAGTAAGTTTATTTGAAAATGTGGTGCTGACCTGACGCCTCTGATTGACTATATTGGCAGGTCTAACCAATCGAGCCATGTTTACACAGCTTTTCAAAAAAGTACTCCTACTCACGTTTCCCCTAACAACAAAGAAGTAGTATTTATAGTCCGACTAATCGTGTTTAGCCTTACATTTACTTTCCGCCAATCAAATAGGAGGTAACATGTCAGCCTATTTCCCGTACAATGGTGGTGTGAAAATCCGCCACTGAGCGATTCTGATTTTGGTGTTGTCTGACATCCCTCACTATTTCTTTTGGCTATAATTTGTTAATTCCTAGACTATTTGCGTAACGTTTAACATATTCTTTGTCAGCAAGTCCTAAGGAACCCAAATATATAAATTTAATGGGGCTAAGGGGCTGCGTTCAAAATATGTATTTTCCAGGATAGTCGTGTAGTTTTTTTTTATTTTTTATGTTTAAACCGCCACCTGTCCTGCTGTACTGTCAGACTAATGTCAGGATTTTAGACATAAAACAGTAGAATGTCATGTTTCCTAATAAGCGTTTTGTAAGTTTTTAAAAACTAACTCTCGCATGGGTAGTGTTTTTTATCACTGTCGATTTGAAAAAAGCTAGTGCTTGTGGCCTTACACGCGTGTTAGGGGTGGCATTAATTGTGTATCGCGAGACTGTGGTAGTATTGCCTGTGTTCCGGCTTTCAGCCCCTCCCTTTCTTTCTATCCTTAGTCCATCTGTCTTTCGTTTATGGTAACTTAGTGTATAAAATGACATGAATGGAATATTAAATATAGGTCAGCTTGCGTATCTCAAGGTTTTTCTTAGAAAGGCAGTACACGTTTTATCGTAGAAAGCGGGTATTGAAGCAGTAGGCTTTTACTATCAACGTGAAACGTTACAATTTGCAGACGAATTAGAAAACAAGGGGGATTTCGAGTACAGTCATTGGGACAGCACTGTTCTTTACCATTCTTCTTTCCTTTTATTGAAGTTATTTGTTAGGCTTTACATTTACGTTTTAATTTATATATGTGGATTAGAATTTCACACGACAAATTCTCCCCACTTAAAACAGACGTTATATGTCAGTCTATAATTCTATATACACATAGAGAAATTTCTTATTATTCCTGGGGTTTAGGGTGATTCTCATCACACGGATGGCGGCTTAAAAAATCCGCTCCCAGATTTGTTTTTCCACTTATATACTCTATGCTAAACTCAAATGGCTGCATCAATAAGGACCAACGGAGTAATCTAGAATTCTCATGTCTAGCCTGTGCTAGAAACGACAAAGGTTTGTGATCCGTTTGCAACTTAAATGCCTTCCCATACAGATAAATATTGAATTTCTTTATCGCCCATATTACTGCAAGACATTCCTTTTCGCTAGTTGAGTAAACTGGTTTCAGCTTTATTCAACTTTCTGCTAGCATATGCCACTGGGCTTAATTCCCCATCCAATGCATCTGATTTCTGCAGCAGAGTTGCACCTAACCCAATATTACTGGCATCCGTCCTTACTATGAATTCTTGACTTAAGTCAGGTAATTTCAAAATAGGTTTGCTTGTGAGCTTTTCCTTCAATTCCTGGTAAGCCATTTCACATTGTGGTGTCCATGTAATTCGATCTGGATTTCCCTTACGTGTCAAATCAGTTAACGGTGCACATATGGAATTAAAGTTTTTGATATACTTCTGGTAGAAACCACATAATGAGACAAAGGATCTCACGTCTTTCTTGGTTTGTGGTCTCGGGGCTTTCTTTAGTTTCTCTAGATTCCTTGGGTCAGGGGTTAGTTTCCCTGATAAACTGTGTGTCCCAAGAATTCCAATTCTTTACATCCAACGCAACATTTGGTTGGTCGGGCTGTTAAATTCGCTTCCCTAAGTCGATTAAACAGCCTGTTCAGAGAGTCAATGTGTTCCTCAAATGTTTCTGTTGCTATAAGGATATCATCCATGAAATTTGTGATACATGGATTATTCAGAGGGTCCAATAATTTTCTCATCATTCTAGAGAAGACGCTAGGCGCATTCTTTAATCCAAAAGGCAATCTGTTAAACTCATAGTGTCCTTCTGAGGTACTAAAAGCTAGGTATGGTCTAACCTCAGGCTTTACTGGAATCTGATAGTATCCTTTACTCAGATCCACTTTTGAGAAATATTTAGCTTTATTTAGTCTGGCAAACAACTGATTTGTATCCGGCAATGGATCCACCTGTCCTTCTGTAATAGCATTCAGTCTCCTGTAATCTATACAGAGTCTATGTTCTCCAGAGGGCTTCCTTAAGAGTACAACACAGGAACTATACGAAGATTCACTGTGTGAAATAATTCCTTCCTTCAACAAATAGTCTATCTCTTCCTTCAAAGCTTTCTCCTTAGCAAAAGGAATCGAATAGGGTTTCATACAGACAGGTGTGGGGTCTATCAGTTTCATATCATATTCCAATAAGTTTGTATGCCCAGGTCGGTCTGTTAACACCTCTGCATGATTATCTAGAACCTGTTGCACTCTCCCTTTCTGAGTTTTCGTTAAATGTGTACTGATTTTCACCTGTGCCGCTGTCTCACAGGGGTGTAATGGATATTCAAATGATGAAAGTGGTTCCTTTTTCATCTCCATGGCAATGGACAAGGTCAACAAGTGTCTCTCTTCCTGATGTTCTCTTTCCAAATATTTCTTCAGGAGATTCACATGATAGATTTTTTCTTTCCCCTTCTTATCTATCTTATAATTTGTTCTAGACACCTTCTCTAGAACTGTATATGGACCTTGCCATCCAATTTGTAACTTATTCTGGCTACCGGGTAGAAGAAGCAGTACCTTCTCTCCCACAGCCAAATCTCTGTCTTTAGCTTTTCTGTTATAATAGGCAGCATGTTTCTTCCTGGCTTGTTTCAAATTTTTATTGGCAAGTTTCCAGCCAGTTTTTAAACGAGTGGTCAGCTCATTCACATATTGGTATGAGGATGTAATATTTTCCTCTGCCTTTTCGTCAGTCCACGTTCTTAACAGAGCTACATATGGACTTTTAAATTCGGAAACTTATTTCTCCTGGCACATGCCAGGTCCTTTCCACCCGAAGCTCTGTAGTGATGATTTTTCTTCCCAGAATTATCTTGCACAAAACGACCGCTACCAATTCTTTTCTTGGGGCTTTCTCCCCACTTAAAATTCTTGAGGAGAGATTTCCTCTCTGCATCCTCTTCCTCCAGTTTGTTTAAGTCCGATTGAGGGATTTTCGGCTTATCCTGGGGTAAGACATCTTTTTGCACTCTCTGCATAGTGGCCATTGTAAAACAGTTAATTGAAGCTTGTCCGTGAAAAGGGGCTTCCCATTCCATTTGGTCCACTTTATCAAATTTATTTTTCTTCCTATTGTCAGGCCTACGGTTGCCCCGTGGCGTGTCCAGGTCCTGATCAATGTTCCCACTTGTGGGTGTTCCCTCATGTGCTATGCTACACCTTTCTACAAAATTCTCAATGTCCCACCTTGCCTTGGGCCAATAATAATTGTGAGCCACCTTTTGGATGATGGTACCTATTTTCTCATGGTCCCCATCTGGTTTCACGTGTAGGCTCCTTATTAAGTCTGCCCTATATCTTTTAGGAAGTACCAGCTGTCCCTGACCTTTGGATCTAGCTCCAGTCTTCCTATACATCAACTTGTTTTTCATGTAAAAATCTCCCTTGCCTGGAGTTGTATGACAAGTTGACAATTTCCTGAAACAAGGCTTGAGGGTCTTATCCCCAGCCTGTGCCTTCCTCATCTCTTCTGGAGTGGTATCTAACATAATATCCTCCTCCTGTCTTGAGGTCGACCTGACCTGAAGGGTGGCCATAACTATAGGGTTCCTTCTGCAACGGTCAGTGTCATGATTGTTCATCTTACAATTTTTACACCACCTTTTTCCTTGGTTGAAAGATTTTCTTTCATCATATTTCCTTTCATCGAATTGTGGGGTTTTTTTTTTATTGTCATACCGTGGCCTATCAAATTGGTGCTTACCTTTGTTTTGATCTCTAGGATCAAATTTATTAAAGTTCTGTGGTGCCCTAAAATTTTCTACCTGTTTCTTTTTATTACCTGATACCTCTGCCTGAGCCGCTTGATACCTTTCTGCAACATTTAGCAACTCACCCAGCCTCTCTGCACCTTGTTCCATGAGAAACTTTCTCAGGTCTGGAGCCATGGACTCTCTTAATTGTTCTATAAGGACCATTTCCTTAAGATCTTGGGTTTTCCCCAGAGAAGTCCATTTCTCCAAGTATGTCTCTAACCGTGCAGAGAACTGGTGATAGGTTTCACCTGACAGTAGTTTAGCATTCCTAAATTTTTTCCTATAAAATTCTGCGTTCTTTTCATATCTTAACAAAAGAGCCTGCTTTAGCATGTCATAATTTTCCTGATCACCTCTGCTCATTTTGGCAAAAACTTCATAAGCTGCCCCACGAAGACCTTGAGATAACTTTAAGCTCCACCTTTCTCTCTCTAACCCATATGTGGTAGCTAATAGTTCATATCTATTTAGATAGCTCTCAATATCATCGTCTTTCTCAACAAAATGATCTAAATGAAAATTCATAGCTGAGGTTGAGGCTCCCTGGCTAGCAGTGGCATCAGAGGTAAAGGGACTGGCACCATTTTCAGGAGCATGGCCTTGAAACTCAAACTCCCTTAGTCGTAACTCATGTTCCCTTTGTAATCTTTTATCTTCTGCTTCCCTTTCTGCAGCTAATCGCTTGTCTTCCCTTTCTGCAGCCTGTCTTCTTTCCTCGGCTTCCAATGCTTTAGCCTCTTTGACAGCCTCAATCTGCAACCTCTTAGCCTCAGCCTCAATCCGCAACCTCTTAGTCTCAGACTCTAACTTTCTTTCGGCCTCTTTTTCTAATCTTCTTTCTTCCCGTTCAATATATTTGTCACATTCAGCAGTGACATAAGCAATCATAATTTGCCCGTCCATTCCTAACTCTTTCGCAGTCTGTACAGCAGCAGATCGAAATTTTGCCAGTCGGCCATTGTCTAACATGCAATTGTAAACAATTCAATCTTTCAATAATTATCTAAGGACACTACAGGCACTGAGAGCTCAACCTTATTTATTCCCACCCAAGGATACCTTTTAATTCTTATTATTCCCAATATCTATAACAGGAGAAAGTTCAATATCCCTGGAGCGAGACCCCAATATATGTGGTAAAGTGGGATGTTATAAATATTTATAGGGGACTTAGTGTACTGACTGAGATCAGCTGTGAAGGTATCTGTATCTAATAGGTGTAGTGTTTTACAGATAACCTTACTTGCTACCACATTATAACTCAGTCAGAATTATTCTGGAATATTGTGATGACTACGTTAAATGTCTAGGGTATGTATATGATGAAGTGTAAGTCACAACAACAACAGACAGATAAACAATTTAATTTATTCCACCACACTTGACAACACTGTGACACTCACACACATTTAACACTCTATAAGACTATCTTAAATGAGGCACTGGTAAATTTTCAAATATAAATATGTATTAATTACTTTCACTAATATATGTGTCCTGATTCAAATACAAAGTGAACCAGGAATCACAATCAATTGTAATTACAATTTATATGTACAGAATTTATCAATATGAACCTTGTAGTGACATATTTTATTAATATTATCCTATGTGTGTCAGTTGTGTAGTAGTAATATGAGGTAATACTGGTTTTGTTTTTTCAAGCTATGTTGTTATTTGTCATCATGACTTCAAGTGTTTGTTTATCTTGGAAATAGTATGGGGAAAAGTTCACAGTTCCTATCAATTTAAACACTGTATTTTCCCTCTGTTTTATTATAAAGTCAGTTTTTGAGAGGGGGGGGGGGGCATAATGTTGAGCCCCTCCTCTGGCCACAGACGCTTATCTTTCGTGATGGCGGCAGGAAAAGACTCCTCTGCTCGATAGCCTCCCTGTGTTCTGGAGACACCTCACTGGTCACTATCTGGACCCAGGAGTATGCTGTCAGCCTCTAGGTTCAGCAAAGCTCAGACCAGGTGCTGCTCAATAACTTTAGGACCACGGTCCCTGAAACAAGAAGGTTGTACCTCCTATTTCAGAACTAATTTATAATAAATTTCCAGACTGAACACAATACATAACAAACACTGAGTTCAGAGCGGTAGGCCAACTGCTATCTTCATCTGAAACAATTTTCACCAGTATACTCCTCCCTAATGGTTACTACGCCTCTGCAATTCCAGCATTATTTCTTTCTAGTCAATAAGATAGGTGTCAGTGTACTGTTTGGCAATTCCATGTAGTTTTACTTTCCTCCGACACCTTCTGTTCAGGTTGGAGCACTATATAGGCTTTACCTCATGTTCGCTACTGAACCTCACATATATACAGACATAAATTATCAATTTACATTCAATTTTCATTAAAAAGATATCAAATATTTCAAGCTTACCACAATTCATGGAATAATACACAGTTACGTTGACTGGCAATGAATATAGCACAATTTCGATCTGCCGATGTCCCAGGCTTTTATTTAGAAAAATATGCACTGGCGCTCAACGCACTGGTTCTTTAGTAAGTTTATTTGAAAATGTGGTGCTGACCTGACGCCTCTGATTGACTATATTGGCGGGTCTAACCAATCGTGCCATGTTTACACAGCTTTTCAAAAAAGTACTCCTACTCACGTTTCCCCTAACAACAAAGAAGTAGTATTTATAGTCCGACTAATCGTGTTTAGCCTTACATTTACTTTCCGCCAATCAAATAGGAGGTAACATGTCAGCCTATTTCCCGTACAATGGTGGTGTGAAAATCTGCCACTGAGCGATTCTGATTTTGGTGTTGTCTGACATCCCTCACTATTTCTTTTGGCTATAATTTGTTAATTCCTAGACTATTTGCGTAACGTTTAACATATTCTTTGTCAGCAAGTCCTAAGGAACCCAAATATATAAATTTAATGGGGCTAAGGGGCTGCGTTCAAAATATGTATTTTCCAGGATAGTCGTGTAGTTTTTTTTTTATTTTTTTATGTTTAGAACCGCCACCTGTCCTGCTGTACTGTCAGACTAATGTCAGGATTTTAGACATAAAACAGTAGAATGTCATGTTTCCTAATAAGCGTTTTGTAAGTTTTTAAAAACTAACTCTCGTATGGGTAGTGTTTTTTATCACTGTCGATTTGAAAAAAGCTAGTGCTTGTGGCCTTACACGTGTGTTAGGGGTGGCATTAATTGTGTATCGCGAGACTGTGGTAGTATTGCCTGCGTTCCGGCTTTCAGCCCCTCCCTTTCTTTCTATCCTTAGTCCATCTGTCTTTCGTTTATGGTAACTTAGTGTATAAAATGACATGAATGGAATATTAAATATAGGTCAGCTTGCGTATCTCAAGGTTTTTCTTAGAAAGGCAGTACACGTTTTATCGTAGAAAGCGGGTATTGAAGCAGTAGGCTTTTACTATCAACGTGAAACGTTACAATTTGCAGACGAATTAGAAAACAAGGGGGATTTCGAGTACAGTCATTGTGACAGCACTGTTCTTTACCATTCTTCTTTCCTTTTATTGAAGTTATTTGTTAGGCTTTACATTTACGTTTTAATTTATATATGTGGATTAGAATTTCACACGACAAATTCTCCCCACTTAAAACAGACGTTATATGTCAGTCTATAATTCTATATACACATAGAGAAATTTCTTATTATTCCTGGGGTTTAGGGTGATTCTCATCACACGGATGGCGGCTTAAAAAATCCGCTCCCAGATTTGTTTTTCCACTTATATACTCTATGCTAAACTCAAATGGCTGCATCAATAATGACCAACGGAGTAATCTAGAATTCTCATGTCTAGCCTGTGCTAGAAACGACAAAGGTTTGTGATCCGTTTGCAACTTAAATGCCTTCCCATACAGATAAATATTGAATTTCTTTATCGCCCATATTACTGCAAGACATTCCTTTTCGCTAGTTGAGTAATTGGTTTCAGCTTTATTCAACTTTCTGCTAGCATATGCCACTGGGCTTAATTCCCCATCCAATGCATCTGATTTCTGCAGCAGAGTTGCACCTAACCCAATATTACTGGCATCAGTCCTTACAATGAATTCTTGACTTAAGTCAGGTAATTTCAAAATAGGTTTGCTTGTGAGCTTTTCCTTCAATTCCTGGTAAGCCATTTCACATTGTGGTGTCCATGTAATTCGATCTGGATTTCCCTTACGTGTCAAATCAGTTAACGGTGCACATATGGAATTAAAGTTTTTGATATACTTCTGGTAGAAACCACATAATGAGACAAAGGATCTCACGTCTTTCTTGGTTTGTGGTCTCGGGGCTTTCTTTAGTTTCTCTAAATTCTTGGGTCAGGGGTCATGTTTCCCTGATAAACTGTGTGTCCCAAGAATTCCAATTCTTTACATCCAACGCAACATTTGGTTGGTCGGGCTGTTAAATTCGCTTCCCTAAGTCGATTAAACAGCATGTTCAGAGAGTCAATGTGTTCCTCAAATGTTTCTGTTGCTATAAGGATATCATCCATGAAATTTGTGATACATGGATTATTCAGAGGGTCCAATAATTTTCTCATCATTCTAGAGAAGACACTAGGCGCATTCTTCAATCCAAATGGCAATCTATTAAACTCATAGTGTCCTTCTGAGGTACTAAAAGCTAGGTATGGTCTAACCTCAGGCTTTACTGGAATCTGATAGTATCCTTTACTCAGATCCACTTTTGAGAAATATTTAGCTTTATTTAGTCTGGCAAACAACTGATTTGTATCCGGCAATGGATCCACCTGTCCTTCTGTAATAGCATTCAGTCTCCTGTAATCTATACAGAGTCTATGTTCTCCAGAGGGCTTCCTTAAGAGTACAACACCGGAACTATACGAAGATTCACTGTGTGAAATAATTCCTTCCTTCAACAAATAGTCTATCTCTTCCTTCAAAGCTTTCTCCTTAGCAAAAGGAATCGAATAGGGTTTCATACAGACAGGTGTGGGGTCTATCAGTTTCATATCATATTCCAATAAGTTTGTATGCCCAGGTCGGTCTGTTAACACCTCTGCATGATTATCTAGAACCTGTTGCACTCTCTCTTTCTGAGTTTTCGTTAAATGTGTACTGATTTTCACCTGTGCCGCTGTCTCACAGGGGTGTAATGGATATTCAAATGATGAAAGTGGTTCCTTTTTCATCTCCATGGCAATGGACAAGGTCAACAAGTGTGTCTCTTCCTGATGTTCTCTTTCCAAATATTTCTTCAGGAGATTCACATGATAGATTTTTTCTTTCCCCTTCTTATCTATCTTATAATTTGTTCTAGACACCTTCTCTAGAACTGTATATGGACCTTGCCATCCAATTTGTAACTTATTCTGGCTACCGGGTAGAAGAAGCAGTACCTTCTCTCCCACAGCCAAATCTCTGTCTTTAGCTTTCCTGTTATAATAGGCAGCATGTTTCTTCCTGGCTTGTTTCAAATTTTTATTGGCAAGTTTCCAGCCAGTTTTTAAACGAGTGGTCAGCTCATTCACATATTGGTATGAGGATGTAATATTTTCCTCTGCCTTTTCGTCAGTCCACGTTCTTAACAGAGCTACATATGGACTTTTAAATTCGGAAACTTATTTCTCCTGGCACATGCCAGGTCCTTTCCACCCGAAGCTCTGTAGTGATGATTTTTCTTCCCAGAATTATCTTGCACAAAACGACCGCTACCAATTCTTTTCTTGGGGCTTTCTCCCCACTTAAAATTCTTGAGGAGAGATTTCCTCTCTACATCCTCTTCCTCCAGTTTGTTTAAGTCCGATTGAGGGATTTTCGGCTTATCCTGGGGTAAGACATCTTTTTGCACTCTCTGCATAGTGGCCATTGTAAAACAGTTAATTGAAGCTTGTCCGTGAAAAGGGGCTTCCCATTCCATTTGGTCCACTTTATCAAATTTATTTTTCTTCCTATTGTCAGGCCTACGGTTGCCCCGTGGCGTGTCCAGGTCCTGATCAATGTTCCCACTTGTGGGTGTTCCCTCATGTGCTATGCTACACCTTTCTACAAAATTCTCAATGTCCCACCTTGCCTTGGGCCAATAATAATTGTGAGCCACCTTTTGGATGATGGTACCTATTTTCTCATGGTCCCCATCTGGTTTCACATGTAGGCTCCTTATTAAGTCTGCCCTATATCTTTTAGGAAGTACCAGCTGTCCCTGACCTTTGGATCTAGCTCCAGTCTTCCTATACATCAACTTGTTTTTCATGTAAAAATCTCCCTTGCCTGGAGTTGTATGATAAGTTGACAATTTCCTGAAACAAGGCTTGAGGGTCTTATCCCCAGCCTGTGCCTTCCTCATCTCTTCTGGAGTGGTATCTAACATAATATCCTCCTCCTGTCTTGAGGTCGACCTGACCTGAAGGGTGGCCATAACTATAGGGTTCCTTCTGCAACGGTCAGTGTCATGATTGTTCATCTTACAATTTTTACACCACCTTTTCCCTTGGTTGAAAGATTTTCTTTCATCATATTTCCTTTCATCGAATTGTGGGGTTTTATTTTTATTGTCATACCGTGGCCTATCAAACTGGTGCTTACCTTTGTTTTGATCTCTAGGATCAAATTTATTAAAGTTCTGTGGTGCCCTAAAATTTTCTACCTGTTTCTTTTTATTACCTGATACCTCTGCCTGAGCCGCTTGATACCTTTCTGCAACATTTAGCAACTCACCCAGCCTCTCTGCACCTTGTTTCATGATAAACTTTCTCAGGTCTGGAGCCATGGACTCTCTTAATTGTTCTATAAGGACCATTTCCTTAAGATCTTGGTTTTCCCCAGAGAAGTCCATTTCTCCAAGTATGTCTCTAACCGTGCAGAGAACTGGTGATAGGTTTCACCTGACAGTAGTTTAGCATTCCTAAATTTTTTCCTATAAAATTCTGCGTTCTTTTCATATCTTAACAAAAGAGCCTGCTTTAGCATGTCATAATTTTCCTGATCACCTCTGCTCATTTTGGCAAAAACTTCATAAGCTGCCCCACGAAGACCTTGAGATAACTTTAAGCTCCACCTTTCTCTCTCTAACCCACATGTGGTAGCTAATAGTTCGTATCTATTTAGATAGCTCTCAATATCATCTTCTTTCTCAACAAAATGATCTAAATGAAAATTCATAGCTGAGGTTGAGGCTCCCTGGCTAGCAGTGGCATCAGAGGTAAAGGGACTGGCACCATTTTCAGGAGCATTGCCTTGAAACTCAAACTCCCTTAGTCGTAACTCATGTTCCCTTTGTAATCTCTTATCTTCTGCTTCCCTTTCTGCAGCTAATCGCTTGTCTTCCCTTTCTGCAGCCAATCTTTTTTCTCTTTCTGCCTCCAATGCTTTAGCCTCTTTGTCAGCCTCAATCTGCAACCTCTTAGCCTCAGCCTCAATCTGCAACCTCTTAGTCTCAGCCTCTAACTTTCTTTCGGCCTCTTTTTCTAATCTTCTTTCTTCCCGTTCAATATATTTGTCACATTCAGCAGTGACATAAGAAATCATAATTTGCCCGTCCATTCCTAACTCTTTCGCAGTCTGTACAGCAGCAGATCGAAATTTTGCCAGGTCGGCCATTGTCTAACATGCAATTGTAAACAATTCAATCTTTCAATAATTATCTAAGGACACTACAGGCACTGAGAGCTCAACCTTATTTATTTCCCCCCAAGGATACCTTTTAATTCTTATTATTCCCAATATCTATAACAGGAGAAAGTTCAATATCCCTGGAGCGAGACCCCAATATATGTGGTAAAGTGGGATGTTATAAATATTTATAGGGGACTTAGTGTACTGACTGAGATCAGCTGTGAAGGTATCTGTATCTAATAGGTGTAGTGTTTTACAGATAACCTTACTTGCTACCACATTATAACTCAGTCAGAATTATTCTAGAATATTGTGATGACTACGTTAAATGTCTAGGGTATGTATATGATGAAGTGTAAGTCACAACAGCAACAGACAGATAAACAATTTAATTTATTCCACCACACTTGACAACACTGTGACACTCACACACATTTAACACTCTATAAGACTATCTTAAATGAGGCACTGGTAAATTTTCAAATATAAATATGTATTAATTACTTTTACTAATATATGTGTCCTGATTCAAATACAAAGTGAACCAGGAATCACAATCAATTTTAATTACAATTTATATGTACAGAATTTATCAATATGAACCTTGTAATGACATATTTTATTAATATTATCCTATGTGTGTCAGTTGTGTAGTGGTAATATGAGGTAATACTGGTTTTGTTTTTTCAAGCTATGTTGTTATTTGTCATCATGACTTCAAGTGTTTGTTTATCTTGGAAATACTATGGGGAAAAGTTCACAGTTCCTATCAATTTAAACACTGTATCTTCCCTCTGTTTTATTATAAAGTCAGATTTTGAGAGGGGGGGGGGGGGCATAATGTTGAGCTCCTCTGGCCACAGATGCTTATCTTTCGTGATGGCGGCAGGAAGGACTCCTCTGCTCGATAGCCTCCCTGTGTTCTGGAGACACCTCACTGGTCACTATCTGGACCCAGGAGTATGCTGTCAGCCTCTAGGTTCAGCAAAGCTCAGACCAGGTGCTGCTCAATAACTTTAGGACCACGGTCCCTGAAACAAGAAGGTTGTACCTCCTATTTCAGAACTAATTTATAATAAATTTCCAGACTGAACACATTACATAACAAACACTGAGTTCAGAGCGGTAGGCCAACTGCTATCTTCATCTGAAACAATTTTCACCAGTATACTCCTCCCTAATGGTTACTACGCCTTTGCAATTCCAGCATTATTTCTTTCTAGTCGATAAGATAGGTGTCAGTGTACTGTTTGGCAATTCCATGTAGTTTTACTTTCCTCCGACACCTTCTGTTCAGGTTGGAGCACTATATAGGCTTTACCTCATGTTCGCTACTGAACCACACATATATACAGACATAAATTATCAATTTACATTCAATTTTCATTAAAAAGATATCAAATATTTCAAGCTTACCACAATTCATGGAATAATACACAGTTACGTTGACTGACAATGAATATAGCACAATTTCGATCTGCCGATGTCCCAGGCTTTTATTTAGAAAAATATGCACTGGCGCTCAACGCACTGGTTCTTTAGTAAGTTTATTTGAAAATGTGGTGCTGACCTGACGCCTCTGATTGACTATATTGGCAGGTCTAACCAATCGAGCCATGTTTACACAGCTTTTCAAAAAAGTACTCCTACTCACGTTTCCCCTAACAACAAAGAAGTAGTATTTATAATCCGACTAATCGTGTTTAGCCTTACATTTACTTTCCGCCAATCAAATAGGAGGTAACATGTCAGCCTATTTCCCGTACAATGGTGGTGTGAAAATCTGCCACTGAGCGATTCTGATTTTGGTGTTGTCTGACATCCCTCACTATTTTCTTTTGGCTATAATTTGTTAATTCCTAGACTATTTGCGTAACGTTTAACATATTCTTTGTCAGCAAGTCCTAAGGAACCCAAATATATAAATTTAATGGGGCTAAGGGGCTGCGTTCAAAATATGTATTTTCCAGGATAGTCGTGTAGTTTTTTTTTTATTTTTTATGTTTAGAACCGCCACCTGTCCTGCTGTACTGTCAGACTAATGTCAGGATTTTAGACATAAAACAGTAGAATGTCATGTTTCCTAATAAGCGTTTTGTAAGTTTTTAAAAACTAACTCTCGCATGGGTAGTGTTTTTTTTATCACTGTCGATTTGAAAAAAGCTAGTGCTTGTGGCCTTACACGCGTGTTAGGGGTGGCATTAATTGTGTATCGCGAGACTGTGGTAGTATTGCCTGCGTTCCGGCTTTCAGCCCCTCCCTTTCTTTCTATCCTTAGTCCATCTGTCTTTCGTTTATGGTAACTTAGTGTATAAAATGACATGAATGGAATATTAAATATAGGTCAGCTTGCGTATCTCAAGGTTTTTCTTAGAAAGGCAGTACACGTTTTATCGTAGAAAGCGGGTATTGAAGCAATAGGCTTTTACTATCAACGTGAAACGTTACAATTTGCAGACGAATTAGAAAACAAGGGGGATTTCGAGTACAGTCATTGGGACAGCACTGTTCTTTACCATTCTTCTTTCCTTTTATTGAAGTTATTTGTTAGGCTTTACATTTACGTTTTAATTTATATATATGGATTAGAATTTCACACGACAGTCCCATATGTTGTATATAAGAGATGTCATGAAGTTCTCAAGCGACTGATGCTGAAAAATGAGTGGAGAAACCAGCTCGTAAGCAAAGAAAAGATAAAGACGAATGGGGTCTACATCCTACAGGAACAAACTTCCACAGACATCAGTCAGTTCAGGCCATTCTCACTTCTGAATGTTGAAGGGAAGATATTCTTTTTAGTGATGGCTAAAAGTCGCACCACATACTTCCTGAAGAATGGGTACATGGACACTACCATCCAGAAACGAGGTATCCCAGGTACACCAGGGTGTCTGGCGAATGCCACAATGATCTGGAAAGCAATTCAAAAGGCAGAGTCCGACAGAACAAATCTCCATGTAATCTGGTTCGATCTAGTTAAGGCGTATGGATCCATTCTACACCAGATGATATGGCAGGCCCTGGAAACGTACCATGTTCCACAATAAACTGAAGCAATGTTGAAGCTGTATTTCCCAGGGTTCTCTGTCAGATTTGCAACCAGAAAGTGCACAACGAAGTGGACTGACCTACAAGTTGGAATTGCAATGGGATGTACCATCTCTTCGATACTATTCGTGTTGGCTATGCAGGTAATTCTCAAAGCTGCATCAGTGTATGATCTATTGAAACTGTTGGGGCTGAAGGGACAGGCGAGAACAAGGGCACTGAAGAGGCTTAGTGAAACTGCCGAAAAGGCATCAGGCTGGCTGTGGAACAACCGCAATGAGCAATGGAAATCGTGACAATAAACGCTGCGGTACAGAAAACACCAGGAATTATTTTTAAGTCCACAATACGCTGAGTTTTTTGGTGTACTAGTGAACGGGATGTGACTGAGGGGCAACAGGCGGTGTATATTATAAGGGTGTCAATGTCAGAATTTCAGTGGCGAACGCGCAGTGGCTAGGCTCGTCGGCTTCGCGATGGTGTCTCAGTGTGTGCGACGGAACGAACGGAATAATTTGTCTTCTCTTTGTTACTTTCACAATTGCCTCCACGGCTGGCGGAGTTGTGGATTAAAGTTGCTACCATAAGTGAAATGGGTTCATTTTCGATACAAGACAACAGGAGGATGAGACGCTTGGGAGTCATGACCCAAGTGGGCCCGCCCCCCTTAGAGTGTAAAGGAGTAGACTGGGCCGAAACACTTGTCCGATGGGGGGACTACTTCTGATGATCAGATTGCTTCCTGTTGTATCGCTCTGTAAAGAGTTTCCTATCATAGTTACATGGTCAAACCAGTGACGATCGGGAAAAGACCGATTGACTTCTGCAAAGACAGATGACACTGGGAAAGACTAGAAACCGGCTGACCGGCTTAGCATCCCGTAAGCTGTATTCAATTGCTACCCAAAAATGATAGATGCCCCCAGGATTCACCGAAAAAGGGGGGGGGGGGGGGAAGAGAATGATGAATCCACAGGCGCCTCATTGGAATCGACCAGACCCGTTACACGGACTTCGAACTCTGAACAATGGCTGGAATTTCCATGTGCCTGTGGTAGGGAGTTCTCTACTCAGAGAGGAATGAAAATCCACAGAACAAAAAAGGGGTGTGGGAGGTCATCTGAGGTAGATCAACAGCCTTCTGTCTCGACGGATAAGACGTTAGAAGAACGCAGCCAGGAGTCAATCCACAGTGCTGAGTTCATTCAAGTTGATCTGCCTGATGATGATCTCACTCACTTCTTGGATGGGAAGAGAGATGCAATCAAGTTTCCACCTGCCAGTGCAAAAGGGCTTTGGGAACAGCTGGACGAAGCCTTGGCAAAAGAGTTGGATAACAACCTGAAGCAGATAACTTTGGAGAAGAAGCTGGAAATCTTCGGCGGCATAATATATCTGCACTGTCGCAAAGTGTTCGGAGTGAGGGAGGCAAGGGAAGGTAACCCACCATGAAAAAGTAGAAGACAAATTAAAATAGAAGAAATCAGGAAACAGAACAAGCATGCCCGAAAATTGTTCAAGAACGCAGTTGCCACAGAGAAGGAAGGATTACGACAAGTTTGGGAGCACCTGACAGGCCAACATAATGCCCTTTGTAGAGCAGAAAGGTTGTGCAGGAAGAGAAGGAAGACTCGAAGGGATAGGGAAAGATTCTTCAGGGAGCACTTCAAGTTTGCCAAAGAACTGTTTGAGCAGCCACGGTCGGGTACGCTAAACATCAAGAAAGAAGACATGGAAGAACACCTTAGAATAACATATTCAGATGGTCGCCGAGATGAGCCGCTCAGCAGCATGGCAGGCCTTAAATGGCCGAGTAAGCAAGGAGCTGAATTTAACACCAAGCCCCCAACGGTGC
The DNA here is from genome assembly GCA_024509875.1 of Oreohelix idahoensis. Classification (NCBI taxonomy): domain Eukaryota; kingdom Metazoa; phylum Mollusca; class Gastropoda; order Stylommatophora; family Oreohelicidae; genus Oreohelix; species Oreohelix idahoensis. The sequence continues at coordinate 186,620 of JAMPIV010022542.1, forward strand.
AAGAGGAAGAAAGCATTGTCCAGAAAGCTCGGTGCAAGTCAGCTCCAGGTCCTAATGGTGTTCCATATGTGGTGTATAAGAGATGCCCTGAAGTGCTCAAACGACTGCTCCTTTTACTGAAGATGCGTGGAAAACCCAGCTTGTAAGCAAGGAATGGAGAAAGGCAAACGGAGTCTACATCCCGAAGGAGCAAAATTCCACAGACATCAGTCAGTTCAGGCCAATCTCACTACTCAATGTGGAAGGGAAGATATTCTTCTCAGTGATGGCGAAAAGACTCACTACATACCTCCTGGCAAATGGGTACATTGACACTACCATTCAGAAAGCAGATACACCAGGATGTCTAGAGCATGCCACAATGATCCGGGAAGCAATCCAAAAGGCAAAGTCTGACAAAACAAACCTCCATGTAATCTGGTTGGATCTAGCGAATGCTTATGGATCCGTTCCACACCGGATGTTGTTGCAGGCCCTAGAAATGTATCATGTTCCACAAGAGATTGCAGCAATGCTGAAGCTGTATTTCGCAGGGTTTGCTGTCAGATGTTAAACCAGAGAGTACACAACGAAGTGGATTGGCCTTGAAGTTGGAATTGCGATGGGGTGTACCATCTCTCCGATACTATTCGTGATGGCTATGCAGGTAATCCTCATTGCGGCTGAAGGAATGGCTATAGGTCCAAAACTCGGTGGAATGTGTCACATGCCACCGCTCAAAGCATTCATGAATGACACAACAATTCTGACGTCAGATGAACATCAGGCCCGGAGGATGTTAGCACGCCTAGATAAACTAGTCAGCTGGTGCAGAATGAGCTTCAAACCCAACAAGTCGAGAAGCCTATCAGTCAGGAAAGGGAAGATAGCAGAGGACATATTCATGGTTTCCAACCAAAGAATCCCTACTGTCATTGAGGAACCTGTTAAAAGTCTTGGCAGGGTGTACGATGCCTCATTAAAAGACTCGAAGGCAGTGCAACAGACAATAGAAATGGCAGACAGAGGGCTACAGATCATAGACCAAAGCAGACTCCTGGGAAAGTTCAAACTGTGGTGCCTCCAGTTCATGTTGATACCGAAGTTGCTGTGGCCACTGCTTATATATGAAATAAGCACAAATACAGTGGAAGCTATAGAGCAGAAGGCCAACAAGTTCATGAGAAAGTGGCTAGGGGTAACACCAGGTCTGTCAGATGTAGCACTGTACTGCAAAAAGTCAAAACTTCTGCTTCCTTTCAAGACAGTTGTTGAAGAGTACAAAGTTGGAAATGCAAGGCTTGCAATGATGCTACGCGAGTCAGCTGATGACGTGGTTAAGTCCATTCAGCCCACACTGAAAACTGGAAGGAAGAGGAGAGTGGAAGAAGCTGTTGATGCTGCCCAAGAGTCACTCAAACTGAGGGAGGTAATCGGATACACACAAACGAATAGACGGGGATTTGGTCATGGAGACATCCGCTGGTGGTCCAAGGCATCAAGCAGGGAGCGCAGAGACATGGTAGTTCAGGAGATACTAGGAGCTGAGAACGATAAGAGGTTGCAAAAAGCAGTGCAGCAGGTCCAACAAGGCCAATGGACCACATAGGAAGGAGCCCTGCAGAGATCCTTGACATGGAATGATATATGGCATATGGCACCTCTTAGGCTCAGCTTCGTTGTTAGATCAATATATGACCTGCTGCCGTCGGCCACCAACCTTGTGAAATTGGGAAAGTCGGATGATGAGCAGTGCCCCCTGTGCCAGGGGAGGCAGACACTTGAACACATGCTCTCAGCGTGTAAGGTGTCATTAGGGCAAGGGCGATACACCTGGCGGCATAACAAAGTGCTAAATGAGCTTGCGGCAACAATAGATCTGGCAAGGATGAAGGCGAATAGCAAACCCAGGCCGAGCACCGCATATACATACTTTCTGAGGGCAGGAAAGTCAGCACACCCCAAACCGAGTAAACCTGGTAGCAGTTTACCATCTCTTCTTGACTGTGCAAACGACTGGGACATGGCGGTAGACCTACCTGGACGAGGGGCATATCCAGAGAATATCAGAAAATCGCGGAGACGGCCGGACATAGTGCTTCTTTCTTCAGCAACGCTTCAGGTCATACTGATTGAACTGACCATGCCATTTGAATCCAGATTAGACGAGCAACATTCGTTCAAAGCGGCCAAGTATAGCGATCTGGCCGCGGATCTGAGACACGATGGGTTCACTGATTAATGAAGATAAACAGAAATACCGTTCAACCTCTGATGGGTTATAATTAGGATATATATTGTTTTCAATTCCAAATAATATGAACAACTGCCGACATGAGAAAGTGGCATCACATTTGAAAATAGGGATACTCACAATTGTGCTTAGGCCTATACGTTAAATAATAAAATAAAAAATAAAGAAACAAACAAACATACAAACAAAATCAAGAAGAAACTATGAACAAGAATAATATTAATGATCAGATTGCTTCCTGTAAAGAGTTTCCTATCATCATAAATAAAAAAAGCCCTCAGCAAAGTGAAATAAAACTGTAATTCCATATGGCTGAAGTTTCCAAGGCAACCAATGACAATTCTATCAAACTCTTCATTATGCTTATCTGCGATGGATGTATGCTAGTTCTAAGCATTTTCATCGTGGAAAATCTGTTCGGAGATTCATATAGCCTCAAGCTGAAAACTGCTCTTTCTTTGAAAACATTAAAAGTGGACGTCTGAGAGTGTACGAAGAAGAAGACATCATATGATTAATAACGAAAAAATAATTTCTTTGTAGCCCCACCCATTAAATCAACCTGCTTCTTTAGACAAATAGGTCAAATAGTCCATTTGTTCTTTTTAAAACAGAGTTTTAGTAATGACTATCTTTCGTGAGAGCTTAAAAGTAAATATTTTAATTTACCAAACTATGTTTTATTCAAAAATGAATCGCGCACTTCGCGTTAAAAAATAGAAATTAAAATTTAAAATAATAATATTCAGTTATGGCTTTAAATGATAAAACTACTAGAGTAAAAAACTAGTTTTAGGGACCACTGTTACCATGGTTACCAAATACACTTCACCTTCAAGTGTCATGGCTAGTGATGTAGGCGATCACGTCTCTGCAATATTCAATTATGGTGTTCATTTCGTTCCACGTCATGATGTCAAACTGTTACGTATTACCTCGCTTTCTCGTCCTATATCTTTTTTTAAATCTTTCAATCTTCCATGTTGTTGCATTATATTCCAGATTTCTTCTTCTCACAACATGCCCAAATATAGAAGATTAATTGCCTCTAACAAGACGAATAATTTTGTTTTTGTTTATTTGTACGTTTGCATCTTTCGGAATATCCTTATTTGTATTTTACCTGCCAATGATATTTTTAACATTCTTCTGTAAAACACCATCTCTGTGACCTCTAGTACTATACCTAATTGTTTACTAAATAGTACATAACTTACTTCCGAATTCAAGGTTGGTTCTACATAGCACTAAAGTACTTTTACATAACTTGACAAATAATTATCATCATCATAACCCTTTTTGGTTGTTGTCTTTCAATAATCGTATTTCTTTAAGTCGTTCACAAAATTATAAATTTTTGAGCCACCACCACAACAAGCCCCTTTGTGGTGAGCCTTCGTCAAAGCACATGCTTCTACAACAGTGGTTTATGCAAAACAACCTTACCCATAAATCAGTTTGACAACATACCTGAGGGTGTTTCAATAATAAAAACATATTTATTTGTGGACACCGCACTCATAGTTACGCATAGACGGAACACTAGCCCTTAGCTACGTGTTAAAATCCAAGTAAGTGTATGTATGGTCAGCGTGCAACATAGTTAAGAACAGTTTAAACATTATATAAATAATATATAACGAAGACTAATGATTTTCTTTGTACTTCAGTTCTTTATTTCTTACGTCTTACTGTTTCATTATTTTTATTATTTTTTTCTCTGAATTTATTTGTATATGATGATGGAGCAACAACTACACCTTCTAATGGTACTTCATCCATTTGTGTAGAACTCGGAGCTTGTTCTCGTAGGGGCAAGGTAAAAATATACTTGACAAGATGTTTCTCAGCATCGGTTATAGACTTCCAGACTCCACGTTACTATTCATGTTCTGTTTCCGCTTTTGCATAAATTGCCTGTTGAGGAAGGAAATTATCGCTTAGGTGGACGTCTTCTAGCAACACTAACGTCAGACGGCACTGTCTGCACCCATTTTTTCATCTCATCAAAGAGACACTTGGTAGGCTCCTTGAACTCTCCAACTTGTTGGCCTCTTGTATACATCCTCCAAAATGGAAACTGTGGCACCTTCTCCATGTAGCAGAGAGTCTCTTGTTCCGCGCAGTTAACGGAGGCGTATGCGTGGTTCTTCCTTGTTGTAGTCTGCGCAGCCTGGAGATGAGAATGTATGAAGGCATGAACATTGATAAAATTCCAGGAAAAAAAAAACCCAGACATTATGAAGATGAAAGGTCGAACTTGTAAAAACACACCTTTAACAAATAAAGAAACAAGGAAAGCGTGGCTTTAATTGCACTGGAAAATTTATGGACATCAATATGATTGACGTTCAACTATTATAGTCATGGTGTATAAATCTCAAGCATTGAGAATGACAAAAATAACAACCTAGAGGTAACAGACATTCAAACACGTGCGCATGGAAATCATCATAATGCAGCTAATAGAGGGAACCTGGCGTATACCAATGGAACAACCAGGTGTGTAAAACATCTGTGTTGAATAGGATACACTTTGAATAAACCAGTTGATAACATTACAAGACGGTATTGGATCAGGAAACTGACGTCGTGGGAGTTAGCCTTGAACCGGTGTACAGGACAGGAGGGGCAATGATAGTATGTTCTTTACTAGTGAATGATAGGTTAGTGGGGTAACTGGTGAGTGGGGTAACTGGTGAGTGGGGTAACTGGTGAGTGGGGTAACTGGTGAGTGGGGTAACTGGTGAGTGGGGTACCTGGTGAGTGGGTAGGTGGTGAGTGGGAAACTGGTGGGTAGAGTAACTGGTGAGTGGGTAACGTGAGGTAAACTGATCCATGGGCTAGTGGTGAGTGGGTAACTGGTGATTGAGGTAATTGGTGAGTGGGTTAACTGGTAAAAGAGGTAACTGATGAGTGGGTAACGGGTGAGTAAGGTAACTGGTGAGTGAGGTAATTGGTGAGTGGGGTAATTGGTGAGTAGGGTAATTGGTGAGTGAGGTAACTTGTGAATGAGGTAACTGGTGAGTGAGATATCTGGTGAGTGTGTAACTGGTGAGTGAGGTAACTGGTGAGTGTGTAACTGGTGAATGAGGTAACTGGTGAGTAATAACTAGTGATTAGGTAACTGGTGAGTAGGTAACTGGTGATTAGGTAACTGGTGTGTGGATAACCGGCTAGGGGCCGACCTTGTGACTTGATCATCTGGTGGTTTATGGGAACATGTGACTTCTAGATCTCGTATCAGAATATGACTGTTACTCTCTCATGCGTGTCGTACAAGGCGACGAATGTGAGGTTGTGCATCATCATGTTAAACAGATCTGCTACATAAATTACCACTACAAGAGCACGTAAATGACTGTGCAGACTTCCTGTAACAAACAATAGTAACCATAGTAACCAACCATGCACGTCGTAAAACAAGCGTCTAAGGAAGGCTGGGATTGGTGGCAGTTAACCCCCCCCCCCCCCCTCCCCCCTCCTCCTTCCCATCCCATCTTGTAAGCCACAAAATCTTGCAATACAACAGGGTCACTTAAACTAATGAAAATAATTCCATTCAGCCATTCAATACAGAAGAAGGTCATGTGACAAGGGAGGCTCATGAAGCAGCCTAGAGAAAGACGAAAGGTTTCTGAAACATGGAAAATAGCACAAGCAACAAGGAAAAAGCTGCAGACTTTTATCAATAGGTGCTTGCGTAGAATCGCCGGAATGAAACAGTCTGACAAGATCACCAATGTAGAACTGGTGCCAACAACCAGGTTAAAGTGCTAGTCCAAAAAGAAATGTTACCTACATGACAAGGCAGTCGTTGTTCTGTAATTGCCCAGGTTAAGACAGGCAGACGTAGGCCTTAAGCAGATGGAGAAGAGATCTGGAGACAGTGATGTAGAAGACATAGATAGACGTTGAACAGGGGGAACCTGGCATGTGTCTCTTGAAGGCATGTGTCTCTTAAAGGCATGTGTCTATTGGAGGCGTGTGTCTCTTGAAGGCATGTGTCTCTTGAAGGCATGTGTCTATTGGAGGCGTGTGTCTCTTGAAGGCATGTGTCTCTTGAAGGCATGTGTCTATTGGCGTGTCTCTCTTGAAGGCATGTGTCTCTTGAAGGCATGTGTCCATTAGAAAGATACATGTTTTGACTGATTCTGCATGTTACAAAGTAATTCCTCTCACTTCCTGAATGTCTTTTTCAGCTCCCATAGATCATTTGCACACCGCCTTTCTTACTTCGTCCTATCTCTGGCTCTCGCCATTTCTCTCATATATCTGCCTATGTCTCTCACATTCCCTCAATATTTTCACTTGCTCTTAATTTAACCCAGTCTCTATCACTCATCTTACCTCTCATGCTCTATCTCTATCACTCTTCTTACCTCTAATGCTCTATCTCTATCACTCTTCTTACCTCTAATGCTCAATCTCTATCACTCTTCTTATCTCTAATGCTCAATCTCTTTCTCTCCCTCCATCAGCTCTTCACTTCCTCTCATTCTTGAATTCAAACTTTCTGTGTCTCCAGCACTCCCTCTCTGCTTCTCTCCTTCATTCTTACTATCTTAAACTGTGTTCTTTTCCCTGTCCTTGTTGTTCTTTCTCGTTCTCTCAGACGCCATGCCTTCTCCGCTACTACGCTTTGACGCTCACTCATACAGTCTCATTCATTATCTCTAATTCTTACATAACCGCTCCATCTATACCTTTCCCTCCATTTACCCTTTCATCTAAGTCTACCTCACCTGAACATATAAGTCCTTTGACCAGACTGACTGAAAGTCACATGGTTTGTAGAACATCACCAAAACCACATCTTTATTTTCCAGAAATTCTTTGAATGTTTGCCTTCTCAGTTCCGTCACCAAATCTGATTCGAAAAACCGATCAGGACCTATTACATTTTGTTCGTCCCCTCGTAATGGCTCTTCGTACGGTTTTTCAACTGGTCTTTCTGTGGAGAAAAATAAATACCAAACTAGACGCCTATGATTACTCTACTGATTTCTTCTGATATAATATTAATTGTACATTAAAAACTGCATTACCCAGAAGGAACGAAATGCGATGCCCTCTAACATCTCAGCTCGTCGATATTGTTTGTGCCGAAGACCTGGCTCGTCTAGCCCCTAACCGATACCAGATGCCAGACACAATGAGAACCATTCAAGACGGATTAACGAATTGGGCCGTAAGGTAACCAGTGAAAAGAATACAGATTATGAGAACGAACACGGCAAAGAATATGCAGACTGCACTTGGAACCGCCCCTACAATATGTAGATTTCTAATGTATATCATTGCAACCGTGTGGCCAAAAAGATGTAATTTTAGACGGCGTAATTAATTTTCTATCTGGTCTACGATGAAAATTTTGCTCATGTTGGCATTCTCACACGGGAATGGGCAATCCAAAAGAAACACCTTTGCCATCGGAAAGGAAGACAAACGTGTGAGACTCAGATGTAATGAGAGACGTCCCTTGGCTTTAGACATCTCGGCACCGTCTGACACCAGAGGACAACACCTTTTTGAACACTAAATCCGGGAGAAGTGTGACTCCAGGCAACATATATCGTGGGAATGTTACCTCTAGTGGGCGGACCTTGAAGTGCAGACGATTAGGAAGATAATCTTTACTAAGATGTGATCTCATGTCATCCAAACTGAGCATAGGACTCCTGATTTGCTCCCTAGAGGGATGGGCGGAGCTTTGCCTGACATTTTTACGTGGCTATCATGTGGTACGGGAGTGGATATGTGGATTTAAACAAACAGTGAGAGAGTCGAGTCAGAGTTGAGAAGGAGCCAGATCGTATTTTGTGCGATATGCATCCTCGGTATGATACACCAGTGAGATAGGGGATTTGATAACGCATATGTTGCGTCTGTGCTAAGAGAACTAACGACAAAGAGGTATGCTTACATATGAGTACGTTTTTATAATACTTTAGATTTAGTAATATTAGACGTTCCAGGTTTAAGAGTTATTGATTTTTTTTGGGTTTGTCTATCTATAACAGTTTGATAGACGCTGATTTTCGATGTATGTGTTTTCTAGTGTAATTTCAGGTATATCTCATCGCTATTTTCAACTGTGAGACTGTGTGTTAAATGTGTAAAGTACTAAGTGAATTTATAAGAGGAATTCTAGTGTCGCATTGCGCTGTATACAAGTGTGTACGTATTACCAGTATTATTATTATTTGTGTAGTGTTAAGTAATAGTTATATTGCATTCTTGTGAGCCGTAAGTGTGGTTAATTTTACATCAGTGATTTTTGTAAGAGGAAGATTAGCGTAGCCTCTAGCTCCGTGAGTAACCTATGCCTATTACATTTAGTATAGAGCTGAAAGATTAGAGTATATATCTCCTTTTTCTTTAGAGCAGCTAGGCCTCTCACATACTGATAAATTGATGTCATTTAGACCAGTGCGTTGTGTGGTATATTTCATCATAGATAGAAGTGTTTCATTTAAGTTTTCTCCCTTGTGATGATGTAGTTAGTATTTAGTAGGAGTATGAAGGCATTATTGTTGACTGAGATATGTTTATTGTATGATTACACATACACAGACCTGCATGAAAACACACACACACACACACATGGTCATTTAAGCGCATCTACTAGCATATTTTCACACATATGTATGTATTATTACATAGATGATGTTTGTCCATTAGAAAGAAGCTAGTTTATTTTGTTTCATTTTATTTCAGAGAGTCCAGCAGTCTGTGCTGGGTTATATGGTGTTACGTAGAGAATACTTAAATAGCTAGGTTATATGGTGTTGTATAGGAATTACTTACAAATTAAACTTGAGGACAACATTGTTTTCTGTATGATTCATACGCTACCTGATAGGGTTTCATTAATAAAAGTGAGACCCCTGTCATCAAGAGTTTTTCTGTGACTGCGGAACGTGTGTGAAAGTAGGTCAGAGAGAGTGACGACAACATTACACACGAACCCCACCCGTACTACCATTCTTCTTCACACATCGTCTTCGCACTGTCACATCATGGTTGCAATATAACATTGAGCAGACAGAGAGGTTAAAATGAGACTACAAAAGGCAAAGACAGCTTTTATTGTCCATGGTCGTAAGTGGGCAATAAAAATTAATCAAGTCTGACAGAAAAGTAAGAATGATCAGCCTAAATGTCTACTGTCATACTGTTTTTGTTGATAAGAATTGACCTCATTGCACAGCGAGCAAACTCATAGGCGCTCAGTCTGCTTCAGCAAGTGTAAAGAGCATGAATGCTAACTGTCCTTGTAGCGTGCTGGTTGTAGACACGACGGATGCATCCTCTCATACGTCCATCCCGGTTGGTTTTATGTTTGATGCCAAAGTTCAGCAGTCTTGACCTTGTTGATTCATCGATTGTAGTGTCTTTCTCTAACAGGGAATCACTAATTGACTCAAGTATTTCTCCCTATTCCATATCCAATGTACCCACTATATGCGTTATGGAAGCTAGTCTATCAGCTCTCTTATTGCCGCTTCTGATGAAGCAAAACATAAAGAACAGCAGCAAAGCCACCAACAACCAAGACGTGAGTGTTTGCGTACATCCTAAAGATTAGAATTTATACTTCAGAATTCAAGGCATTGTTGCAAGCAGATTTGTCATACGGTGTCTCACGGTAAAGGTACAGGTAGTCCAACTTCAGATGCTGCTTCATAGGAGTGAGGTATTTGAGAACTTCACTACACTAGGTCCCAGATTTAAAAGTTGGTGTGACCAATTTTCTTCCTCGCTGCATTCGCCTTCCCTAACTCATGAGCAGCGTCTTGTCCCTAGTTACAACTTGGTGGACTGAAAAGTGATCTACCCGGGGTTGACCCCAGACTTTGCCCTGTGAGCGTCCGATTGGCTTAACAGTTTGAGTGCTTTCTTCTCGCGGCACAGTTACGGGATCAGGGATCCAAACCTAATAGCATCGCACTCTAGTCTACCCAGTGGTAAATGGGTACCTGACTCTGCTCTTGCGGCAGCGAGAAAGGGACCTTGTTAGCCCACCTCATTAGAAATCTGAAACTAGTAAAATGAAGTCTGTAACATGTCATTACCTTACGGCAGTCTCTGCTAAAGAACTGTTTCTATTTTTATCTTTTCATCAAAAACCAAAAATCTAACAACTGTCACACGACGATCTGAGTCACAGCAAGTAATCACCCGGAAGCGGAAATAATCCACTCGCCCCCCGACTATTGTAGCAGTCAGCCGTTCTGTGCGCCTTAAGAATCTGCTAATTTGATAGGAGGAAACGTAATTCGTAAGATATCAACGCTCTATTTTGTATCAAATTGCTGATCTATGATCAGTGTGCATCGTCTCCGTTTTTTTAACACTCTGCACCACCTCTGGGTTCCTTGATGAGCCTTCCTGTTTTAACCCATCCGGTCAAGAGCTGTCCATGTCTTTGTCCCGTTAAAGCGTCCTCTGCTGCGAGTGTTTGGCTGGGGATCCCGCCATAGCTCATACCTGTAGGATCCAAAAACATGGACTGTCTTATAATCTTGTAATAGTTTATCTTATCTTAATCCCATAGCCAATACTGCCGTAGGAGAGTGAAGAGACTTCACTTTACTAGCTAGGTCCAGCATCGACCTGGGGTTGTCAGTTTCCTTCCTCGTTGCCTTTTTCTTCCCTAAATCAAGAGCAGAGTCAGGTATCCGTTTACAGCAGGATAGGCTGGAGCTTGACGATACCGTGATTCAAACCAGGCTTATTTGCCACGAGAGACCAACGCGCTAACCACTCTGTCAATGAGACGCTCCTTGTAACGCTACCAACTAAATTTGTATGTGGTCCCTAACCAAGGCCAATGTCTTCTGATCACCTCATGGACCACTGTCTTCTGATCATCTCATGGACCACTGTCTTCTGATCACCTCATGGACCACTGTCTTCTGATCACCTCTTGGACCACTGTCTTCTGCTCACTTGATGGACTACTGTCTTCTGATCACTTCATGGACCACTGTCTTCTGATCACCTCATGGACCACTGTCTTCTGATCACCTCATGGACTACTGTCTTCTGATCATCTCATGGACCACTGTCTTCTGATCACTTGATGGACTACTGCCTTCTGATCATCTCATGGACCACTGTCTTCTGATCACCTCATGGACCACTGTCTTCTGCTCAACTCATGGACCACTGTCTTCTGCTCACTTCATGGGCCACTGTCTTCTGATCACCTCATGGACCACTGTCTTCTGATCACCTCATGGACCACTGTCTTCTGATCACCTCATGGACCACTGTCTTCTGCTCACTTGATGGACTACTGCCTTCTGATCATCTCATGGACCACTGTCTTCTGATCACCTCATGGACCTCTGTCTTCTGATCACCTCATGGACCACTGTCTTCTGATCACCCCATGGACCACTGTCTTCTGATCCCCTCAAGGACCACTGTCTTCTGATCACCTCATGGACCACTGTCTTCTGATCACCTCATGGACCACTGTCTTCTGCTCCCCTCATGGACTACTGTCTTCTGCTCACCTCATGGACCACTGCCTTCTGATCACCTCATGGACCACTGTCTTCTGATCACCTCATGGACCACTGTCTTCTGATCACCTCATGGACCACTGTCTTCTGCTCACCTCATGGACCCCTGTCTTCTGATCATCTCATGGACCACTGTCTTCTGATCACCTCATGGACCACTGTCTTCTGATCACCTCATGGACCACTGTCTTCTGATCACCTCTTGGACCACTGTCTTCTGCTCATTTGATGGACTACTGTCTTCTGATCACTTCATGGGCCACTGTCTTCTGATCACCTCATGGACCACTGTCTTCTGATCACCTCATGGACCACTGTCTTCTGATCACCTCATGGACCACTGTCTGCTGCTCACTTGATGGACTACTGCCTTCTGATCATCTCATGGACCACTGTCTTCTGATCACCTCATGGACCACTGTCTTCTGATCACCTCATGGACCACTGTCTTCTGATCACTTGAAGGACCACTGTCTTCTGATCACCTCATGGACCACTGTCTTCTGATCATCTCATGGACCGCTGTCTTCTGCTCCCCTCATGGACCACTGTCTTCTGTTCCCCTCATGGACTACTGTCTTCTGCTCCCCTCATGGACCACTGTCTTCTGCTCCCCTCATGGACCACTGTCTTCTGATCACCTCAAGGACCACTGTCTTCTGCTCCCCTCATGGACCACTGTCTTCTGATCACCTCATGGACCACTGTCTTCTGATCACCTCATGGACCACTGTCTTCTGCTCACTTGATGGACTACTGCCTTCTGATCATCTCATGGACCACTGTCTTCTGCTCCCCTCATGGACCACTGTCTTCTGATCACCTCAAGGACCACTGTCTTCTGCTCCCTCATGGACCACTGTCTTCTGATCACTTGATGGACCACTGTCTTCTGCTCCCCTCATGGACCACTTTCTTCTGATCACCTCAAGGACCACTGTCTTCTGCTCCCCTCATGGACCACTGTCTTCTGATCACTTCATGAACCACTCTCTTCTGATCACTTCATGAACCACTGTCTTCTGATCACTTGATGGACCACTGTCTTCTGCTCCCCTCATGGACCAATGTCTTCTGATCACTTGATGGACCACTGTCTTCTGATCACTTGATGGACCACTGTCTCCTTATCACCTCAAGGACCACTGTCTTCTGCTCCCCTCATGGACCACACTCTTCCGCTCACTTCATGGACCACTGTCTTCTGCTCACCTCATGGACCACTGTCTTCTGCTCACCTCATAGACCACTGTCTTCTGCTCACCTCATGGACCACTGTCTTCTGATCACCTCATAGACCACTGTCTTCTGCTCACCTCATGGACCACTGTCTTCTGATCACCTCATGGACCACTGTCTTCTGATCACCTCATGGACCACTGTCTTCTGATCACCTAAGGGGCACTGTCGTTTTTTGTCAGCTTCTTACCATCAGTGTCGGAAAGATATAATGACGGAAACGATATTTCTTCTGTGTGGTTATTCATGGCAGACTTAAACCAACCAGTCTTTCTTGTCTTGTTCGTTTTCTTCTAACATTACTAGACATAAGTATGTCTGCCTTGTCAGGTTTATATTTGCTGATACACATGTTATATTAGCGTTTTGGTCTATAAATGTCTGGGTCGCGCACAAGTCATATATTCCGTACTTGTGTATGATGACCTCTGCCGATGATGCACTTTTCTTGAAGTGCTAAATTAACTGTGCGCCCTTTCACAATGTACTATCCGGGCAACCAAGTATATTGACCAAAAATTTCCTGCAAAGCTTTGGACACATGCATATACTGATGGTTCAGCAAAAAATGCCGTTGAAAATGGGGGTGCCGGCATCCTTATAAAATTAAAGAATAGAATCCACTCTATGGTAATTGCCACTGGCAAATACTGCAATAACTTCAGTGCTGAAGCAGAAGCCCTGAAACAGGCAGCAGAAACTCTTATTGAATGCAAAGCACAGGCAGAAAAACAGATAGTAATCTTTACAGATGCCCTCTCAGTAATAACAGCGCTGAAGAGCCACCATGCTAAAGGATTGAAAGATCTGATAATCTCCCTTGAAAGACTGGCCAACAGCTTCAACAAGTGGACTATCCAGTGGATACCAGCCCATTGCAACATACCAGGAAATGAGGAGGCAGACAAACTTGCTAAGGAAGGAGGTGCCTTACAACAAAATGATATAGAGACAACTTACGCAACGGCAAAGACTACTATAAAGGCTACATTCAAGTCCAAATGGGAAAGAGAGCTCCCGGGCCATTTGAAAAATAATGCATATCATCAACTATCCAGGAAAGAACAGGTCATCATTTTCGGCTACGCACTGGACACAACAGATTGAGATACCATCTATACCACAAATAAAAGATTGGTGAAACAGATCTCTGCACCTGTGGTACCAGCCCGATGACGGTCGAACACCTCCTGCAGTATTGCCCAACCTACAGTAATGAACGGAGTAGCATATGGCAACAACCCACTTCTGTCAACCAAAAACTGTTTGGAGATGTCGGGAACCTTGAGTTGACTACTGCCTTTATTAGAGTCATAAATGTGGAGTTCTGAAGGTGAACGAGGAAGAAGAAGAAGAAGAAGTTAGGGCTTAAAGTTAGGTTTAGGTTTATTTTGCGGGTTTAGTTTATGATTCATAACATCCTACCCATTTTAATGCTTTCTATGAACTACATTTCAAGGCAGTATTGAACCACATCTCACAATTCTTCATGTTTACCCATTTTTGTGTTTGCCCTAAATGATTTTACCATACAACATGCGTGTGGAATTAGTTTATGATTTATAGTTGAACAACTGAAAATATAGCTACAATGGGTTAACATCATCAGATCTAAAGGTCTTTTATATTTGGACACGCGCCCTAATATAATCGACTAGGTTGAACGGAACGCGCCTCGCCAAAACGAGGCAACATTGTATTTAAAAAAAATGTAATTGTAATTAGAAGACAGCTGCCTCATTGAAAAAGTACAAGCATATGCTGACTTGCCAAAGCGTGCCCAGATCTGGCTCTCTAGACCGATGGATTGGCGGCATTAACTCATTTGTGAGAAATCATCGTGTTTGGCTAATAAAAACTAACACATCTTGCACAATAACAGATCTCTATCCCGTCACCTAGCGTGATACATCGTTTTGTAATGTTTAATAATGTAGGAATTACCTGTAAATACACAGGGATGATACAAAGATAATGACAACAAATGGACGAAACGATAACAAGATTGTACGAAAGAAACATCACAACAAGATGTAGAAACATACATATACCTTGGTAGCAATATAGACACAGTTGGACAGGCAGACAATGACATCAAAATAATGACACAAAAGGCTAGAAAACCTTTCACAGCATTGGGAAATAAAGGGAGATAAAAAGAAATCTGGTCAAACACAAAGATAAACTTCTTCAGCTCAAATGTCAAGTCAGTACTATTGGAGGGCTATGACACACGGAGACCAACAAAGATAGACTTATTCAGCTCAAATGTCAAGTCAGTACTATTGGAGGGCTATGACACACGGAGACCAACAAAGATAAACTTCTTCAGCTCAAATGTCAAGTCAGTACTATTGGAGGGCTATGACACACGGAGACCAACAAAGATAAACTTCTTCAGCTCAAATGTCAAGTCAGTACTATTGGAGGGCTATGACACACGGAGACCAACAAAGATAAACTTCTTCAGCTCAAATGTCAAGTCAGTACTATTGGAGGGCTATGACACACGGAGACCAACAAAGATAAACTTCTTCAGCTCAAATGTCAAGTCAGTACTATTGGAGGGCTATGACACACGGAGACCAACAAAGATAAACTTCTCCAGCTCAAATGTCAAGTCAGTACTATTGGAGGGCTATGACACACGGACACCAACAAAGACTAACAGAAACCTATAGACTTTCATAAATGAATGCTTGCGTAGAATAGAAGGATTGAAGTAAGATGACTTACTTACTTAGTCGTTCATCTTCTACCGTGAGGTGTAGAGGTTTGGAAGAGAGAGCGCCAAACTATCCTATCGGCTGTCTTATACTCAAGGGCCTTTTCACTAAGCTGTCTGAGTGTGAAGGTTAGGTCTTGAGTACTTCGGTTTGCTCGGAAGCCACACTGGACCTCATCCATTTGTGACTCAGCTACACGTCTGAGTCTCTGCTCCAGGATTCTAGATTAGATTTTACCAGGGACACTGAGAAGGGATATGCCTATATGGTTTCCACATTATCGGTTGTCACATTTTTTGAAAATTGGTGTTATGATGGCAATCTCCCAATCCTCTGGTATGGTCTTGTTGCACCAAGATGCCTGTAGGACCCTCAGGAGTAATAGGTCGCCTGCTGCTCCCATGTACTTAACCATTTCTGGTGTTTTGCCATCATGTCCTGCTGCTTTGCCCATCTTGATTTTCTCCAGTGATGTCTTTAGTTCTTCCATCTTTATGTCATCTTCACCACCATTGGTTTCCTCTTCTGCGCTAGTGGTTATCATCTCTGACGCATGACCTTGCTCACCATCAAGGAGTTCTGAGAAATATTTTTTCCATCTTTCTATTACTTTCTTTGGGGCAGTAAGCAATTTGCCTTGCTTGTCCTTTATAAATTTGAGTGGGCATTGTTTTTCCTTCCTCATGTTCTTTAGGGTCTAGTAGAACAATTTCTGGTTTTCTTGAGCATCTTATTTTAGCTTTTCTCCACAATCTTCCCAGGACTTTTGTTTTGATTTTAGCACCTCGTCCTTTGCTTCTGTTCTGAGTATCACATATTCTCTATATTTCTCTGCTGTTCCTGTTGTGTTGTTAGCTTCTAAGTATTGTTTCCATACTTTTTTCCCTCTCTCTTAATTTCTCATTAACTTCTTCTGTTCGCCAAGATGTCCTCTTTCTCTTGTTCCCACGTCGAACTTCACCCCATGCTTCTGCAGCAGCTGTCTTTATGACGTCCTTGAATTTAAGCCAGTGGGTTTACAGGTCATCAGGTTGTTGTTCTGTGTTTCTCCCTGCTGTAGCAGTAAGCCCCTGACATCTTGTCTTAAATTCTTGCTCTCTCAGCTTGTAGGTCTTAATGCTCATTTCCCATGTACGTTTTCTTAGCTTCTTGCGTGATGTTAGGCAATTCCTAGGTCGAACAACTCTTTCATTTGTTCTTTTAATTGTTAGCAGGTAGTGATAATTCTAATCTCTGGCCCTCTCCAGGCTCTAGCATCCCGGACAAACGTGAATGAGCTCTTCCTAACTATGGCACAGTCGATCACTGATTTCTCATTCTTTGTTGGTTCACATCTAGTGTATGCATGTATGCGCTTATGTGGGAGCTTTGTGTTTATAATGATATTGTTTTGCTCAGTGCAGAATCTAATGAGTCGCTTGTCATTGTCATTAAGTGTGTCTTCTCCATACCTTCCGATAACTCCACTCCCTCTAGCATGGTCATTTCCAACTCTGGTATTGAAATCTCCGAGCAGGATAACTTCATCCAGGCAGTCGTCCACTGTCTTTTTAAGCGGGTCGAAGAATTCATTCTTGACCTCTACTCTCTCATCTTCATTTGGCCGATACACAATGACAAGGTTAACTATGGTTTCTTTTTCTTTTAGCTGTGGCACCATAATGTGCTCCGAGACAAAGTTCCATCCTTTGATGCTATCTTTTTGGTTTTTTGCCACAAAACAACCCACGCCCCCTTTAGCTATTTCAGATGTGGGGACCCCACTGTAGAGCAGCGTGTTGCCATCGAGATCCATAACTCCTTGTCCCTTTTACTTCGTTTCTGTTAAAGCCAGGATTTTTAGTTTTGCTTTCCTCATCTCTTCCACCAGCTCCTCTTCCTTCCGATTTATACTCCTTACATTCCATGTTCCATAAGTCGTAGTCCATTCCAGTTCGTCGCCATTAGAATCAGTCCGGTGTTCTCTCTTGCATTTCGTGTAATCAATTTTTAAGGCAGACAGGTGATTAGCCTGTTGTGCCTTTGCGTGATGGAGGGGTTGGTTCGTTACGGCCTACATGCAGGCTGCACTCTTTCTTTGTCACCTGGGCTTGGGACCGGCCTAGGCGGAGTTACAATTAATGTGACAAGATCACAACTATGAAACTAATGACAAAACATAGACAGGCAACAGTGGAACTACAGATCAAACGTAGCCTCTGGTGATGGATAGAATATACATTGAGAAAACTTGTTGGTATCATTGCTAGGCAGTCCTTATTCTGGAATCTTCGGTGTAAGGGATACAGTGGACGACCAAAGAAGACATGAAGAAGACAACTTGATACAGACATGTATGGGGGTGACGACGACACGGAAAGACAATGAACTTGATCGTATAAGACATGAAGACTTAGCATACGTCTGTTGAAGGTCTATGCTCATTGAGTAGCCTAGTTCAAAGATGATGAAGAAGAGGAAGAAGAAGCAGAAGAACAATATTACCTTGAGGTGGTTGAACAATAGCCGGGTGTCGTCGTTTGACTTTACTTGACATTCTGAAACTCAGATTGTGCGTCCAAAGATTTGATTCAGCGTGGAGAAGGTGCAGCTGTAACTTTTAGCTGTAAATGTGGAGAAGTAGAGCGTGTGAGCAGTTTTGTTTGTGATCAGCACAGTTGTCTTATGAACGTTGTTCTTCTACTTCAAGCGAAAGCTTCGGCCTGGGAGTTGTAACGTCCCGGCATGGAGGCGCACGAATGAAACAGTAATTAGAATAAAAATGTATGACGTCAAAACTGCAACGTTATACATCACAACCGTGTAAAATAAAGTGCTGATGTGTGCGAAAATTATTCTACGTTGCACACCAATGAATAAAGAAAACTGCATTACAGTAGTCTAATAAAATTATAACTGTGACCTCTTATTCTCCTTTTCTTGATTTGACAAATGTGATGCCACTTTCTCATGTCTCGGCAGTTGTTCATATTATTTGGAATTGAAAACAAGATATATATCCTAATTATAACCCATCATCAGAGGTTGAACGGGATATTTTTTTAATAATAAAAAAAAATGCCTTCTTTTTCTTCGTTTGCCCCCAGACTTCTATATTAATGGTTGTAATAAAGGCAATAGACAGCTCAAGGTTTCTGACATCTCCAAACAGTTTTTCGTGGAGGTGAATGTGCCATATGCCACTCCGTTCACTGCTGTAAGCAGGGCAGGAATGGAGCAGATGTTCAGCTGACATGGGGCTGGTGCTACAGGAGCAGAGATCTGTTAGATCAATCCTGTGCTTGTGATATAGTTGGTACCTCAACCTATTGTGACCAGTACATAAGCGAAAAATGATGACCAGATCTCGTCTAGATAGCTGGTGATAGGCATCATATTTTATGTGACCTAGTTGTTCTCTGTCCCATTTGGACTTGAATATGGCTTTTATAGTTGTTTTAGCAATTTCATAAGTTGTCTCTATATCTTTTTGTTGCAGGGCTCGCCCTACCTTAGCAAGTGTATCTGACTCTTCGTTGCTTGATACCTGAAAGTGAACCAAGCAGAAGTCATAACTGACGATGGGATAATGCGCCTTTGAGGTGATAGACCTCAACTTTTTTGGCCTGGTTATTCTTCGTTTTGTTTGGTTTTAAAAGAAGCACACGGACATTTCCATTAAAACAGGAGGATCTCAACACAGTGCACGAACTCCGTAGCACTGACGAGGAATCCAAAGTGTGTATACAGAAATCACACATTCTATGAATGTTTTTGTTGATTTCCTAACTTTTACATTTCGCAAGGGTATCGGCTGTATGGCAAACTCTTAATGACTTTTAACAGCTAAGGATGTTTTTGGTGTTCCTTAACCGATGAAGGAGAGTTAAGCTGCAGTGCCCTCTGCAGGGTGCTAGCTTGAGTGCGCACAATTAAGTACAGGTAGCCGTCGATTTGCACCGGGGTGGCGTTCCTGAACAAACTTGCGAAAATGAAGTCGGTGTAAATGGAAACTATCATCCCAACTAACATAATTGGGACCTAAGACGCATCAACAGTGAGGAATGCAGTTAGCGACCCATAGCTAGACTGCTTGCGTCAGGGTCATCGAACCAGAGCTGACCAAGACCCTACTCCACCTCCAAGTGGTGATCCTGGAAACAGGCTGCATCACTGCAGTCTGGCTGAGTGAGTAGGGATCAAAGAGGGAAAGCTAACGCGGTCCTAAATATGCCGGATATATCGGCTGAAAGGCGCAATTATTGCAGCTTCGTTGTAAACGGACACAACGCAACCAACGTCCTTTTCAGGATGAACGAAGAAGAAGAAGACTAACTAATTACCGATGTATGTTACGTCGGTCGGTCGCACTCAAAATAGTAACTCGTGCAACGCACGGTGTGGAACTTGCGCGGCGTGTGTGTTATATAAAACAAATAGTGTATGTAAATAAATTAAGAGGCTGCTGTAAAACTGGTAAGGAATATAAGTATATAAACCAATAAAACGATATTGAATTAGTTCTACAAATAATGGTTCACATGAAAAAAGGGACGGTTCGTGTTTAACCCTTCATCAGCCACAGTTACAAACAGGTGACAAGGACAAGAATTACATCTAGGTACTACAAAAACATACGATGATGAGAAATATACAGAAAATGAGCGATACAAGCTGTCGTGTGGTGCGTATTGGGGCACCTACGACAGTAGTTTTTGCCAGGAATAGCCTATGAAATAGTAGGTAGAAGGTCTCTAGAAATTGGCTCGTTAAGAAAGAATAAAGACCTATTCGAGATAGGGACAAGAAGACGGGAATGCGAATGCTTTCCACTGGACAGTGTTTTCTAATTAATTATGAAAGAGTTCTATTTCCCCACGACCTTAGCTTCTGCCCTTAGATCCCGTAACAGAAAAAGCCCCCAACCTCATCTGAGTAGAGAAGTGTTCTATACGTGAATATGTAACATGGACAGCACGAGTGATACATTAACAAATTAGATAATGATCAAACAATTGTTGGGTTTATTAATAAAATATTCACACATATAGGGTTAGTAATGGTTAGAACGTGATGGTGGTAAAAGACGATTCACACAAAACACACAGATGATATATTAAAATTGCAGTTACTTAAGTAGTAGTTAATTAAGAATGAACTGGTGTAAAGCGAAATGATGATGATGTGATATGATACGTGTTACCAAAATGGTGAGTAATCTACACAGCCCATGTGTCTCTAAATGCTTCTCACGGGTACGATGATTCACATGTATGCATAAAATGCCCCAAGTTGTCATACGTTATGTGCCAGGGGTCATACCTCCAGGATGACTCAGAGTTCGCTTTGAGGACATGATTAGACTATCCATGATGGACTGAGGACTAGATTGGAATCAGGTCAGGAGAATGGCAGCCTATAGAATAGTATGTCGTTCTCTCTGTTAAACCTCTACACCCCAGTGTAGATGATGAACGGTTAAGTAAGTATGTCGTAAAATGGTTTACTACGTTAGATACTAACTTTAAAGCACTGTACCTTGGAGTCAACTAACGATTGTGCAAATCTTTTCCGATTTTGTTTAATAAAAGTACAATGACGAATTCATAGCTCAATATTGTAGCGAGAGGTTTATATATAGATGTAGTGATAGTATTGACAGAAGTAGGGTTCTCTCCTGAACAATGGTGAAGTCCCAGTGTCTAGGGTTCACTGGTCTCACTCTCACAAGAAGATCAATGCTGTGAATAATCTGTGGCAAGGATTAGATATAGACAAGCAGATTATACTGGTGCCCTCTCCCTTTTTGATCTCCTATGATGTACTTAATTAACTATGAAAATAGAACTTTAACTCCTTTGAATAAAAGTAATTAATAACTCAAGTGGCTTACAATTCAAATAATTTATTATCTACACTATGTATTATTGTGATGATGGGTGAATGTTGAGGCAATGGTGATTATGGTAGAGTATGTACATTTCAATTTATTTGTAAGTAAATACAAAAGAAAAAGGATCCCCTTTGGATCTAGTAATTAACAAGTTCCTTTACACCAGATCTTGTCCACCAGGAATGTTCACCGTCCTTCTGTATTTATTTTAATAATGAATAATTAAAGTTTATCTGTCTCTCCTATCTTTACAGCTCAAGTTCATCATTTAAAACATTTTATTGACAGTAGTAGCTGGTCTCTCACTGGTTTCTAGATACATGGGACTTAACTCTGGTCCAAGTCAGTAACTCTGGTACAGGTCGGTTGTACTGTACTAACACACTGATAGTCTGTGCTGCACAAACTCCCAAACAGTAAGGGGAATGACAGTAATAGGTTCCTTCTATCTCTGGGCTTCACATATACCAGGATATAAGGACCTCAGAACAGGATCACACTTGTGATGGTGCACTAGGATCCCTCTAAGAATCTTTCTCCAACACAGAATTACACTTTTAGTGAGGATTCCTGCCCTGCATAGTCAAAAATGGCTTGGCAATGACAGTGTTCTACTCTCCTTCTTCTGGCTGGGCTTAACAAGGTTGTGTGTGATAAATGAATTTTGAAACTGCCACCCTTATATACTAATGGAGCGTACGTCAGAGGGAGTCGTATCTGATTGGCCCAAAATAATTATAGAAAGTGTGGTTTATGGGCTCATTATGTGTAACTTTGCAATTTATTAAGGCATATATCTCTTAAATGGCCTAGGTTATCACTGTCTGGTCAATATCCTTCAAAATCCCCTGTGACAAGCTTCAAATCCATTCCTTGATAATGGCTTTCCATGTGGGCATGCAGTCTAAATAAATTTATTTAGATTAATACTAGGCCTAACCATCGAAATTTCCTTTTAGATATCCAGGTATGAACATTCCCAAAGTCGTCCTTTAAGAAATTCCATCCGTCCCAATGCACAAATTGCTTCGCCATTATTAAAATCTAGCCTTTCCGTGTGCTGGTAGTATTGTCGCTCGCGATTAACTCTTTGGCGAAGGCAGTGTGTATACATAATAAAATCTAATTAAGCGTATTTTTCCATTATGCTACAAAGAATTTAAAAACACATTGTATTTAAAAATAGGATTAACACTCAATTTGACTGCCGTTGTCGTGGCTTTATAATATCAAATCATTTTTGATGCATAACTATTATTGCTTAAACCTGTATAATTTTATTTAACTCTTTTACTGAGTTATAAAAATATTTCCTATAGTATTTTTTTCCTTTTATCTACAAGAACTGTAATGGTAAAGAAGATATGATTAGCTTGCTTTATATATGACTTTGTTTTAAACATGGAAGAACATCAAGGACAGTTTACTCATAAGTCGCTCATTATCTTTCTTCTTCTCATTTGGTGCAGCAGCCAACCTTCGTGCAATGTCCCAGTTCTGGATATGATTTGCATCTGTCTCCATGTCGTAAATTTATTTTGAGAGAAAGAGTCTTAGAAATGGTGGTCAGGTTTAGAGTGGAGAATGATGATGAAAGCTCAGTGATAGAAAATGTAGAGAGTAAATAGTTGCTTCACAGAGTGCTGGAGGAGAGTAAAGACAGACTTATTTACGACAAATCGTTCCTCTCAATCTTCTCTTCAGACTTTCCTGGTCAAACAATTATTTGCCAGTCTCCATACTCACCTGCGCTCTCACCGATTTGGTGCTTTAAACACACAGACGCACGTAGATACAAACTATATTAAACAAATAGTGGAAATTTGAGCTTTGGGTATTCCAACACAGTACTAAATAAGTTTATGATGTTTATTAACCTTAAAAATCAAATCACAAACAAATATCAAGTATTACATAAAATTATCATAAGTACAGAAAATGCAACTAACAAGGTGAGGGGGGGGGGGGTGTGAAGAAGATTGGTATCGACTAAGCCCTTCCCGCTTGTATTAGACAAAGATAAACCCAGTCCAAAGATAGATAATTATCAGGAACATAGGTAGTGTAGCCCACCAGTGAATTTAATTACTCTGAAAGAGGTGTGACAATATTAGGTATGGGTGGTAGAAAAAATCCTGTTATTCCCAATTGTTCTTCCCTTTACTAAGAAAATAAAAAAGGGGGAGGGGTTTTTAACAGAGTTAACAAAATATCCCACTTAAAGGAACAATGCAGGGTATACAGAAAATATATTACCCGGTAGGCAAGTTAACAAAATGGTTTTCAAAAAAATTAAATCTCCTGTCATTCATGCACGCGCGTGAGGATCCACACTCATATATTCACACACACTTACCGATTGCAGCATCGGACAATCCATAGAATTATATAAACAGCAATTACACTCTTGACATGTGAAAATGTCTAGTACTTCGATGTCCTGCCCCAGATGTAGCGAGGTTTGCTGATAGCAAATATTCCCACATATCGCCGGACTTGAAGCCTAAGAGTTCTAGTGTTTTATTGTATAAAAAAGGAGTCTATGGGATGGCACTGACACAGTTCGATACAGGGGTGAAAATGAAGTGGTCTCTTTAATTTTCCCGCTAGTGGTAAAATTCCTTCAAGGCTTGATGATAGCAACTGGCCGCTAAGTTTTAAATTCAGTGAGGAAAACCTAGGCCGAGTCACAGTTCAGGTAAATAGGTACTCTCTCACAACAGAGCAGAAAATAAAATATCGCTACTGGCAACTGTTCATCTTCCAGTTTATCTTACAGATTGAAATTTAATTTGATGATTTATTTAATGGTTCTTGGGTAGGCTTTCTTTCATGTAATTATGATAGCTAGGCCGCATCGGACCGCCACAAGATTAAATTTAAAAATGTTTCATCAATATGTCTGGAATTTTTAAGATGTATGATTTCTTTATTGCTGGGATCGCAAAGGTTACGATCACTCTGTATGAAAGAAAAAGACATGTAATATACCGAAAAATCAAATAACATTCTAAAGCGCGATGAATTTTCCCGTTAAGACTCTATATATATATATATATATATATATATATATATATATATATATATATATATATATATATATATATATATATATATATATATATATATATATATATATATATATATATATATATACCCTCGCGTATTTAATTATATATTTAAGAAGACACTTCGCGAGTTCTAATGGTTAAAACACACATCTATATATATATATATATATATATATATATATATATATATATATATATATATATATATATATATATATATATATATATATATATAGGACTTAACTAAAGTTATTACTTAAAAATTCCTTCGCGACTTTAAAAGTTACTCTAGCATTTAAGCCTCTATTATCTTTGGAAATAATATAACAGGTATATCATTACATTTACAACTGGAACTATTGAGATGGTTTAATTTAATAGATTTAAATTAACACAAAATCCAGTGAAATAGAATGAATGAACTAGACCACTGATCACTTTACACAATTATATTTTACCGTTCTGCACAGAATAGAATTCACTGCAAATATATATGAAAATCCAGGGGAAAATCTAACACGATTTCAAATATAGCTAGTGCTTCTGTCAAGGTCTGGCCAACGAGTGATAACATGCATTTCTTCATGGTCTGTATATATTTAACATAGAATGTAAGATGAGTGGGACATGAGAAAATTGACACCTTTTTAGATCTCAGGA
The DNA here is from genome assembly GCA_024509875.1 of Oreohelix idahoensis. Classification (NCBI taxonomy): domain Eukaryota; kingdom Metazoa; phylum Mollusca; class Gastropoda; order Stylommatophora; family Oreohelicidae; genus Oreohelix; species Oreohelix idahoensis. The sequence continues at coordinate 211,957 of JAMPIV010022542.1, forward strand.
AACTTTAGGGGATCTGACCGCCAGACTAAAGAGAGATGCCGCCCCTGGTCTTCTGTATCTCCGCTCGGTGCGTTCGCGACGGCTTTCCCGTGCGCTCCCACTGCGATCGTACTGTGATTAACACCGAGAAGCGAAATACCGGCAGGAAACTTGCGTCGCGTTTTAGGGACCATGTCACGTAGGGTTTATATTCATTTAATTTCCTACATCTTCTTCCTATTCTTTCACATAAATTCTCTCTTTTATTATCTCTGTATTTTTTTTTCCTGTGTATTTTTCATCCATTCGTTTTGCGAATATTATTTTCATATAATTCGCAAACTTTACCTGTTTCCCTTTCTCTTAAACTGAGAATCGCGCTAGGACGATATTACGTAGATGTCAGGGCTGCAGGGCGTCAGAAGGCGTGATAAGTCGGTTCGCTGAACATAGGACGTAGACAATAGTCTACATTCTCACCGAGCGCGCGAGCTTCTTCTCGGCATTAGTCCCGGTGAGGTGTGATACTTTACATCTGCACCGGGCAGTATCCAGACATTTGGCTGGAAAATCCCAAACTGACACGGCGCTCACTTGGGCAATGGAGTCAGGCTGTCTGGGATTTGAAACTGACACGCGTACATCGTGGTTAGTAGGTGACAGTTACGACACGCGTTAAGCGGACGTAAATGTTGGGAGTAGGGGAGATAATTTCGCTTGGCGAAATAAGTTTGGGCCCTTTGTCTGATTTTAAGATATTGGCCAAGTTTGAAACTTTAATTTCATTCTCGCTCATAGACTCCACAGTAGATAGGTCGCTCGAAAAACAGAATAGCTGTTAGCGAAGATCTCAGTTTGTTTCGGCAATTTGTCGAACTTCTAGACTTCCAGAAATATTTTCAGCATTTTTTATTCTTAAGTTGTGCGACTACCTGTAATTCTGTGGTTGAGGTAATTAATATGATAGATATATAGATTTTGTGAGTGTTAAAGTGTTAAATCGCTTAATTCATTTAAATCTATTTCGTTAGCGTAGAAGAGAAATAAAGTGGTAGGCTATTATATTTTCTAGGGAAGCATTCAGTGGAAAGCAGACTAAAAATTAAAATTTCTAGCTTATAACGGCAATTGTAGCTATTTATAAATTTAATTTAACTGCTAATACTCAGTCGAGTGTATTTTTCTAAACTAACGTATAAACTCTAGAATCGAGCCTCATGAATGATGACGGGATACGCACGTGTTCCTAATTTATGAGGAATGCTGATTTTTAAATATAACTTACGTCACGGGAAGTTTAAATGATAAGCAAAGCTCTCTGCTTGCAAGTTTAAATGTAAGTTATAACCAGTTCTGATTCTGTTTATTATATTATATGTGTTATTTTTCCTCCACACAGTGAAAGTTTTGGGGTGACCCTAACTTTACCAGCACCTAGTAGTAGTTTCTATACTTGTGAAGAAATAGACAGTCCTTATTTTGAACCACGTGGGTTTTCTCAAGTAACACTGATCTGACGGTGCAAGTTAGACAGAAATACTAATATCCCTATAACGGGTTTTCAAAGACTGTAATGATAAATACTGGACCTTGGAGCCAGCACTTAATTTCTTCTAGAAACTCTATATAATTTGCTGCCTGGTGGCGTGAATATTAACAATCATTTCCCGACTAGATTATATCTTGTGGACAAATCTGTGGTGTGACTAAAGTGAATCCTATACTGAGGGAAGGCACCGACCTGACATTCATCATTTTTTTTTAGAAACCTACGCTATTGACACTGTGCTCTGTTAACTCCCGCGCCTGGAATAATTGTTAGGTGACTTAATCAGACATTTGAACAAATTTGCATACCCAAGTAGTCGTTCCCGGAGACTCCAAGTTAAACAGGTCTTTTGGAACTGGGGACTTCTTGGCAGTAGACTGCATTTTTTGAGTCTGTGTGAAAATCTAAAATCAATGTGTTCCAAGAGGCAGCAAGCAAAGTCGTGAGTACTAGTGTGAGAAGCCATGGCGGAATGAATGAGTGTACGCTGGTTTGAGTGATATTTTTCACTATTATATCTTTGACACCCTGTTGCTGTCCTATTTGTTTTTTTTTTCAAGCTGCATAATTTGTTGCTAAGGCTAGAGTTCTTGTGTTTTTGTCTTAGGTTAAATCAGATTTTTTTCAAACTCTGTGCATATAATTACGAGATAAAACAAAGAAAAACTCTTAGACTCAAACCCTATGTATCTGTGACTCTGGCGCCATCATCTGTTCTCTTAACGGGGCCGGGCTAAACCTAGAGTTAACACTATAACGGGGCTATCATCCTTGCAACATTTCCTTGATTTTTTATGACTATGTGTATATGTATTTTCCTTGATGTACTTTCTTTGATGTTGTGAGCCGATTTTTCCTGATATTAAAATCGCTCTTGAACTAAACAATCGTGTTTGGTCAGCTCGTTCTAGATAATATATATATCATTGTTATAGTTTTCCCACGTCTGTGTGTTTACCTGTCGTCACGTGTATGTGCGTGCCTGTGAGTGATAGAAATATACGTAATATGTATATTGGTGTAGTCTGTCTGACGCTGTAACAACTGTTGTAGAAGATAGGTGAGAGAGAGAGAAGAATTCTTTTCGCTTTCAGAGACAGCCACTATATCAAATCTATCATCTCACGTGTGTGGAAATTCTATTACCTTTCACTAACTCTCACTGAGTCTATCACCTATTCAAACCTATTCAGAAGGGACCAAACCTAGTCTTAATTCTCCTATCGGAAATCTACGACAAATGAGGGCTCGTTTCCGGTCTTTGAACTTAGAATAGGAAGACGAGTACGACAAACGTGGACTCGTCTATCTGGATTTTGAACTTAAGATTCTGTATTCTGATATAGAGTAAGAGTGTGATGTCTTGTGACCGTATCTTTTAAAAAAAAAAAAAAATTACCCCTAGACTAGCGATCTGTTTAAGAGCGTGCTGACCACACAAACTAATAAGTTTTTTTTTCCACAGCATCTTTGAATAATATACATTTTGGTTACAGGTTGATTTGTCGGGATATATGTTAACTGCTGATTGTAATACTAAATGCTGGTAAAGTGGTGAGTGTATAACATTCACTGGGTACTGAGGCAGAACGGCGTTTGAACTAAGTTAAGGAGTGTGTTTCGGACTTTTTGTCCAGATTAATTCCCTCCCTTACCCGATCTGACTTCAGGGGCGAACTTATAGTGGATTTTTAAAAAATTAAGGGATTATTTTTCTCTTTAACTTTTGCAATAATCTTTTGCTTTTCCACTGTAGCAACTTATTTTTCAGTAGTAATCTTAACTACCATTTATTTGGCGTAGTCGTGTTTTGCATTGAGTGCTTTATTGCCGATAATAGCAGCGATAGTTAGATTTTACTTTGGAGGAGGTATCCCAGGGTTAAGGATATCATCTTTTGATTTTTGGAATTTTTTTCTCGTAAGTGGTAGGAACCAGGTTAGTCTTTTTCCTATTTTCGTTCTCCACTAGTCTCAGTCACTGACATAATATGGCCGAGAGGGCGAAACTGAGGCAGATGTTAAGACAGGAAGCAATGGAAGAGGGACTGGAAGGAGAGGAAGCAAAAGCTTTTGTCAGAGACGAACTGGAGAGATATGATGCGGAGAGGAAAGCAGCGGAAGCTAAGGAAAAAGCAGCCGCAGATTTACAGCAGAAGAAGATGGATGAGGAAATGGAAATTCGCAGGGCGAACGAACGAGAGAAGGAGAGACAGCACGAGGAACGAGAGAAGGTGAGACAGCATGAGGAAAGAGAAAATGAGCAACGACGACAGCATGAGCTGGCGCTTAAGACTCTAGAGTTCCAAAGCCGTGGTGCTGCCTCTACCTCCAGCAATGGAGAGTCTTCTCCTCATTCTTCCTTAACTGACCCTGCTAACACTCAATCTCTTCAACTAAATGCTATGTCTTTCACTCTTGAATCTTTTCCTTGTCCAAATGAGAAGATTGACACATGGTTAGAAAAATTTGAGAAAATTGCAACTCTGTACGGGTTAGAGAGGTCGCGTTGGAATATGAAACTTTCCCAGGCCCTAAAAGGTTCTGCTTATGATGTTTATTCTAAACTGGAAAGTAGCCAACAAGACGACTACGATGTGTTGAAGAAAGCGTTACTGGAGCGCTTTGAAATGAACGCTCGCAAGTTTTTGCAACTGTTTCGCAACAGCCGGAAAGAGAATTCTGAAACTTTTCACCAGTTCTCATCTCGTCTTAAGGGATATCTAACAAAGTGCCTTGAGCTTTCGCAGCTCCCCTCGACCTATGAAGGTCTTGAGGAATTTGTTCTAACTGAACAAATAAAGAACACTTTGTCTGCTGATACCCGGAGATTTCTCGCTGAGCAGGGGGCAGAAAAACTTGAAGACATTTTGGAAAAGTCTGAGCGTTATCACAATGCGCTGGCTGAACTACCGGCCACAAAGCGGAAACCGACAGAGGAGCATTTTCGAAAACATAACCTAGAGCAATCTTCTCAGGTTTCTAACCAAAACAACCACAGAGAAACTGGACCTCAAAACCCCCCTCCTGAAAAATCCAAGTTCTACAAGAACAAGTACCCCAACCACCCCAAACAGTCTGATCAACCCGACCGCCCTACATGGCAGCGTAGCCAGAAAGGACAAGGTGGCAAAGGGAGAACCCCTGAGCACGGGACATAATGATCAGACCGAGCACACCGAGCCGAAACGCATCGGATGCTTATTGACAGTCTCGCAAGGCGGAATTATTGACAGTGATTCCCAACCTGTTGGGGATAGACCCTCAACGCGAGGTACTGTTACTTTGAACGGTTCTCAAACTTCTTGCTTATTTGACACGGGGCTTTCTTATGATTGCATTGTTGCCAGAAAGCTGGTTAAACCCGGTCAAGAGACAGGAGAGACCGTCAAACTTTGTGGAGTTCGTAAGAGTGATGCACCTACAGCGCTTCCCATCGCATTGGTGGAGATACACTCTGACTTTGTCAGAGGTGTGATCAAAGCAGCTGTTATGGATGATCCCATCTACCCAGTCATACTTGGCGGGAGATACGTGTGTATTGGGAAACCGGAAGAGCCGATTGTGGCAGCAGTAACTACAAGAGGGCAAACCAAGAAGGAACGGGAGCCTGCGCCTAATTTGTTACCTATGGAACTTAAAGAAGCGCAACAAAAGGATCCTACTTTGGCACCCTGCTTTAGGAAACTGCCCATGGCGAAGGAACCCAAACAGCACGGGGACATTTTTTCTGAGGATGGCGTACTTTATCGGAGAACGGGCAAGCCTGACCAAGGTTACAACCAGCTCCTAGTACCGAAACAGTACAGAAGCCAAATCCTAGAAATGGGGCACTCTCTTCCCTTTAGCGGACATATGGGACAGAACGCCACAAACCAACGTATAACCACTCATTATTGGTGGCCAGGAGTAAACACTGATATTATCAGGTACGTCAAATCCTGTGCCCAGTGCCAACGGGTACCACCCAAGCAACGGACACCCCCAGTCCACATGGGTGAAATGCCAATAATGGGAACACCATTTGAACGGGTTGTGATCGACATTTTAGGGCCTTTCGAAAGGACTAAAAGAAGGAACAGGTTCATCCTGACCTTAGTCGATACATGCACTTTATGGGCAGAAGCTATCCCGCTAACATGCGCAGATGCCAAGCATGTCGCAGAAGCCCTCGTGCAGATTTTCACTCGGTTGGGATTCCCGCAGCAAGTGTTGACGGATAATGGATCTCCATACCGAAACCTGTTGATGGATGAGATCGTTAAGATCTTGAGGACCCAGCACATCCACACTAAGCCATATACTCCGGCGGGAAATGGGCTCGTGGAACGTGCTAATGGAAACCTCACCATGATGCTAAGTAAGCTGGCACAAGTGAAACCTGAAGATTGGGATCTCTGTATTCCTGCAGCATTATTTGGCTACAGAGAATCTCCTCATACTTCCACAGGATTTCCGCCAGCTACACTCTTATTTGGCAGACCCATTAAGGGCCCGCTTGAAGCCTTACTTCAGTCTCTGACAGACGAGAAGGCGGATGAGACAGTCGTCTCAGCCAGTAAATATGTGTCGGTTTTAAAGGAAAGGTTGAAACTAGGGTGGGACCTAGCAACGACTAACTTTAAGCGAGCTCGCACAAAGCACGCTAACCGATACAGGAAAGTCGCGGAAGAGAGAGAACTGGAAGCAGGAGAGAAAGTTTTGGTGTTGCTCCCTACCGAGAACAACCAACTGAAGATCGGATGGCAAGGGCCGTTTACCGTCCTGAAAAAGATTTCTAAGGCTAACTACCAGATCTCTATTGAAGGAAAGGAGAAGGTTTTCCATTTAAATCTCTTAAAGAGATACTTGGAAAAACCAGTGCCAACCTCCGACCATCTCCTGACGATCGCCAAAACTGACGAAGATGATGATAGTGGCAGGGATATTCCACCGCTATCACAGGAAATCTTTCAAAAATGTCAGAAGCGGCGACGCTCTTTCAAGCGCGCATATGAGACATTCCAGGGGAAGGAAACTTTGAGGAGTGGACTTGAGTAGGAATTGGACAGAGATGGAGGGGAAGAGGAGAGGGAAGAAGACAGACACCCCGAAGCTACGGTTATAGGAAATTAAACTCCATAACGTAGACATGGAGTGCTTCCATATCTTAAAGGGGGGAGGCTCTGTCACGTAGGGTTTATATTCATTTAATTTCCTACATCTTCTTCCTATTCTTTCACATAAATTCTCTCTTTTATTATCTCTGTATTTTTTTTTTCCTGTATATTTTTTCATCCATTCGTTTTGCGAATATTATTTTCATATAATTCGCAAACTTTACCTGTTTCCTTTCTCTTAAACTGAGAATCGCGCTAGGACGATATTACGTAGATGTCAGGGCTGCAGGGCGTCAGAAGGCGTGATAAGTCGGTTCGCTGAACATAGGACGTAGCAAATCGTCTACATTCTCACCGAGCGCGCGAGCTTCTTCTCGGCATTAGTCCCGGTGAGGTGTGATACTTTACATCTGCACCGGGCAGTATCCAGACATTTGGCTGGAAAATCCCAAACTGACACGGCGCTCACTTGGGCAATGGAGTCAGGCTGTCTGGGATTTGAAACTGACACGCGTACATCGTGGTCAGTAGGTGACAGTTACGACACGCGTTAAGCGGACGTAAATGTTGGGAGTAGGGGAGATAATTTCGCTTGGCGAAATAAGTTTGGGCCCTTTGTCTGATTTTAAGATATTGGCCAAGTTTGAAACTTTAATTTCATTCTCGCTCATAGACTCCACAGTAGATAGGTCGCTCGAAAAACAGAATAGCTGTTAGCGAAGATCTCAGTTTGTTTCGGCAATTTGTCGAACTTCTAGACTTCCAGAAATATTTTCAGCATTTTTATTCTTAAGTTGTGCGACTACCTGTAATTCTGTGGTTGAGGTAATTAATATGATAGATATATAGATTTTGTGAGTGTTAAAGTGTTAAATCGCTTAATTCATTTAAATCTATTTCGTTAGCGTAGAAGAGAAATAAAGTGGTAGGCTATTATATTTTCTAGGGAAGCATTCAGTGGAAAGCAGACTAAAAATTAAAATTTCTAGCTTATAACGGCAATTGTAGCTATTTATAAATTTAATTTAACTGCTAATACTCAGTCGAGTGTATTTTTTCTAAACTAACGTATAAACTCTAGAATCGAGCCTCATGAATGATGACGGGATACGCACGTGTTCCTAATTTATGAGGAATGCTGATTTTTAAATATAACTTACGTCACGGGAAGTTTAAATGATAAGCAAAGCTCTCTGCTTGCAAGTTTAAATGTAAGTTATAACCAGTTCTGATTCTGTTTATTATATTATATGTGTTATTTTTCCTCCACACAGTGAAAGTTTTGGGGTGACCCTAACTTTACCAGCACCTAGTAGTAGTTTCTATACTTGTGAAGAAATAGACAGTCCTTATTTTGAACCACGTGGGTTTTCTCAAGTAACACTGATCTGACGGTGCAAGTTAGACAGAAATACTAATATCCCTATAACGGGTTTTCAAAGACTGTAATGATAAATACTGGACCTTGGAGCCAGCACTTAATTTCTTCTAGAAACTCTATATAATTTGCTGCCTGGTGGCGTGAATATTAACAATCATTTCCCGACTAGATTATATCTTGTGGACAAATCTGTGGTGTGACTAAAGTGAATCCTATACTGAGGGAAGGCACCGACCTGACATTCATCATTTTTTTTAGAAACCTACGCTATTGACACTGTGCTCTGTTAACTCCCGCGCCTGGAATAATTGTTAGGTGACTTAATCAGACATTTGAACAAATTTGCATACCCAAGTAGTCGTTCCCGGAGACTCCAAGTTAAACAGGTCTTTTGGAACTGGGGACTTCTTGGCAGTAGACTGCATTTTTTGAGTCTGTGTGAAAATCTAAAATCAATGTGTTCCAAGAGGCAGCAAGCAAAGTCGTGAGTACTAGTGTGAGAAGCCATGGCGGAATGAATGAGTGTACGCTGGTTTGAGTGATATTTTTCACTATTATATCTTTGACACCCTGTTGCTGTCCTATTTGTTTTTTTTTCAAGCTGCATAATTTGTTGCTAAGGCTAGAGTTCTTGTGTTTTTGTCTTAGGTTAAATCAGATTTTTTTCAAACTCTGTGCATATAATTACGAGATAAAACAAAGAAAAACTCTTAGACTCAAACCCTATGTATCTGTGACTCTGGCGCCATCATCTGTTCTCTTAACGGGGCCGGGCTAAACCTAGAGTTAACACTATAACGGGGCTATCATCCTTGCAACATTTCCTTGATTTTTTATGACTATGTGTATATGTATTTTCCTTGATGTACTTTCTTTGATGTTGTGAGCCGATTTTTCCTGATATTAAAATCGCTCTTGAACTAAACAATCGTGTTTGGTCAGCTCGTTCTAGATAATATATATATCATTGTTATAGTTTTCCCACGTCTGTGTGTTTACCTGTCGTCACGTGTATGTGCGTGCCTGTGAGTGATAGAAATATACGTAATATGTATATTGGTGTAGTCTGTCTGACGCTGTAACAACTGTTGTAGAAGATAGGTGAGAGAGAGAGAAGAATTCTTTTCGCTTTCAGAGACAGCCACTATATCAAATCTATCATCTCACGTGTGTGGAAATTCTATTACCTTTCACTAACTCTCACTGAGTCTATCACCTATTCAAACCTATTCAGAAGGGACCAAACCTAGTCTTAATTCTCCTATCGGAAATCTACGACAGACCACTACTGCCTCTTTGATAGCGTGCCGCTAGTCTTTCCTGCGATCCCTTCCGTGTCTTTGATCGTGGTCGCTACTATCGTTTGATGTTGGCAACGCTTCTCCCCCCCCCCCCCACCCCCCCCCCCCCCCCCCCCCCCCCACCATCCCCCCCCCCCCCCCCCCCCCCCACCCCCCCCCCCCCCCCCCCCCCCCCCCCCCCCCCCACCCCCCCCCCCCCCCCCCCCCCCCCCCCCCCCCCCCCTCCCCCCCCCCCCCCCCCCCCCCCCCCCCCCCCCCGCCTCCCCCCCCCCCCCGCCCCCCCCCCCCCGCCCCCCCCCCGCCGCGCCCCCCCCCCCCCCCCCCCCCCCCCCCCCCCCCCCCCAACTGGCCAAGTTAATGAAAATAACTGCATATGATTGCTCAAGAGATATTCGTGGGCGTGACTTAACCTCTCCTTAAATCAATGCGATGACCAGAATGAACGGTAGATAAACTGTCCACATATTAATCAGCAAACGTGTTGCCAATCTGCGTGGAAAGTTTGCATAGCTAATGAGTCCAGGTGAAAAAAATCCCGTTTGACGAAGAGTTACCACAATATTCGGGGGCACTGATGCTATACGAAGGGGTCGTTACGAAGGGTCGTACCATATCATCCAACACTTCAGGGGTACCGGTGTTATGAGATTGTTCTTACCATCATCTAACAAATTCAGGGACGGCTAAGTTGTCTGTCATACTCCACAGTTCTCATCCAGGTAACTTTTGGTCGTTCTCGGTTTCGCTTTCCCATCTGGAGTCCATAGCATATCGGGTTCTAGTGATAGTGCCAGGGGTCCTGCCTCCAGGTTCTAGTGATGGTGCCAGGGGTCATACCTCCAGGTTCTAGTGATGGTGCCAGGGGTCATACCTCCAGGTTCTAGTGATGGTGCCAGGGGTCATACCTCCAGGTTCTAGTGATGGTGCCAGTAGTCATACCTCCAGGTTCTAGTGATGATCCAAGGGTCATACCTCCAGGTTCTAGTGATGGTGCCAGGGGTCATACCTCCAGGTTCTAGTGATGGTGTCAGGGGTCATACCTCCAGGTTCTAGTGATGGTGCCAGGGGTCATACCTCCAGGTTCTAGTGATGGTGCCAGGGGTCATACCTCCAGGTTCTAGTGATGGTGCCAGTGGTCATACCTCCAGGTTCTAGTGATGGTGCCAGGGGTCATACCTCCAGGTTCTAGTGATGATGCCAGGGGTCATACCTCCAGGTTCTAGTGATGGTGCCAGGGGTCATACCTCCAGGTTCTAGTGATGGTGCCAGGGGTCATACCTCCAGGTTCTAGTGATGGTGCCAGGGTCTGTTCTCAGGACTGGGCAACTCGGTTGCAGCGTCTACCCGATATGATGGTGCGCACATCTTCTTGGTGGCACCGAGGTAACATTTCGTGGTTGGTGATGGTGTTCGGCCAGAAAATTCTAAGAGTTTTCCTTAAGCAGGTTAAAGTCGGTCATACGTGAAAACAATCTATTTCACTACAGGAGAAAAGACTACATAAATGTTTGGATTAGTTTCTCTAATAGCCTGCATAATTAAGTCACTGTAATATAAATGTATCACTGCAGTGAGAATAGACATTCTTTTCGTTTTTAGAATAAATTATTGTAATTATCCTATTTTGCTCCTATACACCACTGCAGCTTGTACTCTTTCAGGGAGCCTGCACCAAATAATCTGCCGTGGCCCAGAGAAAAGACTCCTGTGTATATGCAATTAAATGCACACAAAAGACAGCCATTACACGTTGACATTCTGACATCAAAGGAACGAGAATAAAGAAAGACTGTCATGTATGACACAGGCAGAGAAAACATTTTGGCAGTTACGAAATCTTCCAGCTGGAAAAATAGAGTAAGCCCGAAAAGAAATTAACATACTACGAAGACGTTATCATACCCTTTGATAGAAGTGTAGAGATTTATGCGATGGACACGTACAACATGACCATGCTGTGGTATATGATGTCCCAACACACCGTGGCGAGAAGGCCACGTATATATATATATATATATATATATATATATATATATATATATATATATATATATATATATATATATATATATATATATATATATATATATATATATATATTTGTCCATTGCAATCACTGGAAGAGCAGAGTGACCAGCCTCTGGAGCACTCATAGCTGTGACACTGCAAATGGAAAAGGGAGAGATAAGAACAAGCGATCAATACTGCAATCATTAATTCAGCTCGACTGAGACTGCTAGAACCATCAGAGATGGACGTATTAGAGGACCGGTGATGCCTGTATCCAACCAGTGCGCTACACGAACAATTAACATTATTGCTCTTCGAAATTAGCTGAGGGTGACTGAGCACCTATGGGTTTGGCCGGTGTGCTGTAATGTAGCTAACAAACCACAAAACTTTCAGGAACTGGTGATCTATTGCCCTGGTCATGCAAGGGTATGCAGCAGTGACATAGCTGTAATACTAGCCTCACGAGTAAATAGCAAGGTAACGAACAGAGGAACAATGTACATTCGGCCAAATCCCAATTTGTATTTCATAAGAACTCAATTTTTCTACATGGAGAATTTTGATGACTCAAGTCTTTATATTTTTTTCCTTTATTCACTAAGTGACCTTATTCAAATGTAAATATGGTCTATAGCCTTCAGTTCCAAATGGATCATAGGGTTCTTTAACTTATCATAGGGTTCTTTAACTTATCATAGGGTTCTTTAACTTATCATAGGGTTCTTTAACTTAAGATAAGCATCAAGTCTAGTTCACCGTCTTTTTGTGTCTTATTTATCTTTTTCATAAATGTCATCAGTTTTCTTTGCTTGCTCGTTGGCCTCCTTTAATTCTCTTAATAAGTATCAAAGAATTAGGAAAGTTTTCTGTGTGTGACAGGTTTTATTTTACATTTTCGTTATTTAAAACGTTGACCACTCGAAAAGCAGCAGCTGGGAGACTTTTTCAGGTCATAAATCGAGGATTCCTCAGCAAGAGAGAGGTTGGTAAGAAAACGAACATGGCTGTATACCACTCCACCTATGTCCCAGTCTTGACATATGAATGCGAGTCATGGGCAATGACTACAACCCACAAAAGCCAGATCCAAACCTCAGAAATGAGGTATCTGAGAAAGATGGTTGAAGTAACAAGAAGAGACATGGTACGCAACCAGACGATACGTCAAGGCCTAAAATCCCACCCCCTGCAGACCTAAGTAGAACAGTCCCAACTAAGATGGTTTGGCCATGTCTGCAGAATGGGAGAAGATCGGCTACCACAACAAGCATGGGAAACAAAGAGCCAGGGATCCAGACCCCCAGGACGACCCAGAGTCCGCTGGGAGGACAACATTAGACAATCTTTGAAGGACCGAGGACTAGAATGAAACCAGACCAGGAGAAAGACAGCCGATAGGATAGCCTGGCGCTCTCTCTTCCAAACCTCTACATCTCACGGTAGAAGGGGAACGACTAAGTAGTAAGTAGTTATTTAAAACAATATGCAATGTCAATTTGGTTAGATTGACTGTGTATTTGCTATTTTTACCGACCTGTTTAGCACAACAACGATGAAGTTATTGTAGCACTTCTGGTGCTATTCATCTGACAATGTTGCTGGCTTGGAATAAACGTTATAGATGTTCATACATGAGAACTTATAGCTGTGGATTTCACCTTAACAGCTTATCGTCGCGGGTTAAATGTTGCCTTGACAGAGTCCTCGTACACTGTGATCCGTTTCAACCCAACTTTTTATGTCACGAGCCGACATTCCTTCAGTTTTATCAATCCAACCAGCAAAGTTGCCTCTTGTGTAGATCCTGTAAAAAGGCTAGCTTGTGACATCTTCTCGCAAACACAAGGCGTTTTACTTGCCATAGTCAACAGCCGCGTATCCATGCTTGTATCATTACGTGATTCTTGCAGTCTAGTTAGAATTGTAAATATGAGCGACTGATGTAATACGTGACTATGTAAATATATACGTATACATTTTGTCTTTGATTATTAATGACGAAGCCAATAAACGCGTATTTTCGCAAACAAAAAGACATATGTAGCAGTTTGTTTAACATGACGAATTTGCCTACCTCATGCAAAACTCATTTTAGTCTCATTTCTCAGGAGAATATAGGCTTATGTGTTATGTATCTCCTCCGAGGCACCAACGGAAGTACACGGGGTGATTAAACGCTTGTGGTTTACTGACCCGAGCTGTAATATAACTCATTCACGTTTATGTAACTTGAAGAACATCGCTTTATTTATAAATGACATTATCATCTTTTTATCATCAGCATTCTTTTCTCTCTTTAACCCTTTCAGCACCAGTATGACGTACGCCGTACGGCATAAATCTTTGCAATATTTGTCGCTATGCCGTACGCCGTACGTCACGGAAGTAGCGCGATTTCTCGTTCCAATTCACCTATAAGACGTACAGCGTACGTCAAATTTTAAAAGCATCAGAACTCTTCTGTTTACAACCGTATCGGCAATTGCTGGGCATAATCGGATTCAGCATTGAAAAATCTGGCCACTAAGCTTGAAACGAACAAAATATTTTACTGCTAGCGAATACGGTAGAACTGATAATAGTGATTTTACAAAAGCGAAAGTACAAACATGGACGCTGTCGCACTGCCGAACTATAACATTTTGTGGAAAAAAGAGCACGAAAATTCTTGTTTGAGTTGAATTTATTCAACTTGAATGATTCTGACAACTCTTTTTACTGAAATTCTGGTAATCTTTACCTTTTGTGCCGTCGAGTATGTTTAATATGTGTATTTTCGTACCATTTAGAGTTAAGGTTGAGGTTAGGTTTAGGGTTACCCTAATTCTAATGCTGACTCAATACACATATTATACATATTAGACGGCACTAAATGTAAAGATTACCCAGATTCAGGGTCAGAGTTTGTGTGCTCTGGTTCAGAATATACTTTTAATGGGTTTCCTTTTACGATAAACAGTTTACAGTCAAATTTAATATATGACCCATAAAATTACAATTATCCAGTCGTTCAGGGGAACGAACTAAGCTGAAAATGGTGTTGTCATTTGGAATGAAAAACCTGCGGTGGCGAATGGGTGGAGCATGGAGCAACCACAGCACCCGCTCCTCTTAAAAGAAACTTGCACCAATAATTCACATGCTTTTGTAGCAATGGTTTGTGCAACAATTTATGTCATGTGATTAGGTTGCCAGCATCACCCACCTCCTCATAGTTGTCGTCATCTACGACCAAGAGTAGTAGTCCTATCCTTTGTGCCATTAGAGACCCAGGTAACTCCAAGGGGCAAATGACGATGTGGTAAAAAATTTTCTTAGCTCCGTTAAGTTTCCATAAGAGATGGGGCCTGAAGTGCCACAACTAATGAGTTAACTGCATTTTAAATATATATCTTACTTTGAGCGACTGATAATACCTTTGCATGAAGGTTGGCAACCTCATCATATAACGAAATGTCTACAGAAACCCCCGCTGTAAGAACATGTAACTGCATTGTGCAGACTTCCAGCGGGACCAACCTGCTGTTGTGGTTTTATGCTACGCAAACAAAAATATTGACACAAATTTGTAAAAAACATAACTGAATTCAAAGTAAAAGATATTTAAGACACACTTTGTTTCATGGTGGTGATATTTTTTTTAAAACTGGTTAAAAAAGTATGTAAATCACAATTTTTAAGAGTCTAGGTGAGGAGAAAACGTCGAAAGGAGCACCAGGAAAATAAGCAGCTGAGGGCTGCCACCTCAGGGGCGCATTCCCATAGTCAGTTATGACTGAAGGGGCTGTTATTATTATTATTATTAGTTTAGGTTTTCCATTTGCTTTTTATACGGGACTTTGAACCAATAGATGCGACAATGGTGACTTTTTTACATCTGCTCTGATGTTGTTGTATTTGCTTGCTTTGATTAGAAGTTGTAGATGTTCAAGCAGGGAGACAGGTACTGGAATCCGTACTTTTTCATCATGGATTTCCTCATACACTGACTGCAGGTGTATTCATAAACATGATCCACTTATGAACAACTTAATCCAATGGGTCATATGTTGCCTTCCCAGAAACCTACTATATCGTAACTTTTTCAACCCAATTTTTTAATGCATCAGCATTCAATTTCGAAGTATTTTCGACTGAACCTATTAACGCGCCTTTTTTGTACAGTTTGTAAACAGGCATATTAGTGATTTCTTGTTTACAACACAAGTCTTTTTCTCGTCTGCAGTCAACAGCGACGAATAAACTGTTCATTAATATGAAATTAATATGAAACAAATATAAAGGTATGTTATCAGGCACTCGCAGGAAATAAAGAAGTAGAACACCAGACAACAGAAAAACAACAGACATGAGTGGCTCTAGTTATTCTTGCAGCCTAGTAAGAATTGTAAATATGAGTGACTAGTATATATGAAATGACTATGTGTTTGTGTGTATATTTTTCATAAAAGTTTTAGTAATGTTAGGGCCAATAAATGTGTGAATGGAACAACAGACAGGTGTGTGGGTGAGTTGTGAGTGACACTCATGCGAGCGTATTTGGAAAAGTTACAGTTGCTTATTAGAAATAATGTGTGTAGTTTAACGAACAACAGACAGGTGTGTGAGTGAGTAGTGAGTAACACTCATGCGAGCGTGTTTGGAATAATTACAGGTGCTTTAGAAATAAATTTTAGGCTAGTCAGGTGATTGTTAATATTAATAGTTTATTATTGACTGAAGGATTGGTGCATGACTTAGTGATCGCCACATCACAACAAAAACACACCAAGAACTCATATCCTGTGTCATTCTTAAAGGTATTTACATTTATTCATCATTCCTTTCATGTTTTCTCCAGTTGTCATGCTTATGTATTTCAGTTCTATCTCTACTGTATTTACCCTGCGACGTTTGGTTCTTTCGATCATTTTCTTAATACTCATCTTGTCGTTCAATTATTCATGTTTTTTCCCGTTGTCATGATCATGTATTCCAGTTCTATCTCTACTGTGTTTACCCTGCGACGTTTGCTTCTATGGATCATTTTCTTAATACTCATCTTGTCGTTCAATTATTCTGCAGTTGCGTGGCCTCTGATCAAACTCAAAAAAAGAATAAGATTAATGCACTCCACATATCTTGGCAGTAATATAGACAAAGTTGGAGGGACAGACAATGATATAAAAAAAAGAATGCGAAAAGCTAGAGGAACTTTCATTGCATTGGGAAACATATGGAGATCAAGAGAAATCAAGTCCAACACGAAAATAAGAATCTTCAACTCAAATGTGACGTCAGTCCTATTGTATGGCTCTGAGACATGGAGAACAACAAAAACAACAACCAAAAAGCTACAGACTTTTATAAACGGGTGCTTGCGTAGAATAGAAGGACTGAAATGGTATGACAAAGTCACAAATGTGGAATTGACGACAAGAACCACACAAGTGGCAGTGGAACAAGAGTTGAGAATAAGACGCTGGCGATTATATGACACACATTGAGGAAAACTGTTACTTAGTCGTTCCCCTTCTACCGTGAGGTGTAGAGGTTTGGAAGAGAGAGCTCCAGACTATCCTATCGGCTGTCTTCCTCCTGGCTTGGTTCCATTCTAGTCCTCGGTCCTTCAAAGACTATCTAATGTTGTCCTCCCAGCGGACTCTGGGTCGTCCTCGGGGTCTGGATCTTTGGCTCTTTGTTTCCCATGCTTGTCGTGATATCCGACCTTCTCCCATTCTGCAGACATGGCCAAACCATCTTAATTGGTACTGTTCTACCTGGGTCTGCAGGGGGTAGGATTTAAGGCCTTTACGTATCGTCTGGTTGCGTACCATGTCTCTTCTTGTTACTTCAACCACCTTCCTCAGATACCTCATTTCTGAGGTTTGGATCTGGCTTTTATGGGTTGTAGTCATTGCTTATGACTTGCATCCATATGTCAAGACTGGGACATAGGTGGAGCGGTATACAGCCATCTTCTTTTTCTTACCAACCTCTCTCTTGCTGAGGAATCCTCTATTTATGGCCTGAAAAAGTCTCCCAGCTGCTGCTTTTCGAGTGGCCAACTCTTCTTTGATGCCTTCCTTTCGATCTATAATAGCTCCGAGGTATTTAAAGTGGTCGACCTGCTCCAGGACCTGTTCTCCTAGCTTAATCTGATGTCTTCATTCTTCTCGTGATATCACCATGGATTTTGTTTTAGAGCTGCTTATGACCATCCCTCTCTTCTCCAGCTCTTCCTTCCAGACTTGCAGGTTGGATTGGAGATGTGCCTCTGATTTAGCAATCAGGGCAACATCATCAGCAAATGCCAGCTCCGAAATGTAGACCTGTCTCATCTTCCAGTACCCCACTGAATACTTTCTTGTTTTCTCCTTACATGCCTTGATGACATCGTCCATAAGGAGTATGAAGAGGTTAGGTGATAGGATATCACCTTGTCTTACACCAGTGGTGGTCCTGAACTCTTCTGACTTATGGTTTGCTGTCCTCACATAATTTCTGCAAGACTTGTAGAACCTCTGTATAGCATGAATCAGAGGTGCTGGAATATTCTTCCTTGCCAAACAGTCACAAAGTTAGCTCCAGGGGACCCTGTCAAACGCCTTTTCCAGATCTATGAAACAAAGATGGATCTCACTCTTATACTCAAGGGCCTTTTCACTCAGCTGTCTGAGTGTGAAGATTAGGTCTTGAGTACTTCGGTTTGCTCGGAATCCGAACTGTACCTCATCCAATTGTGGCTCAGCTAGGCGTCGGAGTCTCTGCTCTAGGATTCTAGAGTAGATTTTACCAGAGACACTGAGAAGGGATATGTCTCTATGGTTTCCACACTGTCGATTGTCACCCTTTTTGAAAATTGGTGTTATGATGGCAATCTCCGAATCCTTTGGTATGGTCTTGTTGCACCATGCACCATTATGTCGCTGATGCCTGTACTTAACCCTTAAGAGTAATATTTTCTGTGCGCCTGATGCTCCCATTATGTACTTAATTTCCATTCACCATGGTGATAAATATTCTTTCCATCTTTTATACCGTCATGCCCTGTTGCTTTGTCCATCTTGATTTTCTCCAGTGCTGCTGCTGCCTTCAGTTCTTCCATCTTTATGTCATCTTCATCACCATTTGTTTCCTCTTCTGTGCTAGTGGTTATCATTTCTGATGCTTGACCTTGCTCACCATCAAGGAGTTCTGATAAATATTCTTTCCATCTTTCCATTACTTCCTTCGGAGCAGTAAGCAATTTGCCTTGTGTTGCGTGATAAATTCTCGCAACATCGTTTTATTTCAATATCTATTTTATAACGCAAGGGCAACAACTGCTTGAAATTTATAGTCACTTTTCTCGGTAAGCATTTGTCTTCTCGCGTTGGTATCGAATGCAGTTAAGTTTGAGCTGTGGTCATTTTGCGCTGGACTGCGCATGACTTGTCTTGCTTCTTGGTCGATCGGTTTCCGCCCACCACTAGTGGAGTGAGCGATTTGGAATGGCGAAAGAGATGCCTCGTTGAAGAGGGGATCTCCGCTTTTTTTTGTTCTGTCAGGAATGTGAGAGTCCTCTTATGGATATTTCGTTTATTCGAGATAATACCTCTAGTGTATTTGCACATGCCGGGAGGCATAATATTTCTGTGTATTTCCGGAAGGCAAGGTAAATTAACATTTTCATTAACTCTATCGATTTTTTGGTCGTGAACGATTTCTGGTTCATAGCCTGTCTTCGAAAGTCGTCGTCACGAGATGTTTTCCTAGCTCACATGTCGCTGTATTGTGCTGCATCGGTTGATGCAGGTACCAAGGACCATTACTTGCTACTTTGTTAAATGAACTAGGTTTGAAAAACCTTTATTATCTAGAGGATATTTTTGAGGACATTATTTATACTTCGGCAGACGTGTCTGTCTTGCTGAAGTCAAACTAAGGAGAGTGAACTGATCTCATACATCTGGTTATCTCCTGGCTGTTATAGAAAGGGATGGAGTTTTTCACCTGACTACATTTACAGCACTTTGAAATATAACATGCATCTGACTCATCATTGTAATGCTGTCTACCGTCTATTGCTGTATTGAATGTTGCTGTGATAATGACTGTTTGATGTGTCTACATATTCGCGTAACCATTTTGTCACTGTGGCGTCCACAATAAATAATGAAGAAAAACGTCAACGGCTGTTTCAAGAATCATTGACTTTATACGTCGTGAGTTTACTGACGTCCTATGTGGATTGCCCTGTTATTTTTGTATGAACATTGTTTTGACTGAACACATCTGCACACCACACAAAACCAGACATGCGGATACCATCCATCATCATATGGCATCACGCATCATTTGGTGGCCATAAGCTGGTTTGATTCTGGTACCAGCAAACACGGGGTCCCTTACCCACTTCATTTTCAACAAGAATTCATCAGCATCCTTCAAGAAATTAACATTCTTCAATACAGTCAACATCTTCAAAATTTTCAAAGTACTCGGCGTTGCCCGGTAAAAGTCAAAATTTCAACTTTTTGACGGAAACAAGAATTTGACAGTACCCGGCGTTGTTACATGTTGCCGGATAACTCGGACTGCTGTTATCTTTTACGCAAGTCAAGCAAGTTGCTGCTGTCAAGGTTCCAGTGCTGTCGTTTTTGTGAAGGTCAAGTGCCGGTTGAAACGGGTTGTTTTCTGAAGAAGGCCAAGTACCGATTTCCATCAACTTACTTTGGATTAGAAGGTCAAGTGCCGAAACAACTCAACACACAGTATTTCAGAAGCTCTTGTACCATCGTGTTAGCAGTGGAAGCAGTTCAGATGTGCCATCATCGTTGGAGCTTCGCTCTTTAGGACGTTGATTGACATCCGTTTTTTTCTGCTGTTCTACGATTGGAAGCCTATAAGTTAAGTGGCCTGTTTGTATGTAAACTGTGCCCTTATACTTCTGCTGAGTCTTCTGTGTATCATCTCATTCTATATGTTATATGTTTTTCGTATATTTATATGTTTATATTTCAGCGGGTTCTCGGTTGGGTGGTGTCTCCGTCAGATTATGCCACGTCATAGAGGTCGTCTATTGTGAGCGTTTTCTGTAAGGTTTGCAAATTTCCAATACTGGAATTTGCTAAGCGACTTCTGTTGCTATTTATGTTAGCTGTGATGACATGTTTTAATATTGTTTTCGTTATTATTTCGCATTCTTTAGTTTTGTTTTGATTTGTTTGTATTTGTTAGCCTACTCTTGTCTATAATTTAGTTTCATACAACATTTTTGTTTATACACTGTGGTGTCATGTATTTTGTTTAATTCTATCGCAGATATCGTCACATTTTTTGTGATATTTCATTAATTTCTGCTTTATTTTTAGTTGATTTCTGCGAAAGTTTTTGTATTGTTGCTGATCTTTGTTATTGTTTACATTGTTATTGTTTACATTGTTTGTATTGTTTACATTTTCAATGTTTACATTCTGCATGTGTTTACATAGTCATTGTTTACAGTTATAGTAATTAGTTAATGGGCTATGCTAATGCACTGTTACTACTACACTGATGATAAATGAATGATGAATAGTGTCGTGCACTATTGAATGAGAAGTGCACTTATGATCAAGAATTGATTGTTGATATTTCATATACAAGTTCTTTGATTGGAGACTTGTTTCCCACAGAGACTGGGATAATATAAGGTGATGTGAATATACAAGTGCTTAATTAAGACTTGTTACACTTAGGTTTGAAATAAATTAGTTAATTATTTCAGGTTTTGGACTTATATATTACTCATCATGTCTACATTTGAGCACTTTATTGAGCAGGGTAAATTGCTTGGGAAGACTGGTGATAAGTTAGAAGAATTTGCAACTGCTCGATATGATAAAGCAATGGAAGCTGAACAAAAGAAACTGCATATGGAAGCTGAACAAAAGAAACTGCAGATGCAGGTGGATGAAAAAAGATTCCAAATGGAAATGGAAAAACAAAAAAGGGAATCAGAAGCTGAGGAAAGAAAACTCCAGCTACAGCTAGAAGCTGAAAGACTTCAAAAAGAGGCTGAGAATAAAAGACTTGAAAAAGAGGCTGAAAATAAAAGACTTGAAAAAGAAGCTGAAAATAAAAGACTTGAAAAAGAGGCTGAAAATAAAAGACTTGAAAAAGAAGCTGAAAATGAAAGACTTCAAAAAGAGGCTCAGGCTGAGGAAAGAAGATTACAGAGAGAGTCTGATGAGAGGAAAGAGAAAGCAAAAATGGAACATGAAGAAAAGGTCTTAGCTTTAGAGTTGGAAAAATTGAAATTGACAAGCATGAGTAATGGTAATGATTCAAACAAGGGTTCATCTTCTGGTAAGGCTAATAATGATACTTTTAAGATTAAGTTACCAACATTTAGTCCTTCCAGTGATGACATAATGTTCTATCTGGACAGATTTGAACAAGCATGTACAGCTCATAACATAGACAAAGCAAAATATGTTTATCAGTTATCAGGGATACTGACAGGTAAAGCTCTAAGTATATTAAATATGGTGGATGAACCTGACAAGAACAATTATGAGGTTGTCAGGGCCGCTTTGTTAAAGAAATATCAGCTTAACGAAGACGGCTATCGTCTACAATTTAAAAAAAACATGTTACCTGAAAATGGAGTTGAATTCTCCGAGTTTATTGCAAGAATACGCATTACTTTCTCACGATGGGTTGAACTATCTAAGACGGAAAAAACTTATGAAGGACTTATGGACTTAATACTTAGAGACAAAGTCATGTCGTCTGTCAATGAGTCTTTCCTTGCTTTCCTTCATGAACGTAAACCTAAAAACAATAAAAGAAATGGAAGATTTCTGTTGCCAATACGTAACTGCGCACCCACACATAACCATGGGTAACTCTAAGGTGAAAGAAGGTTTACCAGTTGCTTCGGCAGCTCCGTATGGCCAAAACTTTGCTCGTAGATTCCAACAAAATTTTGATAGAAAGAGTAGCGGTAATTTCTGTCAAAATCATGGAAATCAATTTCATGGTGATTCTTCTTCGAAGAATTGGAGACAACCTGATAGTGGTCGTTACTATCACCCTAATAATTATAAGCATTTCAAAAGAGGATATGGTAATAGAGGTTATTCCTGCCGAAGACCTCAGAACCAAACAAATAGATGTTCGCATCAATGTGAATATGATAGTAATCGTGGAAACTGGAATTCGAACCAGGATAACAATTACAATAGAGACAATAATAACTGCAGAGATAATAATAACTTTGATAACTTCAGAGGTAATAATAGTCGGGGTAGATCTCAACACAAAAAAAAGAGATATCAGCAGGCTAATGCTGTACAACAGGAAACTGAGGGAGCCTGTAATCATGTTGTTGATAGTAAAAACTTTGACGCTGTCACTGGTTCTGCTTTTGACTTTGAGAGAGCAAACAAATGCCCCCAATGCAGTACTTTATTCGAACCGGGTACCATAACTACTTTGAGTTGTGGTCACCCACTTCCCGCTCTTCCTGCTGCTGTTGCGCATGACGGGAGGGGTTCTTTAATCCTACATAAGGGTCTTGTTAATGATACTCCGGTCTCACTACTTTTCGATTCCGGATGCACCACTATTGGTGTTAGACAATCGCTTGTAGATCCATCTTGTGCTACAGGAAGGGTTATTAAATGTGTCACATTTGGCGGCACTCTAGAAAAATATCCTACTGCTGTAATTCGCATTGCCACTCCTTTCTTTACTGGAGATGTGCATGCTTGTCTCTTACCTAATCCTATTGCGGACCTTATTATTGGTCGTATTCACGGAGTTAGGGAGTGTACCCCACAGCAGATTGCTGCTTGGGAAGATAATAACATGCAAGCTACAAATGCAGTAGTTACAAGAGCACAAGCTCTACAAACACCCGAAACTTCACTGAATAGTGATAATGAAGTTGATAGCCAAGATAGTCACTTAGTGATTACTCGTGACTCTTTCATAAAATTGCAAGAAGAAGATCCTTCTTTAAAAAAATTCTTCGTTCTTGCGAAGAAAGGTGATCCGAATCAGGATACAAATAGAAAATCTTGGATTGCAATGAGAAACGGCGTACTTGTACGTATGGTACAAGATTCGACTACGTCGGCACATTCGCAAATTCTTGTTCCCAAGAGCATGAGAGTCCAAATATTACAACATGCTCATGACTCGCAATGTGCTGGACATATGGGTTTTGCCCGTACGAAGTCGAGAGTCCTTGCGGCTTTCTTTTGGCCTTTTGTCAATAAGGACATTCGTATTTACTGCCGATCATGCAAGGTATGTCAGGAGGTCAAATATAGAGGACCACGACATGCTGCGCCTATCCAGGCTGCTGACATTCCTATTCGGCCGTTTCAGAAAATGGCCATAGATATTATTGGCCCTTTTAAGGTCAAGTCGGCCAGAGGACATCAGTTTATCCTTACATGTGTCGATATGTGCACACGTTGGCCAGAGGCTATTCCTCTTAAGAGCATATCTACTACAGATATCGCAGAGATGCTCTTTGGTTGATATTTTCTCGCTTGGGGTTCCCCAGAGAAATATTGTCAGACCATGGCACTCAACTCATATCTGACACTATGTCACAGGTAATGTCTACCTTACATATTGAACGATCTCTCAGTAGTATCTACCATCCTATGTCTAATGGGTTAGTTGAGCGTCTGAATAGAACGCTCAAGACTTTGCTTGGTAAGATAACTGAAGATCATCCTCAAGATTGGGACAGGGTTTTACCCGCGGCTCTCTTTGCCTATAGAGAAGTCCCTAATGAACACACAGGATTTTCTCCCTTCGAACTTGTCTTTGGCGCGCGTCCACGCGGCCCTATGTCTTTATTACACGATCTCATCACTGCCGATGATATTAGCGATGAAACTCAATCCTCATATGAGTATGTCATTGCTCTTAGACAAAAGATCATTGAGGCATGTAAGCTAGCAACTGCTTCATCAGAAATTGCTAAAGAGAAGGCAAGGCAGTTTGCTAACAAGAATAGATGTTTACGACAACTTTGTCCAGGTGACAAAGCATTCGTCCTACTCCCCAGTAGGGAAAATAGACTTCTTATTGCATGGAAAGGTCCGTATGCAATAGTCTCTCGGATTTCCGATGTTGACTATGTGGTCGATATTGATGGAAAGCATAAAACTTTCCACATAAACATGCTTTCGGAATTTCACGAACGTCCGGACTATTTGCTGCCTATTTTCCAGGCAACGGATGATGCTCCTGCACCTCACGGTCATTATTCATCCCTGTCTGTCATACAGGATGAGGAAGCTACCTTCTCTGATGTCAACCTTCCCCTTCCAGTGGTTCCATTACATTCCACGGAATCTTGGAAAAACGTTTCTGTTTCTCCTAATCTTTCTGGTGACGAACATCGACAAGTCTCGTCGATGTTACAAACATTTCAGGATGTTCTCACTGACATTCCTGGACACACAGATGTCATAGAACATGACATAATTCTTACCGACAATAATCCAATTAGGGTTAGGCCTTATCCTATTCCTATACACTTTCAGTCGCAAGTGGAAAAGGAATTGGATGAAATGATTCAATTAAATATAATTGAACCATCGACTTCACCATATTCTTCTTCCATGGTTATTGTCCGGAAGAAGGATAAGAACATACGAATTTGCGTTGATTATCGCAAATTGAATCAGGTCACAAAGTTCGACGCTGAACCGATGCCTTTGTTAGAAGATCTACTGATTAGACTTTCTAATTCTAGATTCTTCACTAAACTTGACTTGTCTAAAGGTTATTGGCAAGTGCCTTTAGCAGAGCATGCCAAACCTCTTACTGCTTTTTCTACACCTAGGGGTCTATTTCAATGGAATGTTATGCCTTTTGGTCTCATGAACGCCCCTGCCACTTTCGTTCGCATGATGCGTCGAATTCTGTCACATCGTTCGGATGTCATCGCATACTTAGATGACATCTGTCTCTTCAGTGATACCTGGGAAGATCACTATTTAGGGTTATATGACTTACTGTCCACTCTACGTGAGAATAATTTGACAGCAAAACCTTCTAAAGCTTTTGTTGGTTTTGGTGAAATCTCTTTCCTGGGTCATCGTGTTGGTCATGGTCTCTTGAAGACAGAAGACCACAATACTTCCAAAATACTGAACATCTCTGTTCCTAAAACGAAGAAACAAGTTAGGAGTCTCTTAGGTTTAATTCAATTTTATGGGAGATTTATTCCAAATTTATCTTCGATCATGGCACCTCTATCAACATTGTTGAAGAAAGGTTCGCCTAATCTGGTCCGTTGGTCTGAAGAATGCCAATCTTCACTAGACCAAATCAAGAATATATTTTCTTCTCCTCCCATCTTAAGATTACCTACTCTTGATAGGACTTTTGTTCTTCGGAGTGATGCTTCATCCACTGGGATTGGAGCAGCACTGATGCAAGAATATGCAAATACTCTGCATCCTGTTATGTACATTTCTAGAAAACTAAATGCGGCAGAGAGGAACTACTCGGTTTTAGACCGTGAGTTGTTAGCGATGGTTTGGTCAATTCTAAAACTACAAAGATTCCTCCTGGGCGCACATTTCATTCTAGAGACTGATCAGAAAGCTCTTACAGCTATTCAGACTAAGAATTTGAAGAGTTCGAGATCCACTCGATATGCTATAGCTCTTCAACCTTTTCACTTCACGGTACGAGCTATCCGTGGTGCGGATAATGTGATGGCTGACATTTTGTCTAGATGCCCACATGACTCCAACTAATACTTCTGTCCTATATTTCCATATATTACAGAGTCATAACACACCTATATTTCTACAATAGATTAGCACATCTGTACTCACTTTATATGTACACACTATCGTGCTTTGTTGTCATCTTCTTCTGTTCGTTTTTTTAAGATGATAGAGGAGGACTGAGTAGTTAATATAAGGGCCGTTAGTTTACTAAACAGCCACAATTATTAATAATGTATTGTACCTTATGAAGCATATTAGTTATTAATTAGCATTATATTGCTTGTACTTTCTCAGAATGTCATTGTTGAGCTGAGGACTTACCTTACTAGTATCAAGCATGACGAGTTCTAGATTGTGTACTTACCCTCGGAATACCAGAGCATATGTCCTGGATCGTCATGTAGTTTAACTTTACTATGTACTTATGTCATTACATGTCAAAGAATGTACTATTTAAATTTTCCTATCAGATTTGTACATCCATTTTTAAAGACAATATTAGAGTATGCTGTTTAATGATGATTATAGTAACTTGCATACGTATATTGTGTTTACATGCTAACGTGATGTGTGTTGGTGACACCTCCCCGATGTGAATATTTTTTGAGACATATTTATTTTTCTGTTGAGGTATATCCTCACCAGACACTCTATAATTAGCCTCATGTTTGGCAATTTAATTAATTATCAGCGCATAATTCGTGCGTTTTGAGCCGCTTATCGCATGCTCTTTGATATTGAAAAAAAAAAAATATGTTCCACATTTTTTTTTTTATCGGGAGGAGGTGGTGATATGTTGCGTGATAAATTCTCGCAACATCGTTTTATTTCAATATCTATTTTATAACGCAAGGGCAACAACTGCTTGAAATTTATAGTCACTTTTCTCGGTAAGCATTTGTCTTCTCGCGTTGGTATCGAATGCAGTTAAGTTTGAGCTGTGGTCATTTTGCGCTGGACTGCGCATGACTTGTCTTGCTTCTTGGTCGATCGGTTTCCGCCCACCACTAGTGGAGTGAGCGATTTGGAATGGCGAAAGAGATGCCTCGTTGAAGAGGGGATCTCCGCTTTTTTTTTTGTTCTGTCAGGAATGTGAGAGTCCTCTTATGGATATTTCGTTTATTCGAGATAATACCTCTAGTGTATTTGCACATGCCGGGAGGCATAATATTTCTGTGTATTTCCGGAAGGCAAGGTAAATTAACATTTTCATTAACTCTATCGATTTTTGGTCGTGAACGATTTCTGGTTCATAGCCTGTCTTCGAAAGTCGTCGTCACGAGATGTTTTCCTAGCTCACATGTCGCTGTATTGTGCTGCATCGGTTGATGCAGGTACCAAGGACCATTACTTGCTACTTTGTTAAATGAACTAGGTTTGAAAAACCTTTATTATCTAGAGGATATTTTTGAGGACATTATTTATACTTCGGCAGACGTGTCTGTCTTGCTGAAGTCAAACTAAGGAGAGTGAACTGATCTCATACACCTGGTTATCTCCTGGCTGTTATAGAAAGGGATGGAGTTTTTCACCTGACTACATTTACAGCACTTTGAAATATAACATGCATCTGACTCATCATTGTAATGCTGTCTACCGTCTATTGCTGTATTGAATGTTGCTGTGATAATGACTGTTTGATGTGTCTACATATTCGCGTAACCATTTTGTCACTGTGGCGTCCACAATAAATAATGAAGAAAAAACGTCAACGGCTGTTTCAAGAATCATTGACTTTATACGTCGTGAGTTTACTGACGTCCTATGTGGATTGCCCTGTTATTTTTGTATGAACATTGTTTTGACTGAACACATCTGCACACCACACAAAACCAGACATGTGGATACCATCCATCATCATATGGCATCACGCATCACCTTGCTTGTCCTTTATAAATTTGAGAGGGCATTGTTTTTCCTTCCTCATGTTCTTTAGGGTCTTATAGAACAATTTCTGGTTTTCTTGTGCATCTTTTTCTAGCTTTTCTCCAAATTCTTCCCAGGACTTCTGTTTTGCTTTTCTCCAAATTCTTCCCAGGACTTCTGTTTTGCTGCTAGCACTTTGTTCTTTGCTTCTGTTCTGAGTGTCACATATTCTCTATATTTTTCCATTTGTCCTGTTGTGTTTTTAGCTCCTAAGTTTTGTTTCCATGCCATTTTCTTCTCTCTTATTTTCTCTTTGACTTCCTCTGTCCACCAAGATGTCCTCTTTCTCTGGTTCCCAAGTCGGACTTCACCGCATGCTTCTGCAGCAGCTGTCTTTATGATATCCTTGAATTTAATCCAGAGGGTTTCCAAGTCATCAAGTCGTTCTTCTGTGTTGCTCACCGCTGCAGCAATAAGCCCCTGATATCTGATCTTAATTTCTGGCTCTCTCAGCTTGTAGGTCTTGTAGCGTAGTCCTGAACCAATATCTAAGGGCAATTAACGAGAGCCTACCTTGCCTACCTATATCGAAATATGTCAACAAATGTTTTCGACCAATCGCTGCACGAGCTGTAAATCGGTCTCGGAAACCGTAGGCTGCAGGATAGCTGGATGGAATCTGTGTAAACGTGAATGTGTATTTGTGACTTCAGGCCAAAGGATAGGGTATGTCCTTCGGAACAGTGAGCACAGTGAAATAACAGGTATCATAAACTTTCATTAGATACATGGATTTAAGTTGTAGAAGCATGGACACAGGAGTTATGAGTGATTACATGCAGTAATAACTTAGAGCGAAGGCTGGTTTCCCCGGTTTCAACTGTGATTGCAAACGCTACACGGGAGGCAGAAAAAGGTTACCTTGTTTAAATGGTAGCGCCCAATTGGCCGGTTTAAACAAGACCTGGATGGAAGGAATCGGTTGGGAAACACCGGAAGAATAAATTATCGGAGTTTTGTATGATCGACAGATCGGGCAGAAAGTGGTGGTTTTACAGAAATTTTTGTAAACATAAACTGACCCAGCCAGCCAATCGAATCACTTGTCTTCCGTTCGCCCGCTACCTGTAATAAAAAGGGGAAACAAATCTGGAATATTTCTCTTGAACCGCCAGAACCAAATTCGTCAGAGGACAGAATCAGATTCTACCCCAGCTCCTTCGCCATTTGCCAGTGAAGCAGACTGCATGGGGTTATTAAAGCCTGGTGAATCTGAGATTGTGGGTCAGAGGTATCCTGTCACTCATCTTGTTAGCAGAGAAGAACATTGGTGTTGTACCTAGCGGTGTAAGATTGGAACAAGCACCCTGTACCTACATCAGTTGGAAGAGTGGGGACCCTCAGTGTTGGGCTTCTCCATCTTATATTCTGGCTTCAAGGAAAAGGCGGAAGCGAAGAAGTTAAGTCAAATTAGACAAGACTGACTCGCAGAGCATTGGCGTACCACACCCAGTTATAGTAGTAGTGATGAAAACAGTGATGATTAAATTAGTCTGGAAGCAACATAGACTTTAGTCAGTGTGACATTCTCAAAAGCTACATAACATAGAAAAACTTTGAAGATAAATTCAAGTACCATCATTAACATTGGTTCCAGAGGATTAGTTGCACTAAGACTTTTCATAACAAGGGAGCCTTAACAACTAGGAAAAGACTTTATTTTTAGTGATTGACTTTTATTTGGTGTAGATACATGCAACATCATCAGTGTGGTTTTATTTTTTTGGGTTTACACAAACAAAACTAAACAGATGACTGTACATAAATAAAATTAAGAAATTGCAGTGCACTGTTTTTATTACTTTATGTCAGCTTTGAATTACTTTGAATTTAATTAAATCCCCTAGATACTATAACAGCCCATAGGTATAATTCTGAGAGGGGCACCATAGAATTCTGGTACTGAATATTACTATCTCGGCCAGAAATTCTTTACAGCCTGACTTGATACCTATGAACTCTATACACCATTGCTCTTTTCTGAGAATGGGGTATTTCTTTTAAGACCAGACTCTTCTCTGGCAACTATCCTAGTATCACCTGATACACCTGGTTGTCTTATTCTTCATAAATTAAGAAACCTCTCGCGACAGGTCTTAATGCTCATTTCTCCCGTTTGTTTACTTGGTTTCTTGCGTGATGTTGGGCAGTTCCTAGGCTGAGCAACTCTTTCAGTTGTTCGTTTGATTGTTAGCAGGTAGTGATCACTTCCAATCTCTGGCCCCCTCCAGACTCTTGCATCTCGAACATAATTGAATGAGCTTCTCCGAACAATGGCATTGTCGATCACTGACTTCTCATTCTTTGTTGGTTCACACCTAGTGTATGCATGTATGCGCTTATGGGGGAACTTTGTGTTTGTAATGATCAGATTCTGCTCACTGCAGAATCTAAGGAGTCGCTTTCCATTGTCATTGAGAGTATCTTCTCCATATCTTCCGATAACTCCACCCCATCTAGCATGGTCATTTCCAACTCTGGCATTAAAATCTCCGAGCATGATAGCTTCATCTAGGCAGTCATCCACTGTCCTTTGAAGCAGCTCGAAGAATTCCTCCTTGACCTCTGCTCTTTCATCCTCATTTGGCCCATACACTATGACCAGGTTGACTATGGTTTCTCCTTCTTTTAGTTTTACAACCATAATGCGCTCCGAGACAAAGTTCCATCCCTTGATACTATCTTTCTGGTTTTTGGGCCACAATGCAACCCACGCCCCCTTTAGCTCTTTCAGATATGGGTACACCACTGTAGAGCAGCGTGTTGCCATCGAGATCCATGACTCCTTGTCTCTTGTTCTTTGTTTCCGTTATAGCCAGGATTTCTAGTTTTGCTTTCCTCATCTCTTCCACCAGCTGCTCTTCCTTCCCATTTATACTTCTTGTGTTCTTGTGTCAAGGCCTAAAATCCCACCCGCTGCAGACCCAAATAGAACAGTCCCAACTAAGATGGTTTGGCCATGTCTGCAGAATGGGAGAAGATCGGCTACCACGACAAGCATGGGAAACAAAGAGCCAGGGATCCAGACCTCCAGAACGACCCAGAGTCCGCTGGGAGGACAACATTAGACAATCTTTGAAGGACAGAGGACTAGAATGGAACCAGGCCAGGAAGAAGACAGCTGATACAATAGTCTGGCGCTCTCTCTTCCAAACCTCTACACCTCACGGTAGAAGGGGAACGACTAAGTAAGTAAGTAAGTGTTCCAAGTTCCATAAGTCGTAGTTCGTTCCAGTTTGTCGCCTTTAGAATCAGTCCAGTTTTCTCTCTTGTATTGCTCGTAATCATGATTTAAAGCAAACAGGTGATTGGCCTGTTGTGCTTTTGCAAGGTGGAGGGGCTGCCTCCTTACGGCCTCCATGGAGGCCGCCCTCCTCCTTTTTCATCCGGGCTTGGGACCGGCATAGGAGGAGTTGAGGAAAACTGTTGATAGTATTAAAATGCAGTCTTTGTTCTGGAATCCACAGGAAAAGAGGGGCAGAAGTAGACCCAAAAAAAAAAAACACATGCAGAAGAGAACTGGAAACAGGGGTGAAAATGATGAGGAAAACATGGAAAAAACCTGAGCGGATGGCACAGGACAGGAAGACTTGGCATGTGTTTGTTGAAGGTCTATGCTCCTTGCTGAGCTAAAGGTTATTGATTGAATGAACACTTAACTGTTTTTATTTAATAGATGATTAGGCCACTGTTCAATAATACAAGTTGTTAATTATTTGCCAGATGACATGGAAATTGTAAGGTAATAGTAATGAAAAATAAATTATACATACAATTTATTGGTTACGTATATACTTGTTACACACAAATCGGTTAAATAATATATATTAATGCGATTCGATGGTTAAAATTAAAGAAGAGATATCTCTGCCACATTCCAGTTGTTACCTCAACGAGCTCGGACAGTTTTCCTTCCTCAAACATTTTACAATCCATGACTTCATGTTTTTTTCATTAGCTTCGTCAGCTTATATATAAACTTAATCCCTATCAGATATAAATGGAGCAAGGGTCCTTAACATAATCACGCCAAACCTAACGGCACAGTGCATACCTGTACGGTCTTTCTATGACTATATTTCCTTTCCTATCTGCAACAAGGTTTTATCCGTTTGTGTTTGTTAACGTTTCTCTAATTCTCTTATTAGAATTCAAAGAACGAAGGCAAATAATTTGTTCTATACTTCATTGTTTATTTTTATTTTTAACAAAACAGAAACTTTAGACTGTCTTTCCATTTGCTATACGGTTCTTTTGAGCAACTGGCACAAAAATGATGATTACGCAGCCTCATCAGATGCTGCTACCTCTGACTGTGATGTTGCTGGCTTCGAATAAAGGTTGATGTTCACTCAGGAGAATGGGTGAGGACGTTCGCTTGCAATGGCTGCAACAGTGTATTCATAAAAAAAAGATCCATTGCTGATAACTTCTTGTTAGTTCATCTTATTTCTCTGGGTTATAAAGTTCCTTGCCAGAGTCATCGTACACAGTAATCGTTTCAACCCAATTTTTTAATGCCTCAGCCGTCATTTTATGAGTTTCCTTGAGAGAACCCGCTAATCTGCTTCCTGTGTAGATGTGGTAAGAAGGCAAATCTAGGACCGGTAAATCATTACATAATTCTCTCTCCTTACTGCAGTTAACAGCTGCGTATCCATGCCCGAATCTCTTAGTTATTCTGGCAGCCTGGTAAAAATTATAAATGTCAGCGACTGATGTAGAAAGTGGCTATCAAATATGTTCCTATATTTTTTATCTTTATAAATGACGTGTGTATTTTGGTAACCACAAACAGGGATGTCAGTTGTTTAATGACAGACACATGAGCATGTTTGTGGGCGTGAAATGAGTGCGCGTGCTTGTTAGGAAAAATAACGGGTATATTTAAATGTAGTTAAAATCCTGGTTTTCATGGCTTGAATGACTGGGGTAATTACGTTCTAGCTAGTGAATGATAAGTATGTGTGTGTTTAGGCGAGCGACTGACAAATGTGTTGGTGGTTTAGATGAGTGACCGATGTCTGAGTACTTAAGCTAATGAGTGTCATTGTATGAGTGTTTCAGCTAGTGAGTTACAGGTGTGTGGGTGTTTTAGCTAGTGAGTTACAGGTGTGTTATTGTTTTAGCTAGTGAGTTACAGGTGTGTTGGTGTTTTAGCTAGTGAGTTACAGGTGTGTTGGTGTTTAGCTAGTGAGTTACAGGTGTGTTGTTGTTTTAGCTAGTGAGTTACAAGTGCGTAGGTGCTTTAGCTAGAGCGTTACAGATGTGTGAGTGTTTTAGCTAACGAGTTACAGGTGTGTTGGTGTTTTAGCTAGCGAGTTACAGGTGCGTGGGTGTTTTAGCTAACGAGTTACAGGTTTGTGGCTGTTTTAGCTAACGTGTTACAGGTGTGTAGATGTTTTAAATAGTGGTCTACAAGTGCGTGGGTGTTTTAGCTTGTGAATTACAGGTGTATGGGTGTTTTAGCTGGTAAGTCATAGGTGAATGGGTGTTTTAGCTAGTAAGTCACAGGTGAGGTGGTGGCTTTAGCTAGAGAGCTGAAGGTGAGTGAGAGTTTTAGTTAGTGTTATGATTAAAATTCATAACTATTATGTAGGTATTATAGTAAGCTCGACAGGGCTCTTGTTCTGAAAATTTTATACGGAACTACTCACTAATATAGGAAGTGGCGTCACACCGATATGGTGTAGAAGCAGACGTGAATTTTGAAGCAGAGGTGGGTGATCGGCTGCTAGAAGAGATGCAGCTTGAGTTTTAAAGTGAGCGGACGTATGTGTATGAGCTACTGCAGTCTACTGTGTTTTTACTGCATTGTACCATCACTAGGGCATCAAGTATGTTGAGGTGTCCCTAGTTTATTCTATGTCAGGAAGCATATATATATATATATATATATATATATATATATATATATATATATATATATATATATATATATATATATATATATATATATATATATATATATATATATATATATATATATATATATATACGAGGGGCGTTCAGAAAGTAATGCACCACATCGTTTTTCTCAGGAGCTCTTTATTCAAAAAGCATAAAATTTGTACACAATATGCATGGATATGTCATGTAAACATCGGTATTATTCAACATAATCCGCATCAACTTGTACGGCTTTATGCCCGCGCGAAACAAGTGCATGTATTCCTAGCCCGTACCAGATTTTGTCTTGATCATGTAGCCATTTCTTCGCTGCATGAATAACTCCTTCATCATCTTCAAACATTGTCCCACGGAGTGCATCTTTAAGTGGACCAAATAGATGAAAATCAGAGGGTGCCAAATCGGGACTATAAGGTCGATGGGGTAGTACAGTCCAACCCAATTTGGTGATTGCTTCCCGTGTTGCCAGACTTGTGTGAGGTCGCGCATTGTCGTGAAGGAGAAGCAGGTCTGCTGGATTCTTGTGCGGCCGAACTCTGCGAAAACGTTGATTGAGTTTTTTTCAATGTCTTAATGTAAGCTTGCGAATTGATTGTCTCTCCTCTTGGCATAACGTCCACAAGAATCACCCCTTTAATGTCCCAAAAAATAGTGATCATGACCTTTCCAGCTGAAGGAATTGTCTTGAATTTCTTTCTTCGTGGCGATTGCGGATGATGCCACTCCATTGACTGTCTTTTTGTCTCAGGTTCAAAATGATGTGCCCAGGTTTAGTCACCTGTAACGATCTTAGCCAAAAAGATCTCTCCATCAGCATTGAAACGCTCCAACAATTCAGAAGAAATTGCTTTCCTTTGCAATCGGTGGTCATTTGTGAGACTTCGATGAACCCATCTTGCGCAAACCTTAGAAAATCCGAGAGTTTTTATAACTGCATTTGCACTACCAATGCTGACTGACAGCTGTAAGGCCAATTGTTGAGTAGTTATTCGCCTATCAGTAACAATAATGCCCTCAGCGCATTTCAACATTTCTGCGTTGGTGGCTGTGGCACTACGTTCACATCGCGGCAGAGCAAGCCGCTCCGTATCTGCACTTCCTGATTCTTTGATTCTCTGAACCCAGCGACTGACTGTACTCCTGTCGACTGCAAAACTTCCATACACATCACATAGACGCTTGTGAATATTCACAACAGTTTCCTTCTCTGCAACGAGAAATTCTATCACAATTCGCTGCTTATAACGCAAGTTGCTAACACGCTCCATTTCAACGGTTTAGGGCAGCCGTATTATTTGGCCGCTTGCAGTGCAATTTGGTGCACACAATTGGCACATGCTACATTTGAAGTGTGCAAAATTTCATGATTCTATCTTCATCATTAGCTGAGAAAAACGATGTGGTGCATTACTTTCTGAACGCCCCTCGTATATATATATATATATATATATATATATATATATATATATATATATATATATATATATATATATATATATATATATATATATATATATATATATATATATATATATATATTGAGAGAAATGATGTACATTCTAAGTATAATACTTACATTTTGAAAGCAGTGTAAATGTCCCTATAAACATATTCACTTCAAAATTAATGTAAGTTTTCAAGCTTTAAACCAGTATAAATGTCTTTGTGAAAATATTCATGCTAAAAGTAATAGAAGTTTCAAACGTTTCCACAAGTGTAAATATAAAGGAAACATACATGAATTTATATTGTGAACACTTTTCAAACAGTGAAGATGTAAATGTAAAACATATTATATCTGTACGTTTAACCGTTTCATTTAAATGTAATGTAAAGCTACAGCTATTCAGTTTAAATGTAAAGGAAGTTTTATCCCGAGGGATTAAATTTACTTCTCATATAGGGTAAATTCTGACATGGGATGGTAGAATAGAAGAGGGGTGCACAATACTATATGTGTCGGAAAACGCCATACTCGGAAGAGCGTTTCATTTCTATTTCTATTATCAGTTATTGGTGGTACCAGCAGAAAGTACTACCTCTGGAACCAAGTGAAGGTAGAACCAGCTTGGCCGTTACTCCTTGACGTTCTGGGAACGTACGGCGCCTGAACTTTGGCCAGAGAGGATCGCGAGGAGAGTGATAAGAACCAACCCATCAGGAGGACGATTAGAATGAATCATCATAGGCAGCTAAGTTAACCTATATGCTGCTACTTGAATCTCTTCTCAAAAGAAAGGAATAATACTTAATTACAAAATCAGGTTTTCATCCCGAGTGATGAACACCTGATTTTGTAATTAACTATTATTCCTTTCTTTTAAACTGTTAAACTTAAAGTGATAATTAATTTTTGTTATTTGTAATGTTAGAAGTTAACTTCGATTTAATCATTTTAAAGTTACTGTATGTTTGTCTCAGTCAGTTACTAAACAGACACTCTAAGCAGAGATTTATTATAATAATAATTCACTGATTAACTCAGCGGTGGGGGCTTAACGAGCTAGAATAAACCATTGCTTAAATTCTTCACAAAGGTGTCAGCAGATTACAGAATTAACGTGGTCAGCAACAGCCAGGATTGTTTTCGCTTATCTGAATATCTTATGGTTTTATCTACATGTCTGTCAAGAGTAATCTTGTGTAACGATAGACTCCATTGAAGCATATAATAGATACTCTGAGTTTTGGTCACTGTTGGACCACTACTGCAAAGCAGGGGAGGCAATATCGTCACAATGCTGGTGGTTTAATTCTCCCTTTGGAGAAAAATTAAGCGTGGGGGCTTTCAACGTTGTCGCATAAAACATGTGCGCACACACACGCGCACGCGCACGCACACACAACCACACACAACCACAACCACACACAACCACACACACAACCACACACACAACCACACACACACAACCACACATACAACACACACAACCACACACACAACCACACACACAACCACACACACAACCACACACACACAACCACACACACAACCACACACACAACCACACACACACAACCACACACACACAACCACACACACAGCTGCTTAAGCTTCTGACAAGGAGATAATTGCAGTGGTGGATCCATGCAAGGAGTGAAAAAGAAAATAATGATGGTGATAATGATGGTGATAATGGTGGTGATAATGATGGTGATAATGATGGTGATAATGGTGGTGATAATGGTGGTGATAATGATGGTGATAATGATGGTGATAATGGTGGTGATAATGATGGTGATAATGGCGGTGATAATGATGGTGATAATGATGGTGATAATGATGGTGATAATGATGGTGATAATGATGGTGATAATGGCGGTGATAATGATGGTGATAATGGTGGTGATAATGATGGTGATAATGGTGGTGATAATGATGGTGATATTGATGGTGATATTGATGGTGATAATGATGGTGATAATGATGGTGATAATGATGGTTGCACAATGTGAACGATAAGAATAGAAAAGGAAGAGAGAGACAAAACGTTAACATTTAAACACTTGTAAGATACAAACAGTCATCACGTGTTACATATCTCGTCATTATTCTATGGCAAGGAAACATGGACAGTTTCAACAAAACAGTTGGAAGAAAGAATATAAGTTAAGCTTTTGAAATACTGCAAGCGTTGACGTTTTTAAGACGACCAACTAACTAGGTGATTTGTCATTTTAGCGGACGTGGATTTGACCTTCAGTGTATCTATTCCTTCTCTAACTTTTCTATTGTCTAGTGCGCCTCTATGTTCGTTATTTGTTCACGGTTCACAGACCAGGTTTATGTCTATTTCTGTTCTTCCCCATTCCACGGCTGTTTCCTTTATGCTCCTTACAGAGCATTGGGCCACAACTGCGCCGACCCTCTTTCAGGAACCATACCTCTAGAAGACACAAGTGATATTTCTGTGTTGTACGCTCTCATATTTCAACTCAACCCTTTCCCCCTTCATTTCCATACATGTTTTCTCTCCTCATGCGATTCTTTAGTTTCCCTTCACATTTCCAAATGTGCTATGTCCTCTCATGAGTCTATTGTGTTTTACCTCCCGTACTTTTATTTTCAACTTTTATATCCATGTTCATCTACTCATGCTCCAATCGGCGTTTTTGTTCCACCGTTCGTCCTTCTACAATTTTATTCTTTGTTTGGTTCGATCTGTTGTTTCATCCAATCATACTTCGTCTGTTGATCATGTTTCTTGCATCTCTGTAGGGCAGGAGTCGGGCTCGGAGTCGGCAGTTGGAGTCTGTAAAACAATGTCTGTACTCCGGCTCCGAATATTATGCCATATGACTAGTAACATGCTGCAGTCGACGTGAGGAATCTCGCCATATGACTAGATGATGATAGGAAACACTTTACAGAGCGATACAAAAGGAAGCAATCTGATCATCAGAAGGAGTCCCCCCATCCGACAAGTGTTTCGGCCCGATATACTCCTTTACACTCTAACGGGAGCGGGCCCACTTGGGTCATGACTCCCAAGCGTCTCAGCCTCCTGTTGTCTTGTATCGAAAATGAACCCAATTCACTTATGGTAGCAACTTTAATCTACAACTCCGCCAGCCGTGGAGACAATTGTGAAAGTAACAAAGAGAAGACAAATTATTCCGTTCGTTCCGTCGCACACACTAAGACACCATCGCGAAGCCGACGCCACTGCGCGTTCGCCACTGAAATTCTGACACTGACACCTCTATAATATACACCGCCTGTCGCCTCTCAGCCACAGCCCTTTCACTAGTACACCAAAAACTCAGCGTATTGCGGACTTAGAAAAATTCCTGGTGTTTTCTGTACCGCAGCGTTTATTGTCACGATTTCCATTGCCCATTTGGGTTGTTCCACAGCCAGCCTGATGCCTTTTCGGCAGTTTCACTAAGCCTCTTCAGTGCCCTTGTTCTCGACTGTCCCCTCAGCCCGAACAGTTTCAATAGATCATACACTGATGCAGCCACAAGCCCTCTTGCACCCATTTCAACAGCCATGACCCTTGCAGTGAACCCATCGTGTCTCAGATCCGCGGCCAGATCACTATACTTGGCCGCTTTGAACAAATGTTGCTTGTCTAATCTGGATTCAAATGGCAAAGACTGCAGTCGACGTGGGGAGTCTGGCCATATGACTAATAACATACTACAGTAGACGTGGGGAGTCTGGCCATATGACTAATAACATACTGCAGTCGAGGTGGGGAGTCTGGCCATATGACTAGTAACATACTGCAGTCGACGTGGGGAGTATGGCCATATGACTAATAACATACAGCAGTCGATGTGGGGAGTCTGGCCATATGACTAGTAACATACAGCAGTCGACGTGGGGAGTATGGCCATATGACTAATAACATACAGCAGTCGATGTGGGGAGTCTGAGTTGCACTTCTAAAATTTATGAAGTTGAAATCGGAAAATTTGTTTGACGACTCCAAAACCCCGTATTTCTGTTTTTTGATCCTCATTCGTCTCCCATCGCTTCCTACTATTCCTTGCTTTTCGTGAATGAAAACACTTTGAAAACGGTGCCTAAGGCAAATTCAGAGTAAACTGAGTTCTAAGAGAAATAAACAGAAAAGAAATTTACTTTGCCAGGATCTTGTAAGTCTTGAGAAACTCGACAAGAAAAATTAAATAGGGGAGATACTGTCTTTAATGATTTGAAACAGTCAATTAGGTTACCAGTGTAGTTAGACAACAGAAGTATCACTGCTGTTTTATGACGCCGCATTCCAATAGGTGCTACTTCATTGTAAGGCGTTCAAATAGACGCTACTTGATGATACCTTGTTAAATTGGCATAATTCATGAGACCGTGTTCCAATTGTTGCTAATTCAATTAAACCATGTTAAGACTTGTGCTAATTCGTTACATCGCGTGCTAAAAGATGCTAATTTATGATATTGTGTTCCACTGGTGTTAATTCATTATACCGTGTTCTTATTGGTTACTGTGCTTGTAATATAACGAATGCATTGGGCTAATTTTCGTCAAGCTTATGTGAACATCTGCTAAAACAAAGCTTCTTAACTCCTTGTCGGCGAAACCGTTGGGGGTTCGCGAATGGATTCTTGTGGGTCGGGGAACAAAACCTGAATTTGGAAATGTAAAAATAATTATGCTTTTATGTACACATTTTTTTAAGACGGGGTCCGTAGCTGTCACCGATCAGGTACAGAAGTCCATGACACAAGTTAAGAAGCCCTGCCCTAAAAGTAAACAAATCTTAGTATGGCAAGACGTGAGTTAGGTAAATATTGAATGTTCTGTCTCTAACCTTCTTGAAATGTCTCCTGGTAGCCTCGCACTGAAACATGGGATGATAAAACAAGACCAGGGCCACATCCTTAGTTTTCAGAAAAAGTTCAAACTCAAACCTGCTCAAACCGGCCACGTCACGTGAACCGACATATTCGTCGGGTTTAGCCTCGACGGGATCATCTACGTAAAAGAAGCAAACAAAATTAAAAACCATTAGCGACTAGCAGAAACAAACAACACTATTTGTAAAATAGGGGGAAAAAAATTTGCAGTAAAGTAACACAACCTATCTACATTTCATATATTTTAAAAACGTGACTTGGCTATGTGTTGGAAACAAAATGGTGAAGTAAATGTTAACATGTCTTCCCTATGACATTGTTCATAATGTTGGACACATATGCTCTTTGTTTCTGTTGTATAGATCATAGCTGTGGAGGAAGGTACACCAGGCCGTCTTGCTACCTCAGTGTTTGATCTGCTGAAACAATCGGAACAGAAATGACAACCAAGGAAAAGGGCATATACGAGATCTGAAGGAACTGCTGGAAAGATGCAGTGCTGACTGTACAACGACTGCAACTAGGAAATGGAATTTAGGACAACAAGTTTATGTGTAATAAAATCTTGACTTTTATAACGTTCTCTGCTTGGCAGAGTGGTGTGGCAACATGGATTATAAATTCTGGCCACTTAGACTGAATTCCCATCTCTCAATTTCTGTCTGATTTTTGTCACGCCCATTTCACTTCTTTTCGTTTCGGTAGATACCTGCGGGGTAATTGACTTGTCATTCTGTAAGCTGATAGGCTCACTCCCCTGTTTCTGTAATGTAGGTAGGAGATAATTGACGCGTCCCGAACTCAATGCCGGGGACAGCGGCATCTTTTTTGGAGTTCGTTTCACCACGAGTCAAAAGCCGACACTCAGTGTGAGAGTTAAGCGGCGAAAAAGTTCCGGGTCGTTGACACGGGAAACTGTTACTAGAGAGTTCCGTCATGTTACGTAGCAGGCCAGCGAGGAAGCGAATGTGCCCGAGACACCTGCGTTGTTAAGGGACGGTCACAAAAAGTCCCCTGTGCTTTATTGGCCAGAAAATCTGGGACCCGCTAGCGTAACCCTCTTTTTCCCTGTTGCGCCAAATTATGTGTAGCAGGTCTCCTAGAATCCCTTCCGGCGATCTTTGTCCTTCCAAGGCTGTGTGTGGTCCCGGTTGCCGGGTCCTCCCAGCACAGTGGAGGCAGCGAGGTGGTGCTGTGCCTGTGCCAGATTGCCCTTTTCAGGGACCTTCGGTCCCGAATGGATTTTGGCTGGACGGACGTCTGGGAGGCATGGTGAAATGGTTTTATAGCGGCAAACATAGAGTACACATGAGGGCAAGTTCGGGGCACAGCGGATTGATCTACCGCTTGCCTGTCACATTGATCACAAAAACAACAATTAAAAGTCTGTTGTACCAATATACGCCTTTAGGTGTGACGGAACAACGGACAATTTCTTGTTGCCCTATGACGCCGCAAGGTGTTGTGGCCGTTGACTGCTTAGTCGGTCGATGGCCAAAGGAATAATAATAATAATAATAAATAAGGTCTCCTAGAGAAGTCTCTGGGTAACTATTACGTGTTATTTTTTTGCTCTTCTGTGCAGGAGTTCAAACCACGCTGAACACCTGTGGCAAATTCACACTATATATAGGCAGTCTTGTCTGTCTCTCATTGCTTCAGTCCTAAAATGCTTGTCGGGAGATAGTAGCAGACTTAACAGCAGCTTGCCTGCTTTAGTTTTGAGATTCTGACAGTTGCGGTACGCAAGAATAGAAATTGGTACTTAGTATAAATGTTGTGCTTGGTGATACGGGGTATTTAGGTAATGGTGACCCACTGTAAGTTAGTACGCGTTAACACATTGAGGTGCCACCAATGTAAGGTGCTTTGCACTTAAAGCCATTGTATTGACCGCGATTTTATGGGGTTGACTAGTGATAGACATGACGTAGTATGTTGGTAGGCTGGGGCATGGCTCTTCCTATACCATTCTAGAGACTGATTTCGTTGGAGACAGTCGTGTTATACATCGCTCTCGATGTTTATGAATTGTGCAGTGTTTTTTCCTGAATTATAAGGCATGGGGTCAGCCTTTATTAAATATGGATGCAATGTTAAGTCATCCCAATTGGATGTATCAACTTCGGTTCAAGAAGTAATGCAGGGAGTATTTTGAATGATAATTATTAAATTTATAATATTGTCAAAACCTCAACGATCACTATCGGATGTTCGCCAGACGGCATCGCGTATATACACGTTGACATTTTTGACGACAGAGGAGTGAATATAGGAGACTGCAGGAATGCTATAATTGATTGATGCTATGAATTGTTAATAATATGTTCTCGTCATTAAACCATGTAGTGTGTGATGGACTCTCACACGGAATGCCTTGTCACCTTTATGAATTAAGAATGGTGTTTACTACACTCATCATTCGCGTATGACATCAGCACTTTGCTCAATTGGCAGAATTAGAACATTAAGGCGATAGCATGAAGTCCGAATAATGAACAAAAGACCCAATACCACGAACTCAGGACTTTCACAGATAGGCCAATTAACCATCGCCTTAACAGTTGCAACGCCTCTACAAAACACGGTGTAACACTTGGGATATGTGATAAGTCAGAGTAAGCCTTCATAATGGGTTTTTTTGTAATGTGGTAATTACAGTAATCATTCAACCAGAGATCTAGCTATAGCCAGTGTCTTTTTTAAGAAAGGAATTGTAATTGTATGCTACTGCTAATTATCAGAGCAAAAAGGTTGTAGGACTTGATGTCTGATATAGTTCATTAAAAGAATAATCGGCTTACTATATATATATATATATACAAGGGGATTGACATAAGTCTTGGGCCTGACCATGAAGGACATATCACAGAGAGCTGAAATTTTGTATAGTGTTTAT
The DNA here is from genome assembly GCA_024509875.1 of Oreohelix idahoensis. Taxonomy (NCBI): domain Eukaryota; kingdom Metazoa; phylum Mollusca; class Gastropoda; order Stylommatophora; family Oreohelicidae; genus Oreohelix; species Oreohelix idahoensis. The sequence continues at coordinate 255,057 of JAMPIV010022542.1, forward strand.
TCCTTTTCAATATAGCCACCGTCTGAATTGACACACTTCTGCCATCTCTGCTTGACCTTGAAAAGACCTTCGAAGTAGAACACCCTATTTTTCAAACTAAACCAGTCATCACATGCCAGTATAACCTCTTCAACGCTGTCAAACTTATTTCCTTTTAGCTGTTTTATAAGATTTGGGAATAGAAAAAAGTATGATGGGGCCAAATCTGGAGAATATGGTGGGTGTGGAAGAATTTCAATATTCAAATCGTTGGCTGCTAGCTGCACAAGCCGTGCTTTGTGAGAGGGCGCATTGTCTTGAAGCAAACGAAGATTTTGAGTGCGCGTTTTCCCTCGTTTCCTGGTCACAACCTTTCTTAGTTTGGTGAGAAGATCTGCATATTACTGTCCATTAACTGTGTTGCCACGAGGCAGATAATCTTTCAAAAGGACACCTTTGCCGTCCCAAAAAACAGTCAGCATCACTTTTCCTGCAGATTTCTGCGCTCTCGGCTTGACAGGTGTTGGGGGGCCCGGGGTTTTCCATTGCATGCTGGCAATTTTGGATTCGGGGTCATAATGGTGTACCCAAGTCTCATCTACTGTCACCATGGTCTTCAAAAAAATTTTTGACTGACACTTTTTGTGCAACTGTTGACAACAATTTACCCTCGTTTGCTTCTGTTCACGTGTCAACAGTCGCGGAACCCAGCGTGCACACACTTTTCTCATGTTCAGTCTGTTGTGTAAAATTCTATAAACTGTTCTTTCATTTAGTTTTACTCTACTAGCTATCTCCACAATTATCTTTTTTCGATCCTGGTCAATGATTTTCTTCACTCTTGTTGCATTTTCATCGTTGCACTCTGAGGCTGGTCTACCAGATCTTGGCAGATCAGCAACATTTGAGCGGCCGCACTTAAACTGTTGACACCAGTTTTTTATCGAAGTATATGAAGGACAAGACTCACGAAACACTGGTTCCATCTCCCTGTGTATTTCTGTAGGTGTTTTTCCCTGAAACATCAGAAATTTTATCACAGCTCTGGCCTCCTTCTTTTCCATTGTTTTGTCAAATCTTTGGAGAAGCAGATCCGGTCAATAGGGTACATTGCGCCGTGCATCGTAGCGGGAAAACCCATTGAAGAAACAAACGCATACTTCACACATTCAGTGCAAATATGATGAACTTTAAATGTGCCAAGTTTCATCTTCCTCCTGTGACTCCTTCATGGTCAGGCCCAAGACTTATGTCAATCCCCTTTTAACTATAACTATAAGTTAGAGAGAGGGAAATCTGTAACACACACAAAAGGTTAACCTAATCAAATGTAATCTTGTTTGGCATCAGTGGCGATTTGTGTACATAATTTTTCTTCGCAACATGTACTTTGCCTCTAAGTGCGTACGTGGGTATTAATGGGTATCTTAAATGCAATTTGTACACTTAACTAGCCCATACTTCTATTTGTCGTCATTTGCTGTATGTAATTATTAAATGTTTTGACTGGTCGGCGAATTGTGTAGAGGCAGGTGGGTTAGCCGACCTGACTGATTTTAAGGTCACGTTTTGCCAAGAGGGAGAGGGGAGGGCAGTTTGAAAACATGCCTAAAACCATTCCAGCAATAAACGCCGGTAACCGGGCTGTGTAGTGTTATGCAAAACTTACAATATGCCGGCCCTGCACTTGTTGTTGATTGGTCGGTGAGCGGGGGGAGAGTAAGAAAACTGCAGCGCAGTTCAGCCTTGATCGGGTTAATAGAAGGGGAGGCGTGTATGTTTTTCCTGTATCTAGTTAAGACCTGTTTATTGTTGTGACGCATTGTTATGTTTATGTATTTTTAGCACGATGATATATGAGTTGTTTGTGTTTTCTTTACAGCTAACCTCGGTTAGTTCAGGCCGTACACTGAAGCCTTAGGCCTGATTACCTTCCTGGAGGAAGGGTCGCACAATTCATCGACCCATTCACAGCTATGTTGCACGTAACTACATGCGTGCCTAGTTCATCACCTATTACGTGCACAATGATGAGTGGCCTTTGCTTGGAGTATAAATACTTCGCCCAACACCTAATAAGAGGAGCGATCATGCTCCGTTTGCACCAGTTCTCTTTACCAAGCTAATAAGAGGAGCGCCCATGCTCCGTTTGCACCAGTTCTATTCACCAAGATACGTCGTCCCTTATCAGTGAGGACCGTTACAGTAGTAAAGTGATTAGCATTGTTCGCTTACAGGGACAAGTCAGCATGATTGTGTTTGTGTAGGTACAGTTCTTTATTTTAGGATTTTTCCAGAAAAAGATTATTTCCACCCTATAATTGTCGGAGAGTGGACCCTATGGGTTTTTCCGGGAGTGTTCCCAACATTTTTTTCTACTAACCTTTGGGTTAAGTGTCTCGTACATTTGATACCTGCATATTACTGAAGTTTTTGTTGTTGTCGTGATAGATTTCATGCTTATATTACCATAGTTTTTGACAGTTGTTAATAAAATAAATAATTCGTTACGGAACAGATTTCCTTTCCTATCTGTACCTGTACTCTTTAACTTCTACTCGTACTGTGGTATGTGGATACACTGTAGTGTAATACAACATTATCTCCTAAGTAGACCAAGAGGCAGTGTGGCAGTAGTTGACTAAAAGGTCACTGAGTGGCGAGGGGAGATTTAGTATAGGCTTTCACCCTCGATTACTATAAGTCACAATATCCACTATCAACACCATTTCTCGTCTATCATCTCAGATCTCTCTCAGATTTCGTATTGTCTATAACATCACACAGACTTGGTTATCGGCAGACAGACTCTTACATAACCCACTCGAGACAAGTGGATAAAACCAGAGGTGAAGAGTCAGTTTAGAAATCGAACAAGGTGGAGTGAGCAAGATTTCCAGCACAGGCCATGCAGACTAAAAAACAACAAAAGAGTGACCCAAGTGCGCCTTCCCTCCCCTTTCATCATCCCAAGGCCTGTGAGATTTGAGGGTCAACTTTTGTAAGTGGGCGCACTCCTTTCGTGATCAGATTGCCTCCTGAAGTAAAACGTTATCTAGAGTTCCTATAAGAGTAAAGTGCACAAAATCCCCTAGAACTAATATCTTCAAGGTTTAGAGCCGTGTACAAGGGTACTTGTAAAGTCAAAGTAGGGAATTGCCGGAGTGGGTAAATGATGGTGTGGACCTACTACCAACCAGCCCTTATTCAAACACGGGTTAAACGATCACATTAAAAGAACAAGTGAAATAAGTCATTTTAACAGCTCCGGAAAAGTTAAATATATAATACATTGTCGTGGAGTGAATTAAAACTAACAGTAGGACATGTGTCTTCGATTCCACCCAGATAAGCCGATCACGTAGTTAAGTTAGGGTTAGGATAAAGGTTAGACTTGAGAGTTAAGTTTAGGATTCTTAAGCCTAAATCTAACCTCTACCCTTTATTACTGCGGATCTGAATAACCGTTTTTCCGGCCATATCGATCAGACGGCCCACTATTTTTCTTTTCAATCAAACCAATCAATTTATCAATACTGCATGATTCCTGACTAAAACTATCCACATGAAAGACTGGCTAACAAGCTATACAGCAAAAACAAGTTACCCTCTTGTAGTTGCAGGGGGTCTTGAAGTAAACAAAGAAAGTAGGATAACCACACGCTCAGGGATGTCGCGAGACACGACTAATATTAGATTGTACATCAAGCTGGCAACATCATCATGTACAATTAATTGTCACAGAGACCAGTGCTGGAAGATTAATGTATGTGAATGCTTGGTGCGTCAAACCCGTGCTAACAAAAGGACATTTCTGGATGACCTTGCAAGACAGGCAAAAGAGGCTGCACTGAGAAATGAACAAAGCACAGTTTATAAAATAACTAAAGTTATCAGTGGAAAACGAGATGCAAACAACATAACGTTAGTAAGAGACAAGCAAGGAAACCTCATCACCACAGCACAGGGGCAGGAAACAAGATAGGCAGAGCACTTCAGAGAAACACTGAATAAGGAACCACCAGAGACTCAGCTGAATGTTCCTGAGGCTGAAAGAGACAACACCAACAGATTGGAGTAAAGGAATAATTGTAAATTGCCCAAGAAGGGCGACCTTGCAGACTGCAACAACTGGAGAGGAATTACCCTCCTCTCAGTTCCCAGCAAAATACTAGGCAGGATAATCATCCAGAGAATTTCAAAGCAGTTGACCATAAACGGAGGAAAGAACAAGCGGGCTTCAGAAAGAACAGAAGATGTGCAGATCATATATTTACCCTCAGGAACATTATAGAGCAGTGCTCAGAATGGCAGAGACAGCTGTACATTAACTTTGTTGATTTTGAAAAGGCTGTCGACAGCATACACAGGGACAGCCTATGGAAAATTCTGAGGGGTTATGGAATTCCCAGCCACATTGTTTCCATCATAAATAGCCTCTATTCTAACTTTACGTGCAGTGTTGGATCGAGTAATGTAACTTTCGAAGTGAAAAACAGGAGTACGACAGGGATGTTCCTTATCAACATTTTTTTTTGACAGTCGTAGATTGGGTGATGCGCCAGACAACAGAGGGCAGTCCAAGAGGAATTAGATGGACACATTTTTCTACACTGGAAGACCTGGAATATGCAGATGACACTGCACTACTCGCGCATTCACATCAACACATTCAAGACAAAACCGATAGATTGAATAAGTATGGCCAGAAGCAGGTTGGCCTGAAAATCAATTTAAGAAGACAGAGGTCATGACACTAAATGTGGGCAATCCTGAGTCAATAACAGTAAGGAACCAGAAGTTGGAACAGACAGACACATTTACTTACCTAGGATGCATAGTAACACCTGACGGCGGAACAAGCAAGGACATTAACAACAGAATGAATAAAGCGATTACAGCCTTTGCTGTTCTCAACAACATTTGGAAGTCTTCCCAGTACAGCACAAACACCAAATTAAGACTGTGTGAGAGCTGTGTACTTTCTGTGCTTTTCTATGGTGCGGAATGTTGGAGAGTAACAGAGAAGGAAATGTCGAAACTGTCCTCCTTCCACACAATCTGCCTAAGGAAAATTCTCCGAATCTTTTGGCCAAACACCGTCAGCAACCAAGAACTACTTATTCGGAGTAACCAGGAGGACATGCACACCATCACAGCTGGCAGAAGCTGGAGTTGGGTTGGCCACGTCCTCAGAAGAGACTCTGATACCATCACAAGAACCGCTATGCTATGGACCACCGAGGGAAAGCGAAAGAGAGGCGGACCAAAAAACAACTTGGCGGAGAACTGTGGAAGCTGAGGTGCAAAGAATAAATCACAGTTGGAGCACTGTACAAAGGATGGCCGCCGACGGAGCAAAGTGGAATCATTTTGTTGCTGCCCTACAAGACGCCTCCAGGCATGATGGCCGCTGACTGCTTTGACGGTTGGTGGTTATGGATCAAAGAAGAAGAAGAATGCTTGGTGCAGCATTCCTTCAGGGAGATACCAGCTCCAGTTGAATGTCTTGGCTCAGTAAGTTGCACCAAAGAAAATTAATGAAAGAAAAATAAATGGTTAGACGTCAATCATTTATTAATCACGCCAATGTAGGAATGATGTTCCAAGCATTAACCCATATAGTACATGCCCAAGCTTTAACCTACATAGTACACACCCAAGCTTTAACCCATAAAGTACATACCCAGCTTTAACCCATATAGCACATACCCAAGCTTTTTAACATTTTGTTGTATATTTTGCTATTCAATGAATAAACTTCTAAGTTGTATGTAACGATTACAAATTTTCAAAATAAACGCCATCAAATTAGTTTTTAGTATGTTACGAGATATTTTGGTATATTCATATGGCTACCGCTGCACTGTTGCATATTATAACAAACATAAGCTACGTCCTACATTTACACCTATCCTCCAAGAGTCATAATAGTTACAGCGGCGTATTTTCGTTTGGCACAAAGGGCAAAGTTCAAAACCATTAAGGGCCATGCTCCAAACTACACAGATGTGAAAATGAATGTCTGGTTCCTCTTTTGAGTTATGGAAGACATAGGTAGGCGAGGAAGGGACTTTCGCTCACCACCTAATAAAACTATAGGTGTGTGTCTCTAACATACACCCACCCTACGGCATTATCGGCTGTGGGCCTGTGTTTACCTACTATATAACAATATAGGCATACATAAACTAGTTAACACTGAGAAAAACTATAAGAACTCATACATTCATTGAACCTTTAAACTTCAGCGTCCCTCCCCCAGCATAGGACTTCAAACTCGCGCTTGTTATACATGCATCTTGTTCTACTACCACTTGTCTTGTTCTTGTCACCAGTTACAAATCGATGATCTTACAGTGCCATATCTATTCTATCATTCTACATAAACATCCGTTTATGAAAGTCCTTCCTGGTTTTTATTTGTTGTTCACATGTATTGATGTAGGCTAACTCACGCATAATATTGAAATATCTGAACTGGCATGCATCACTGTTTTTTTGAGGAACGTTTTAATACGATTTTAAAAAGACTAGTGCAGAAACTTACCAACGAAGTCCTGTTCTGCTAGTTCAGGTTCCCACTTCTTTTTGCGTCTAAATAAAGCCATTGTCAAACCTCTCGAACCAAGACTGGTTTCTACCAGTAGATGGTGTTGTAATTGCTAGCCATAAACGTAGAGCCGACAGAGGTACTGTAGAGGCGTTATTTGTGGTAATACGTTTAATTTTTTTAGTTAATTTTACTTCTTTATAAAAATACGTTCTTCTACCACAGTTGAGAACATCCCTTCTTGCAGAAGGCCGTTGCTCAGAGTTTAAGGAGTTGCACAATGACGTCACAGCCTGACTGCGAAATCAGCTGCATACAGTGCTCGTTTGTGCTGTTCGCGTTCAGTAAAACTCTGCACCTTTTTCAGAGCCCCCATAGTGGAGGAATTGATATGGATAACCAGGAGATATTGAGGACAAATAACGATAATCTGCGTATATGGTTCATAAATGGGACGACTGCATTTAGAAATCGACACTGTAATAAGTCAATCGATATGCCTAAGTCAGCTGGAATTTGGCATCAAACCTAAGTTTAACTGTGTTGACCATCTCATGAGACTGGAGTCCGACATATTATCTCTACCCGTCTGCAACACTAGAAACTGGGTTCAGACCACGGGAAAGATCAAGAGTCAAATGGATGGACAACACCACAGACATCCTTCAACAACACAGACATCCTACGACACCACAAACATCCTACAACAACATAGATATCCTAGGACAATACAGACATCCTACAACACCACAGCCATCCTACAAAACCACAGAAATCCTACAACAACACAGACATCCTACAACAACACAGACATCCTACAACACAGACATCCTACAACACCACAGACATCCTGCAACAACACAGACATCCTACAATACCACAGACATCCTACAACAACACAGACATCCTACAACAACACAGACATCCTACAAAAACACAGACATCCTACAAAAACACAGACATCCTGCAACAACACAGACATCCTGCAACAACACAGACATCCTACAACACCACAGACATCCTACAACAACACAGACATCCTACAACAACACAGACATCCTACAACAACACAGACATCCTACAAAAACACAGACATCCTACAAAAACACAGACATCCTGCAACAACACAGACATCCTGCAACAACACAGACATCCTACAACACCACAGACATCCTACAACAACACAGACATACTGCAACAACACAGACATCCAACAACAACACAGACATCCTTCAACACCACAGACATCCTACAACACCACAGACATCCTACAACAACACAGACATCCTGCAACAATACATACATCCTACAACAACACAGACATCCTACAACAACACAGACATCCTACAACACCACAGATATCCTACAACAATACCGACATCCTACAACAACACAGACATCGTACAACAGCACAGACATCCTACAACAACACAGACATCCTACAACAACACAGACATCCTACAACAACACAGACATCCTACTACAACACAGACATCCTACAACAACACAGACATCCTACAACAACACAGACATTCCACAACATCACAGACATTCTACAATACCACAGACAGACATCCTACAACAATACAGACATCCTACAACAACACAGACATCCTACAACACCACAGACATTCTACAACACCACAGACATCCTGCAACAACACAGACATCCTACAACAACACATACATCCTACAACAACACAGACATTCTACAACAACACAGACATCCTACAACAACACAAACATCCTACAACACCACAGGCATCCTACAACAACACAGACATCCTGCAACAACACAGACATCCTACAACACCACAGACATCATACAACAACACAGACATCCTGCAACAACACAGACTTCCTACAACACCACAGACATCCTACAACAACACAGACATCCTGCAACAACACAGACATCCTACAACACCACAGACATCCTACAACAACACAGACATCCTACAACAACACAGATATCCTACAACAACAGAAGGTCCCACCAGCGAAGGCGACACACGTGGCTCAAGAACACGGCAATAGTGGAAGGAAAAAATAAAGTGCATAAGACTATCAAATTGTACATACCAAGTATTAAGGTCTCTTTGTCTTGTGTGGACTGGCCTATACTGTTTGATAGGGGAACAACAGAAGTGACTGCGTCATTAATAGGCTGTACTGCCCATAGTAAACTTCCGGTGTTATGTCTTTCGGTTCGCACTAATGACCTGTCATCGAAGCATCATTTTTTGGTGATGCGTAGATGGCAGGGAGGATAGTATGATTCGCTTGTAAAGCTAGGCGGGGTTGTCGCACGGAAGATCCAGGTTTTAAATCCTGGGTAAGCCACTCATGTCTGTTGTTTTTCTGTTGTCTATTGTTCTACTTCTTTATTTCTTACGAGTGCCTGAAAACATACCTTTACGTTTGTTTCATATTAATTTACCGTTTACAGGCCTCGGGTTTCCCTTCCTTATGTGTTATAAATGTTTATACAATACCAAACCTACCCTCTGTCCTGTTTTTACTGTTCTAAGTCTACTATCATGGACTAGACACAGTATTAAGGTCTCTTTGTCTTGTGTGGACTGGCCTATACTGTTTGATAGGGAAACAACAGAAGTGTTTGCGTCATAGTCAGAACAACAATCTATTGATGCTGCTGGACCAAGCCCTATCTGTGCTGTGGATTTAACACATGGCAAACTATATCTTCTGGCTCGTTATCTACAGCACCCAATAGCTGACATAAAATAACCAATAACACTTGGAACAGGTACTGCCCTTTTTAATGAACACTGTACACACACAAATCCACACACGGCTATCAATACGCATGAAAAAGGAGTACACAATGCAATGAAGAATGCCCGAATAACCTGCTAAACACTGTAGCTCAATATAATAGCAAAATTAGTTACCGACATAATCTAACCAACAACTACACACTGACTACTGCTCACAGGCGGAGTCCAGTAGCAAAGTAAAGCAATACATAATTGCAAAATTCTACGTAAATAATATCCAGGAAAGAAATACTAGGAAAATCACATCACCAATCTAGTAATCTATCAATAATCCTGAACACCTGAAAAAATCGGCAAGCAATGAGCAAAAATGGCATTCATATAATCCCCAGCAACAACTGTTGACAAAGGCAACAAACGTCCGAGCAGGACGGCGGACATCTCGTAGAATGAATTGCGCCAAAAGTTTCGTGTCGCCTTCCGCTTTGGTCCAACTCGCCAAACGGGTTTTTAAAATGAGTATCAATGTTGTCACTCTTACAGCGTGACCAACTCAAGATTTCTCCGAAAATCTATACTGTGACATCCCCCCCCCCCCCCCCTCCCCCCGTAAGAAAGAAAACGAAGTTTTCTTCCCCCGGAGGAGACACGCCCAACCTCCTTCGAAGTATGAACGAACAAAATGCCGAGATGGCACCTCCTCATGTAGATAGAGAATGCCAGAGTTGTCCAATACTATTGTCACACATGCCTTCTCACTCACTAGACTAAATACAAGAAAACATGTACCAATCCACACCAGGTACTGGCATTCGTGAAAAGTAACAACGACTGACTAGTCCTGGAGTAGTCTAAACACAATGCATGTTACACAAAATCTATATAACTAATTATCACCACTCAACAACAAGTCATCGTATCAACAATCATCTCTTATAACTGTAGGTATAAGGTAATATGATATATCCACATTGATTACAACTTCATAGATATTGCCTTTATGGCAGCATAATACATACATTGTATACAATAATACATCATCATGAAATACCAATTTAAATAGTCATAATACATTTCTTACATAGATTCTAATAAGTACTCTTTTCAGAAGTACCTGTCTCACAGACTAAAACTGTCCCACGTCTTCACAACCTGGACAAGACATCTGCTACATTATATACACCATGAATTGGTAAAATAGTAAAGTTAAATTGCTGTAGCAATAATGCCCAGCGTGTCAATTTAGCTCTGGTGGATTTAGTCGACTGCAAAAATAGCAGTGGTTTGTGATCTGTTTGGAGGAAAAAATGTGCCCCCAACAGATATCGTGCCAATTTAGACACCGCCAAGATAATCGCAAGGCACTCCCTCTCGATCGTGGAGTATCTGGTTTCTGCTGGTAAAAGCTTACGACTGACATACAACACTGGATGGAGTGACCCTCCATGCTCCTGCATAAGGCAGGCCCCAATGCCTACCGACGAAGCATCGGTGTGCAATATCAATGGTCTACCCAGATCTGGCAATCTCAAGATGGGTTTTTTAGAAAATAGTTTTTTAATCTTACTCAATGCATCCTGACATTTACAATCCAATTTTATTTTGTTGGTGATGCGTGATGCCATATGATGATGGATGGTATCCGCATGTCTGGTTTTGTGTAGTGTGTAGATGTGTTCAGTCAAAACAATGTTCATACAACAATAACAGGGCAATCCACATAGGACGTCAGTAAACTCACGACGTATAAAGTCAATGAGTCTTGAAACAGCCGTTGACGTTTTTCTTCATTATTTATTGTGGACGCCACAGTGACAAAATGGTTACGCAAATGTGTAGGCACATCAAACAGTCATTATCACAGCAACATTCAATACAGCAATAGACGGTAGACAGCATTACAATGATGAGTCAGATGCATGTTATATTTCAAAGTGCTGTAAATGTAGTCAGGTGAAAAACTCCATCCTTTTCTATAACAGCCAGGAGATAACCAGATGTATGAGATCAGTTCACCCTCCTTAGTCTGACTTCAGCAAGACAGACACGTCTGCCGAAGTATAAATAATGTCCTCAAAAATATCCTCTAGATAATAAAGGTTTTCCAAACCTAGTTCATTTAACAAAGTAGCAAGTAATGGTCCTTGGTACATGCATCAACCGATGCAGTACAATGCAGCGACATGTGAGCTGGGAAAAAACATCTCGTGACGACGACTTTCGCAGACAGGCTATGAATCGAAATCGTTCACGACCCAAAATCGATAGAGTTAATGAAAAAAGTCAATTTACCTTGCTTTCATGAAATACACAGAAATATCACGCCTCCCGACATGTGGGAAACACTAGAGGTATTATCTCGAATAAACGAAATATCCATTAAGAGGACTACACATCCCTGACAGAACAAAAAATAGCGGAGATCCCCTCTTCAACGAGGCATCTCTTCCGCCATTCCAAATCGCTCACTCCACTAGTCGTGGGCGGAAACCGATCGACCAAGAAGCAAGACAAGTCATGCGCAGTCCAGCGCAAAATGACCACAGCTCAAACTTAACTGCATTCGATACCAACGCGAGAAGACAAATGCTTACCGAGAAAAGTGACTATAAATTTCAAGCAGTTGTTGCCCTTGCGTTATAAAATAGATATTGTAAAAAACGATGTTGCGAGAATTTATCACGCAACATATCACCACCTCCTCCCGATAAAAAAAAAATGTGGAACATATTTTTTTTTAATATCAAAGAGCATGCGATAAGCGGCTCAAAACGCACGAATTATGCGCTGATAATTAATTAAATTGCCAATCAATAGGCTAGTTATAGAGTGTCTGGTGAGGATATACCTCAACAGAAAAATAAATATGTCTCAAAAAATATTCACATCGGGGAGGTGTCACCAACACACATCACGTTAGCATGTAAACACAATATACGTATGCAAGTTACTATAATCATCATTAAACAGCATACTCTAATATTGTCTTTAAAAATGGATGTACAAATCTGATAGGAAAATTTAAATAGTACATTCTTTGACATGTAATGACATAAGTACATAGTAAAGTTAAACTACATGACGATCCAGGACATATGCTCTGGTATTCCGAGGGTAAGTACACAATCTAGAACTCGTCATGCTTGAAACTAGTAAGGTAAGTCCTCAGCTCAACAATGACATTCTGAGAAAGTACAAGCAATATAATGCTAATTAATAACTAATATGCTTCATAAGGTACAATACATTATTAATAATTGTGGCTGTTTAGTAAACTAACGGCCCTTATATTAACTACTCAGTCCTCCTCTATCATCTTAAAAAACGAACAGAAGAAGATGACAACAAAGCACGATAGTGTGTACATATAAAGTAAGTACAGATGTGCTAATCTATTGTAGAAATATAGGTGTGTTATGACTCTGTAATATATGGAAATATAGGACAGAAGTATTAGTTGGAGTCATGTGGGCATCTAGACAAAATGTCAGCCATCACATTATCCGCACCACGGATAGCTCGTACCGTGAAGTGAAAAGGTTGAAGAGCTATAGCATATCGAGTGGATCTCGAACTCTTCAAATTCTTAGTCTGAATAGCTGTAAGAGCTTTCTGATCAGTCTCTAGAATGAAATGTGCGCCCAGGAGGAATCTTTGTAGTTTTTAGAATTGACCAAACCATCGCTAACAACTCACGGTCTAAAACCGAGTAGTTCCTCTCTGCCGCATTTAGTTTTCTAGAAATGTACATAACAGGATGCAGAGTATTTGCATATTCTTGCATCAGTGCTGCTCCAATCCCAGTGGATGAAGCATCACTCCGAAGAACAAAAGTCCTATCAAGAGTAGGTAATCTTAAGATGGGAGGAGAAGAAAATATATTCTTGATTTGGTCTAGTGAAGATTGGCATTCTTCAGACCAACGGACCAGATTAGGCGAACCTTTCTTCAACAATGTTGATAGAGGTGCCATGATCGAAGATAAATTTGGAATAAATCTCCCATAAAATTGAATTAAACCTAAGAGACTCCTAACTTGTTTCTTCGTTTTAGGAACAGAGATGTTCAGTATTTTGGAAGTATTGTGGTCTTCTGTCTTCAAGAGACCATGACCAACACGATGACCCAGGAAAGAGATTTCACCAAAACCAACAAAAGCTTTAGAAGGTTTTGCTGTCAAATTATTCTCACGTAGAGTGGACAGTAAGTCATATAACCCTAAATAGTGATCTTCCCAGGTATCACTGAAGAGACAGATGTCATCTAAGTATGCGATGACATCCGAACGATGTGACAGAATTCGACGCATCATGCGAACGAAAGTGGCAGGGGCGTTCATGAGACCAAAAGGCATAACATTCCATTGAAATAGACCCCTAGGTGTAGAAAAAGCAGTAAGAGGTTTGGCATGCTCTGCTAAAGGCACTTGCCAATAACCTTTAGACAAGTCAAGTTTAGTGAAGAATCTAGAATTAGAAAGTCTAATCAGTAGATCTTCTAACAAAGGCATCGGTTCAGCGTCGAACTTTGTGACCTGATTCAATTTGCGATAATCAACGCAAATTCGTATGTTCTTATCCTTCTTCCGGACAATAACCATGGAAGAAGAATATGGTGAAGTCGATGGTTCAATTATACTTACTTACTTACTTACTTAGTCGTTCCCCTTCTACCGTGAGGTGTAGAGGTTTGGAAGAGAGAGCGCCAGACCATTCTATCAGCTGTCTTCTTCCTGGCCTGGTTCCATTCTAGTCCTCGGTCCTTCAAAGATTGTCTAATGTTGTCCTCCCAGCGAACTCTGGGTCGTCCTGGAGGTCTGGATCCCTGGCTCTTTGTTTCCCATGCTTGTCGTGGTAGCCGATCTTCTCCCATTCTGCAGACATGGCCAAACCATCTTAGTTGGGACTGTTCTATTTGGGTCTGCAGCGGATGGGATTTCAGGCCTTGACGTATCGTCTGGTTGCGGACCATGTCTCTTCTTGTTACTTCAACCACTTTCCTCAGATACCTCATTTCTGAGGTTTGGATCTGGCTTTTGTGGGTTGTAGTCATTGCCCACGACTCGCATCCATATGTCAAAACTGGGACATAGGTGGAGCGGTATACAGCCATCTTCGTTTTCTTACCAACCTCTTTCTTGCTGAGGAATCCACGATTTATGGCCTGAAAAAGTCTCCCAGCCGCTGCTTTTCGAGTGGCCAACTCTTCTTTGATACCTCCCTTTCGGTCTATAATAGCTCCGAGATATTTAAAGTGGTCGACCTGCTCCAGGACCTGTTCTCCCAACTTAATCTGATGTTTTCTTTCTTCTCGTGATATCACCATGGATTTTGTTTTAGAGCTGCTTATGACCATCCCTCTCTTCTCCAGCTCTTCCTTCCAGACTTGCAAGTTGGATTGGAGATGTGCCTCTGATTTAGCAATCAGGGCAACATCATCAGCAAATGCCAGCTCCGAAATATAGACCTGTCTCATCTTCCAGTACCCCACTGAATACTTTCTTGTTCTCTCCTTACATGCCTTGATGACATCGTCCATGAGGAGTATGAAAAGATAAGGTGACAGGATATCACCTTGTCTTACACCAGTGGTGGTCCTGAACTCTTCTGACTTATGGTTTGCTGTCCTCACATAATTTCTGCAAGACTTGTAGAAGCTCTGTATAGCATGAATCAGAGGTGCTGGAATATTCTTCCTTGCCAAACAGTCCCAAAGTTTGCTCCAGGGGACTCTGTCAAACGCCTTTTCCAGATCTATGAAACAAAGATGGATCTCACTCTTATACTCAAGGGCCTTTTCACTCATGGTTCAATTATATTTAATTGAATCATTTCATCCAATTCCTTTTCCACTTGCGACTGAAAGTGTATAGGAATAGGATACGGCCTAACCCTAATTGGATTATTGTCGGTAAGAATTATGTCATGTTCTATGACATCTGTGTGTCCAGGAATGTCAGTGAGAACATCCTGAAATGTTTGTAACATCGACGAGACTTGTCGATGTTCGTCACCAGAAAGATTAGGAGAAACAGAAACGTTTTTCCAAGATTCCGCGGAATGTAATGGAACCACTGGAAGGGGAAGGTTGACATCAGAGAAGGTAGCTTCCTCATCCTGAATGACAGACAGGGATGAATAATGACCGTGAGGTGCAGGAGCATCATCCGTTGCCTGGAAAATAGGCAGCAAATAGTCCGGACGTTCGTGAAATTCCGAAAGCATGTTTATGTGGAAAGTTTTATGCTTTCCATCAATATCGACCACATAGTCAACATCGGAAATCCGAGAGACTATTGCATACGGACCTTTCCATGCAATAAGAAGTCTATTTTCCCTACTGGGGAGTAGGACGAATGCTTTGTCACCTGGACAAAGTTGTCGTAGACATCTATTCTTGTTAGCAAACTGTCTTGCCTTCTCTTTAGCAATTTCTGATGAAGCAGTTGCTAGCTTACATGCCTCAATGATCTTTTGTCTAAGAGCAATGACATACTCATATGAGGATTGAGTTTCATCGCTAATATCATCGGCAGTGATGAGATCGTGTAATAAAGACATAGGGCCGCGTGGACGCGCGCCAAAGACAAGTTCGAAGGGAGAAAATCCTGTGTGTTCATTAGGGACTTCTCTATAGGCAAAGAGAGCCGCGGGTAAAACCCTGTCCCAATCTTGAGGATGATCTTCAGTTATCTTACCAAGCAAAGTCTTGAGCGTTCTATTCAGACGCTCAACTAACCCATTAGACATAGGATGGTAGATACTACTGAGAGATCGTTCAATATGTAAGGTAGACATTACCTGTGACATAGTGTCAGATATGAGTTGAGTGCCATGGTCTGACAATATTTCTCTGGGGAACCCCAAGCGAGAAAATATCAACCAAAGAGCATCTGCGATATCTGTAGTAGATATGCTCTTAAGAGGAATAGCCTCTGGCCAACGTGTGCACATATCGACACATGTAAGGATAAACTGATGTCCTCTGGCCGACTTGACCTTAAAAGGGCCAATAATATCTATGGCCATTTTCTGAAACGGCCGAATAGGAATGTCAGCAGCCTGGATAGGCGCAGCATGTCGTGGTCCTCTAGATTTGACCTCCTGACATACCTTGCATGATCGGCAGTAAATACGAATGTCCTTATTGACAAAAGGCCAAAAGAAAGCCGCAAGGACTCTCGACTTCGTACGGGCAAAACCCATATGTCCAGCACATTGCGAGTCATGAGCATGTTGCAATATTTGCACTCTCATGCTCTTGGGAACAAGAATTTGCGAATGTGCCGACGTAGTCGAATCTTGTACCATACGTACAAGTACGCCGTTTCTCACTGCAATCCAAGATTTTCTATTTGTATCCTGATTCGGATCACCTTTCTTCGCAAGAACGAAGAATTTTTTTAAAGAAGGATCTTCTTCTTGCAATTTTATGAAAGAGTCACGAGTGATTACTAAGTGACTATTTTGGCTATCAACTTCATTATCACTATTCAGTGAAGTTTCGGGTGTTTGTAGAGCTTGTGCTCTTGTAACTACTGCATTTGTAGCTTGCATGTTATTATCTTCCCAAGCAGCAATCTGCTGTGGGGTACACTCCCTAACTCCGTGAATACGACCAATAATAAGGTCCGCAATAGGATTAGGTAAGAGACAAGCATGCACATCTCCAGTAAAGAAAGGAGTGGCAATGCGAATTACAGCAGTAGGATATTTTTCTAGAGTGCCGCCAAATGTGACACATTTAATAACCCTTCCTGTAGCACAAGATGGATCTACAAGCGATTGTCTAACACCAATAGTGGTGCATCCGGAATCGAAAAGTAGTGAGACCGGAGTATCATTAACAAGACCCTTATGTAGAATTAAAGAACCCCACCCGTCATGCGCAACAGCAGCAGGAAGAGCGGGAAGTGGGTGACCACAACTCAAAGTAGTTATGGTACCCGGTTCGAATAAAGTACTGCATTGGGGGCATTTGTTTGCTCTCTCAAAGTCAAAAGCAGAACTAGTGACAGCGTCAAAGTTTTTACTATCAACAACATGATTACAGGCTGCCTCAGTTTCCTGTTGTACAGCATTAGCCTGCTGATATCTCTTTTTTTTTGTGTTGAGATCTACCCCGACTATTATTACCTCTGAAGTTATCAGAGTTATTATTATCTCTGCAGTTATTATTGTCTCTATTGTAATTGTTATCCTGGTTCGAATTCCAGTTTCCACGATTACTATCATGTTCACATTGATGCGAACATCTATTTGTTTGGTTCTGAGGTCTTCGGCAGGAATAACCTCTATTACCATATCCTCTTTTGAAATGCTTATAATTATTAGGGTGATAGTAACGAGTACTATCAGGTTGTCTCCAATTCTTCGAAGAAGAATCACCATGAAATTGATTTCCATGATTTTGACAGAAATTACCGCTACTCTTTCTATCAAAATTTTGTTGAAATCTACGAGCAAAGTTTTGGCCATACGGAGCTGCCGAAGCAACTGGTAAACCTTCTTTCACCTTAGAGTTACCCATGGTTATGTGTGGGTGCGCAGTTACGTATTGGCAACAGAAATCTTCCATTTCTTTTATTGTTTTAGGTTTACGTTCATGAAGGAAAGCAAGGAAAGACTCATTGACAGACGACATGACTTTGTCTCTAAGTATTAAGTCCATAAGTCCTTCATAAGTTTTTTCCGTCTTAGATAGTTCAACCCATCGTGAGAAAGTAATGCGTATTCTTGCAATAAACTCGGAGAATTCAACTCCATTTTCAGGTAACATGTTTTTAAATTGTAGACGATAGCCGTCTTCGTTAAGCTGATATTTCTTTAACAAAGCGGCCCTGACAACCTCATAATTGTTCTTGTCAGGTTCATCCACCATATTTAATATACTTAGAGCTTTACCTGTCAGTATCCCTGATAACTGATAAACATATTTTGCTTTGTCTATGTTATGAGCTGTACATGCTTGTTCAAATCTGTCCAGATAGAACATTATGTCATCACTGGAAGGACTAAATGTTGGTAACTTAATCTTAAAAGTATCATTATTAGCCTTCCCAGAAGATGAACCCTTGTTTGAATCATTACCATTACTCATGCTCGTCAATTTCAATTTCTCCAACTCTAAAGCTAAGAGTTTTTCTTCATGTTCCATTTTTGCTTTCCTCTCATCAGACTCTCTCTGTAATCTTCTTTCCTCAGCCTGCATTTGAAGTCTTTCATTTTCAGCTTCTTTTTCAAGTCTTTTATTTTCAGCTTCTTTTTCAAGTCTTTTATTCTCAGCTTCTTTTTCAAGTCTTTTATTCTCAGCCTCTAGCTGTAGCTGGAGTTTTTCTCTCCTCAGCTTCTGATTCCCTTTTTTGTTTTTCCATTTCCATTTGGAATCTCTTTTCATCCACCTGCATCTGCAGTTTCTTTTGTTCAGCTTCCATTGCTTTATCATATCGAGCAGTTGCAAATTCTTCTAACTTATCACCAGTCTTCCCAAGCAATTTACCCTGCTCAATAAAGTGCTCAAATGTAGACATGTTGTCTAACATATGAGTCCAAAACCTGAAATAATTAACTAATTTATTTCAAACCTAAGTGTAACAAGTCTTAATTAAGCACTTGTATATTCACATCACCTTATATTATCCCAGTCTCTGTGGGAAACAAGTCTCCAATCAAAGAACTTGTATATGAAATATCAGCACTCAATTCTTGATCATAAGTGCACTTCTCATTCAATAGTGCACGACACTATTCATCATTCATTTATCATCAGTGTAGTAGTAACAGTGCATTAGCATAGCCCATTAACTAATTACTATAACTGTAAACAATGACTATGTAAACACATGCAGAATGTAAACATTGAAAATGTAAACAATACAAACAATGTAAACAATAACAATGTAAACAATAACAAAGATCAGCAACAATACAAAAACTTTCGCAGAAATCAACTAAAAATAAAGCAGAAATTAATGAAATATCACAAAAAATGTGACGATATCTGCGATAGAATTAAACAAAATACATGACATCACAGTGTATAAACAAAAATGTTGTATGAAACTAAATTATAGACAAGAGTAGGCTAACAAATACAAACAAATCAAAACAAAACTAAAGAATGCGAAATAATAACGAAAACAATATTAAAACATGTCATCACAGCTAACATAAATAGCAACAGAAGTCGCTTAGCAAATTCCAGTATCGGAAATTTGCAAACCCTACAGAAAACGCTCACAATAGACGACCTCTATGACGTGGCATAATCTACCGGAGACACCACCCAACCGAGAACCCGCTGAAATATAAACATATAAATATACGAATAACATATAAACATATAACATATAGAATGAGATGATACACAGAAGACTCAGCAGAAGTACAAGGGCACAGTTTACATACAAACAGGCCACTTAACTTATAGGCTTCCAATCGTAGAACAGCAGAAAAACGGATGTCAATCAACGTCCTAAAGAGCGAAGCTCCAACGATGATGGCACATCTGAACTGCTTCCACTGCTAACACGATGGTACAAGAGCTTCTGAAATACTGTGTGTTGAGTTGTTTCGGCACTTGACCTTCTAATCCAAAAGTAAGTTGATGGAAATCGGTACTTGGCCTTCTTCAGAAAACAACCCGTTTCAACCGGCACTTGACCTTCTCAAAAAACGACAGCACTGGAACCTTGACAGCAGCAACTTGCTTGACTTCCGTAAAAGATAACAGCAGTCCGAGTTATCCGGCAACATGTAACAACGCCGGGTACTGTCAAATTCTTGTTTCCGTCAAAAAATTGAAATTTTGACTTTTACCGGGCAACGCCGAGTACTTTGAAAATTTTGAAGATGTTGACTGTATTGAAGAATGTTAATTTCTTGAAGGATGCTGATGAATTCTTGTTGAAAATGAAGTGGGTAAGGGACCCCGTGTTTGCTGGTACCAGAATCAAACCAGCTTATGGCCACCAAATGATGCGTGATGCCATATGATGATGGATGGTATCCGCATGTCTGGTTTTGTGTAGTGTGTAGATGTGTTCAGTCAAAACAATGTTCATACAACAATAACAGGGCAATCCACATAGGACGTCAGTAAACTCACGACGTATAAAGTCAATGAGTCTTGAAACAGCCGTTGACGTTTTTCTTCATTATTTATTGTGGACGCCACAGTGACAAAATGGTTACGCAAATGTGTAGGCACATCAAACAGTCATTATCACAGCAACATTCAATACAGCAATAGACGGTAGACAGCATTACAATGATGAGTCAGATGCATGTTATATTTCAAAGTGCTGTAAATGTAGTCAGGTGAAAAACTCCATCCTTTTCTATAACAGCCAGGAGATAACCAGATGTATGAGATCAGTTCACCCTCCTTAGTCTGACTTCAGCAAGACAGACACGTCTGCCGAAGTATAAATAATGTCCTCAAAAATATCCTCTAGATAATAAAGGTTTTCCAAACCTAGTTCATTTAACAAAGTAGCAAGTAATGGTCCTTGGTACATGCATCAACCGATGCAGTACAATGCAGCGACATGTGAGCTGGGAAAAAACATCTCGTGACGACGACTTTCGCAGACAGGCTATGAATCGAAATCGTTCACGACCCAAAATCGATAGAGTTAATGAAAAAAGTCAATTTACCTTGCTTTCATGAAATACACAGAAATATCACGCCTCCCGACATGTGGGAAACACTAGAGGTATTATCTCGAATAAACGAAATATCCATTAAGAGGACTACACATCCCTGACAGAACAAAAAATAGCGGAGATCCCCTCTTCAACGAGGCATCTCTTCCGCCATTCCAAATCGCTCACTCCACTAGTCGTGGGCGGAAACCGATCGACCAAGAAGCAAGACAAGTCATGCGCAGTCCAGCGCAAAATGACCACAGCTCAAACTTAACTGCATTCGATACCAACGCGAGAAGACAAATGCTTACCGAGAAAAGTGACTATAAATTTCAAGCAGTTGTTGCCCTTGCGTTATAAAATAGATATTGTAAAAAACGATGTTGCGAGAATTTATCACGCAACAGTTGGGTTGCCCCTTTTTGGTGAGTGCCGTAAGCGGCTCAGCCACCGATGAAAAATCTGGGATGAATTTATTATAGAAATTGATCAAACCTAATAAACTCTTTACCTGCCTCTTAGTCTTCGGCGTTTGCAGCTGTAATATTTTTTAAACCGTACCATCTTCATGTTTCATGATGTTATGGCCAACCACATGGCCTAGGAAGCTCAGCTCCGCATATCCGATGGACACTTTGCTCGGGCGAGCAGTGAGTCCACGTGCCTTCAGGCAATTTAACACGACAAAGAGCCCATCCACATGCTGCTCCCAAGTTTCGTGAAAAATGCAGATATCATCGATGTGTGTAATGACATCGTCTCTGTGCCCTAGCAGCTTCCTCATCAGTCTTACAAAGGTGGCGGGTGTATTCACTAACCCGAAACACATGTAATTGAATTGAAATAGACCTCTAGGAGTCGCAAACGCCGTAAGCGGTTTTGCAGCCTCCGCCAATGGCACCTGCCAGTATCCTCTCACTAAGTCTAACTTTGTAAAAAATCTAGCATGGGAAAGTTTGGTCAGAAGCTCTTCCTGGTTAGGCATAGGCTCTGCGTCGACTACCGTTACACTATTGAGCTTACGAAAATCAATACACACTCTGAGGGCCCCGCTCTTTTTCTTAACCACCACCATGGGGAAAGAATACGGGGATTCTGAGGGAGAGATGATATTTAACCGAGCCATTTCGTCGATCTCCTTCTCGATCGCCGCTTTATAATGAAGTGGCAAAGGGTAAGGTTTAACTCTGATTGGCTGGTTATCAGTTAAAGTTATCTCATGAACCTTTAAATCTGTTTTACCCGGCAAATCCGTGAGCACGTCACCGAAATCTCTCAATATAGCATCAACCTGAGCCCTTTGACTGTCGGTTAAATCTGAACAAACAGACACGTCTGCCCAAGACTCGGAAGGAGCTATAGGCACAAGAGACAGCTGTAAATCTCCATCGTCGCAGCTTCACTACTATCTATCACCGCTGCCGCCGCTACTTCCGAACGTCGCGTACTCACGGCCTTAACCACCGATGACAGCTCGGAAGGACGCTCCACATACGGTTTAAGCATGTTCACATGGAACACTTTCTCCTTCTTTCTAACCTCTACAATGTAGTCGACATCAGTTAACATCTTCTGAATCCGAAATGGGCCTTGCCAGGAGATGCTCAATCTATCTTTCTTTGTGGGCAAAAGCAGCCACACTTCATCCCCTGGTTGAAATGATATGAGCTTAGTACCTCGGTTTGCATACCGGCGGTACTGAATACCCGCATGGGTCAAGTTTTCCCGCGCTAATGCAATACCTAATTATCCTCTTGCGTAGATGTACGACATAATCATACGCGGACACTACCGCTCTGTCTACGTATTTACCTGCCAGCCAGTCCTTAATTACGTGCATTGGACCCCTGGGGTTTGCACCATACAGCAATTCGAATGGCGAGAAGCCCGTACTCTGGTGAGGGGCTTCACTGTATGCATACAACACAGCTGGAAGGTATCTATCCCAATCCTGAGGGAATTCGGCAGTCACCTTAGCTAGCATATGTTTTAATGCGCCATTTAGGCGTTCACAAACCCCGTTCGCCTGTGGATGGTAGGGAGAGGTGAAAGACTGGGAAATCCCCAGTAATCTAGTTACCTCAGACATTTCGTGCGAAATAAATTGCGTCCCCCTATCAGAGAGTATGCACTCTGGGAAACCGAAACGGCTGTATAACAGCTGAACTGCTTCCACCACTCCCTGCGAGGTAATAGATCGCATAGGCACTGCCTCTGGCCACCTAGTACACATGTCCACCATGGTTAGGATGAAACAAAATCCTCTGTTGGACGTCACGGACAAAGGACCTATAATATCAACCGCGACCTTCTGAAATGGGCACAGTGCCAAGTCTACTGTCTGAACCGGGGCCTTTGGCGACCGGCCCTTGTTGTAGCGGGAGGTTATTTAAAATTATTTATTATGTAAGAGTATGCCAGTAAAGAGTTCTGACCTTACAAGTAATACCCCAGTCTTAGAAATAAGCACTGGTGTATTGTTATCATAACAATAGTCAGACTGTGAAAACCCTGGCCCAGTTGGTAAGAAGTAGTACCAGGATTTAAGGTGTCTCCTCCCTGTGACTATCTTATGATTACTTATATTCTAGGGGATAAGTAAAATGTACATTCACTGAACCCACAAAATGGAAGAAGTGAATAAATCCTCAGGTACAGTTAAAACAGTTTAATAATTACACTAATATTCTATTACTGCTAGTTGGAACAGAGCATTGAAATATAAAAATATATAGAAAATAAAGTCACACAATTACTATTATTGTCTGTTTAGACTTCAAGATCTTAAATAATAAAGTTACTGAAATCACTGTTATTAGTCCTTTGAATTTAAGGATAACTGTCATCAGTTGACTGAGTTTCTGTATGGTTAATTATTATTTTCAACTATTGGCTGTTTCACATGTATAGGTGGTCAGTGTCAAACAGGACACTTATCTTTCAACTTGACAATGCTGAAACTGAACTGTCCTTTGCTGATATCAGACTTGGTAGGCCCAACAGTAGGGATGCCAATGACCAGTTGTAGTTCACTCTTTGGGGTCCTGCACTTTTGTGGGATTGCCTCTGATGAATGACACCGGCTTCTGATACTGGACAGTCTGGTTTGAGTTATGTCATGGAACCTGCAACATATCAGCCTTGGCGAGTATCTGGCTAGACTTGTAGCTGACTAGCACAGATGTCAGACCAGTCAGTCATCAGATGTCACCGTTATACAATCATAGTAAGTAAGGACATCATTTCAGTGATATAGCATTAATATTAACATTTCAATTAAGTGTAACTGACTAGCACATAAGTCAGACAAGTCAGTCATCAGGTGTCAAAGTTATACAGTCATAGCAAGTAACATCATTTCAATGATACAGAATTAATATTAACATATCCGTAATAAACATCATCTGGTTTACTCTGCTCCTATACATCCTTTTCTGATCTATAACTTGATCCTTCTAAATCATATCAAGTACAAATTCCAATACTGATGCTATCTTAGCAACTACCCAAAATTAATACATAAAATAAATAAAGTGAGTGACCACGTGATCAGGTTGCTTTCTACTGAAACTGGCTGTAGAACACTCCAGTTTACCAGCTGTAAATGGGTACAAAGTTGTGCGCTCGAACTAGGGAAGGCAAAGGCAGCGAGGAAGGGGACTAGTCACCTTAACCTCGTAAACGGGGATCTTCCATGATGAAGTTTCTAACACTTCATTTCCCTATGACAATCTCTGCCATGGGACTGCCTTTATCTTCGTAAGCGATAAAGCAATATGATAAATATATCTCCATTAGGCTGTGGGGCTATTTGTGATTAATTTTTGTACAAGCAACAATCATCCACAATGCACATGTTTAGATCATATAAAAATACAATACATTATATCAATGACTATTATACAGGCATATTTTGTGAATTCTATATGAACCTGAAATAACAAATATTGTACACGGTAGTTATCATAATTTCGCTTACCCTCAGACTTCAGATACTGGACTTTAAAATGTTTCTTGCGATCCGCTCACAATTCATGGGTAGTGGCGAAACTCTGCCTCCAGTCTGTCTCAAACCTCTTTCGTTGTGTATCTCTCCGGTTTACCGATACGCTATATATACGCATAGCGCGGACGTATCGGAGGGTACCGACGTCACAGCTTAAACCTAAGCCTGAAAAATCCTTCCCGAACAGTGATTTCGGCCGATCTGTGCGTCGACTGAAATTTTGCCTTTCTCATTCTCGGCATATATAATATCCATATTGTTCCATCTTATCTAGTTTTATACAGTTGATAATTCTCTACCTTCCTATACATGTAATTTCCCAAACTGTTATTTGTTGATTATAATATTTAGAACAGAAGTGGGTTTACATGCTTTTCCGCGTAACTGTGGGCAGCCGAAATACGCATATATCTCCGTAAATGAGAACTTCCTACCGTTCCTTCTTATATGCAGTTATACACAATCCTTCCCTGTACTGAAATGTAAAATCCTTTTCATACTGATTCCCGTCTGCTTTTATTTATCCTTGGCGATTTCCTCTGTCTGATACACATTTCGCTGATACGCCGCCATTTTGAAAGCGGTCAATCGATCGTTGACGGGTTTATAAATCTACCTGAAAACGTTTGCAATGACTTGAAACCAATTTTGCGACATAGCTCCCCCATATTTTAAGCTGGATGACATCTAGCTTAACTATTGGGTACAAGACAATTGCAAATCGACCATTCCGAGGTTAGTTTTCCTTCCTTCTATCCTCCTCAAGCTCTGTGGGATGACGACTAAGAAAATCTGCGCCCACATTCTGTTTTCCAAGAATATATTCATCCTTTACTATCTCTCTCCTTCCTGTTCGGCTTTTCATCCAGGCTCTTACTGCTGGTGAAACGGGGTCGGTAGGTTTCCCATGAAGTTTACCGCCCTCTTTTCGTTGATAGTTGGATGTGGTTTTCCCTCGCAAATCCGTAGGTGTTTGATTTTCGCTACGTGATTTGTTCCTTTTTTCCAGCGCATGGGGTTCAGACTGCCATTGAACCTGTGTGGGATGTTTCCTTTCCCCTACCGTGCAAATCTCGGGAGTACCCCTGATTGCTGGTTTGCTTGTAGATTTTTGATGAAGACTCTTCCGTCGACTTTCTGAATCTACATAGGTGCACTCTGGACAGGAATTTACATACTGATTTATGTCTTCCGTAATACCTGGCCAGTAGAACTGGGTGGCTATTCTTTGTTTTGTGGCACCATTACCCAGGTGTTCACTCAAAGTTGATATGTGTCCCCAGCCTATAACCTTATTCCTATAGGTGGATGGTACAACAATTTGACCATGACTTTTCGTCCCTCTGCCAGCTTTCCTGTACAAGAGTCCATGTTCCATATAGAAATGTCCTTTCCTTGGAGCTTTATGTGTTTTTAATAATTTGCCAAAACAAGGCTTCAATGTGCTGTCTGCTTCTTGAGCCCGTTTCATTTCAGTCGAATGAAATTTTAAGTAGGTGTCCCTCTCTATGTTCCTGGAGTCAGACCTGGTCTGGATTTCTGCCATAACCATAGGTTTTACAGGGTCTCCCAAGAAAACATATTTACGCCCCAACATTAGGGGGTAAAAGGGATCATCTATCACAGCTGCATTTATCTCCCCTTCCACATAGCGACAACTGACATGAATCTTTGCTATGGGTAAAGTAAGGGGTGATGTTCCTTTTAGTGGCCCTTGAATATCTACTGTTTCTGTGGTGATTTGTTCAGGGCACACCAGAGATGCACACACGACTGCGTCATAGGACAAACCTGTGTCATACATTCCTGTGACTGGTTTGCCATTCACAGTCACTATCTCCTGGGTAGGTGGGTGATGGAGGCTATTCTGACTCACAGTCAGTTCCTTCCTAACAGAAGTCCTCACCTGTAGACATGCAGCATGATGAAGGGGTTTTTTCCTCCCACATTCATCAGTGTTGTGGTTGCTCATCTTACAAAATTTGCACCACTTATCTCCCTGTTTATAGGGTTTATTTTCCTGAGTCTGAGGGTTTTTGTCCTTATTATCAAATCTTTGCTTGTTTCTGTATGGTTGATCTATCTGGTCAAACTGGGTATTCTGCGGTGGTGGCTTATATCCTTCTACCTGCTTCCTTTTTGTTCCTACCAATTCAGCTTGAGCTGCTTGGTATCTCTCTGCACATTTCAAAATGTCTTCCAGCCTCTCTGCTCCTTGTTCCATACGGAATTTCCTCATTTCTTGAGACATGGAATCTTTCACTTGCTCTAACATAACCATTTCTTTCAGATCCTCGTAGGTTTTCTGATACTTACCTAAACTACTCCATTTCAACAAATACGTTTCTAGCCTAGCTGAGAACTGGTTATATGTTTCTCCAGGTAGAGGTTTAGAAGTTCTAAATTTCTTCCTATATGCCTCAGAGTTCTTTTCATACCGGAACAGTAAGGCTTGCTTTAGTATTTCATAATTTTCCTGATCTTCTTTGGGGAGTTTCAGAAACACATCATATGCAATACCTCTCAATCCCTGGGATAACTTTAGACTCCATTTTTCCTTTTCCAGTCCATATGTAGAGGCTAGCCTTTCATACCTATCCAGGTATGACTCAATTGCGTCCTCCTTTTCAACAAATGGATCTAGGTGGAAGTTCATGGCCCCATTTGCTGTGTTCTGAAAAGAGCTATTCGCAGAATGAGGTGAGCTATTACCATGGGTGATAGTCCCAGCCTGAAGTTCAAGTTCAAGCTGTCTCATTTTCAGCTCATGGTCTCTCTCTGCTTGTAACTTCCTTTCTTCTCTCTCAGCCTCTGCTTGTAGCCTCCTTTCTTCTCTCTCAGCTTCTAATTTCTTGGCTTCTCTCTCTGCTTCTACTTCTAATTTCTTGGCTTCTCTTTCTGCATCCAATTTCTTGGCTTCTCTTTCTGCTTCCAATTTCTTGGCTTCTCGTTCTGCTTCTAATTGCTTTGCTTCTCTCTCTGTGCACTTTTCACATTCCGTCGTGACATACCGGATCAGAGCGTCACCATCCACGCCAAGCTCTTTTCCCACCTGTAGTGTAGCAGACCTAAATTTGAATAAGTCAGCCATGATGTATCTGTAGTCTAGTGGGGCAAGTGATCTTACTCAAACTAATTTACTACAATATAATTAACTTAGTTAAAATTAAAGTTAATTAAACTGACTTCACCATATATGAAACAGCTTTCTTTATCTGTACTCAATGGTACTCCTAAAAATATAATTATTTCCTACTATGTTACTCTTTTCAAAAAAAATTTTTAAACAAAATTTTCTACACAGCAGAAATAGAAAGTTGGCTCAGGAATAAAGATATATCCCACAGACGAGCCCCCACTGTAGCGGGAGGTTATTTAAAATTATTTATTATGTAAGAGTATGCCAGTAAAGAGTTCTGACCTTACAAGTAATACCCCAGTCTTAGAAATAAGCACTGGTGTATTGTTATCATAACAATAGTCAGACTGTGAAAACCCTGGCCCAGTTGGTAAGAAGTAGTACCAGGATTTAAGGTGTCTCCTCCCTGTGACTATCTTATGATTACTTATATTCTAGGGGATAAGTAAAATGTACATTCACTGAACCCACAAAATGGAAGAAGTGAATAAATCCTCAGGTACAGTTAAAACAGTTTAATAATTACACTAATATTCTATTACTGCTAGTTGGAACAGAGCATTGAAATATAAAAATATATAGAAAATAAAGTCACACAATTACTATTATTGTCTGTTTAGACTTCAAGATCTTAAATAATAAAGTTACTGAAATCACTGTTATTAGTCCTTTGAATTTAAGGATAACTGTCATCAGTTGACTGAGTTTCTGTATGGTTAATTATTATTTTCAACTATTGGCTGTTTCACATGTATAGGTGGTCAGTGTCAAACAGGACACTTATCTTTCAACTTGACAATGCTGAAACTGAACTGTCCTTTGCTGATATCAGACTTGGTAGGCCCAACAGTAGGGATGCCAATGACCAGTTGTAGTTCACTCTTTGGGGTCCTGCACTTTTGTGGGATTGCCTCTGATGAACGACACCGGCTTCTGATACTGGACAGTCTGGTTTGAGTTATTTCATGGAACCTGCAACATATCAGCCTTGGCTAGTATCTGGCTAGACTTGTAGCTGACTAGCACAGATGTCAGACCAGTCAGTCATCAGATGTCACCGTTATACAATCATAGTAAGTAAGGACATCATTTCAGTGATATAGCATTAATATTAACATTTCAATTAAGTGTAACTGACTAGCACATAAGTCAGACAAGTCAGTCATCAGGTGTCAAAGTTATACAGTCATAGCAAGTAACATCATTTCAATGATACAGAATTAATATTAACATATCCGTAATAAACATCATCTGGTTTACTCTGCTCCTATACATCCTTTTCTGATCTATAACTTGATCCTTCTAAATCATATCAAGTACAAATTCAAATACTGATGCTATCTTAGCAACTACCCAAAATTAATACATAAAATAAATAAAGTGAGTGACCACGTGATCGGGTTGCTTTCTATGAAACTGGCTGTAGAACACTCCAGTTTACCAGCTGTAAATGGGTACAAAGTTGTGCGCTCGAACTAGGGAAGGCAAAGGCAGCGAGGAAGGGGACTAGTCACCTTAACCTCGTAAACGGGGATCTTCCATGATGAAGTTTCTAACACTTCATTTCCCTATGACAATCTCTGCCATGGGACTGCCTTTATCTTCGTAAGCGATAAAGCAATATGATAAATATATCTTCATTAGGCTGTGGGGCTATTTGTGATTAATTTTTGTACAAGCAACAATCATCCACAATGCACATGTTTAGATCATATAAAAATACAATACATTATATCAATGACTATTATACAGGCATATTTTGTGAATTCTATATCAACCTGAAATAACAAATATTGTACACGGTAGTTATCATAATTTCGCTTACCCTCAGACTTCAGATACTGGACTTAAAAATGTTTCTGGCGATCCGCTCACAATTCATGGGTAGTGGCGAAACTCTGCCTCCAGTCTGTCTCAACCCTCTTTCGTTGTGTATCTCTCCGGTTTACCGATACGCTATATATACGCATAGCGCGGACGTATCGGAGGGTACCGACGTCACAGCTTAAACCTAAGCCTGAAAAATCCTTCCCGAACAGTGATTTCGGCCGATCTGTGCGTCGACTGAAATTTTGCCTTTCTCATTCTCGGCATATATAATATCCATATTGTTCCATCTTATCTAGTTTTATACAGTTGATAATTCTCTACCTTCCTATCCATGTAATTTCCCAAACTGTTATTTGTTGATTATAACATTTAGAACAGAAGTGGGTTTACATGCTTTTCCGCGTAACTGTGGGCAGCCGAAATACGCATATATCTCCGTAAATGAGAACTTCCTACCGTTCCTTCTTATATGCAGTTATACACAATCCTTCCCTGTACTGAAATGTAAAATCCTTTTCATACTGATTCCCGTCTGCTTTTATTTATCCTTGGCGATTTCCTCTGTCTGATACACATTTCGCTGATACGCCGCCATTTTGAAAGCGGTCAATCGATCGTTGACGGGTTTATAAATCTACCTGAAAACGTTTGCAATGACTTGAAACCAATTTTGCGACACTTGTGAGACATCTGTTGACAAACCGCACAAGACTTGCAGTATGCCTTGATATCTTTATTCAATGCTGGCCAATAAAATTGGGAGAGAACTCTGTATCGAGTCCTAGCCACTCCCATATGACCAACAAAGGAGAGTCATGCGCCAATTCATGAACCTTCGCTCTCCACTGGCTTGGCACCACCACTTGACGTATGAGTTGCTGTTGTTTCTCAAAGCACCGAGTCAAGATCTGGTCCTTTAACTCAAACCAGTACCGTGATGTTTTGGCCTGTTTCGCTTCTCTTGTTTTCGCTAACTCCGACAGTCTCAATAATGTCCTGTCTGTTTTCTGCCCTTCTGCGAAATCACAGACCGAAACGTATTGCACGCTTAAAACCTCATCTACAGTCGATGGTACGCGAGAAGCATCGGGATTATTACACTCTTCCTGCAATTTTACCTGCGCCCTAGTTAACACCGCATTAGCTACTACAGCCCTATTATTCTCCCATTCGTAAATCTCTGCCGGTGTGCAATTTCGAACCCCTTGAACGGTACCGATGATTAGGTCTGCCACTGGCTTATTAAGGACACACGCATGCACCCTTCCTGCCAAGAAGGGGGTGTCTATGTCCACAATGGCTATGGGATAATATTCTACATTACCCCCAAAGGTGATGCATCTCACTGTCTTACCTGTCAGGCATGACTCCTCGATGCAGGAGCGACGTACCCCTATGGTGGTGTAACAGTGTAGACTACTACGTCGCTACAACTGTTAGCCTTATAGTAAAGTACTTATGAATGACTAGTTAGAGATAAATAAAACACTAGTCAAGAATCAATGACATCATCAGTCATGGCACACATGAACCCATGATGTCATCCCACCTTGTGTGGTCTCCATACAAGTCAGACCGGAAAACATTTAGATTAGAGAGAACCTTGAACAATGGTTGGTCATCGTCACTTAGAAACAATAATTTTAGATTAGAGGTTTCGTAGTTAGTTAGGTTAAAGATTATTTCAACAGTCAACTAGCCCCCAAGACCAATCATAAGAATGTTTCCGGTCTTAACTCCGGTGAGAAATATTTCATCCGGCAAGCCATAGTACCGGACTAGTATAAAGACTGATGCATCATAGTAACCAGTCAGAGCTTGAGACAGTTATCTCAGAGCTAGAGTCAAAACAACATAAGGCGTTCTCTTTCGAGGTGTGGAGCAACATGGCGCATCACCTACCGAAAACACAAAGCCTTTGACTCATACGGTTAGGACAAGTATATAACCGTCTAGAGATCTCCTACCAACTGTGGTAGATTAACACCGGGGAGGTTATTGATGGTAAACAAATGAAAATATAAGTGTCAATAGCGTGAGGTCAAGCTATGTAAGACCCCGAGTCTAATAGTTGAAAATGGTGTTGATGAGTTCTCAGTGGACCTAACGCTACCTCCCTCAGATCTCACGCAGTGCAATATTTTTTCTTCTATTGTGTGATGTTTTATATGGCTACGTGTCTAGGGTAATGCAAATGTAGTGATAAATGCCTGAAAAAAACAAACACAAGATTAACTTAATGAAAATGAAATCAACAAGACTGGGGTTAAAGTTATAATATTATCTTACAATTTTAATTTCCTGTACCTCAAATCTTTTCGGACAGGAATGTTTAAAAAGTAAAATGAAGTGTGTTTATGTACATCATTAAATAAATATGAAAGACATCTTGTCCATAAATGTCACTACTATAATGTTTATAGAATTTTATTACCTGCTGAAACAATACTGTCTTAGGAAGGGTCACTACTTGGAAGGACTGAGTGTCTCATCATATCACAAAACAGTTTATATTAGCGTGTGGAGAATATAACGTGATGAATTGACATAAGCCCGCAATCTTATGGCTTATCTTGTGGTTCCTGTGAAGATAGATGACTTGCTCGAAAATACACACTCGTTCACTACAGTGTTCTCTGGAGGCAGATAAAACTTCAACATTCAAGCAACCAGCATGGTGCCTCGAAACTCTGCAGCTCCAGGTTATGGCTCACTGGGTAATATATGACTCAACCCTGCAACAAGAGGAACAGGCCTCCCTAAGTACTCTATATACATACGCGTATCTCCACAACTCTTAATTAAACATCATTAAACATGCGTTGTGATAAGATAAAGAGCTAACCAAAATAGCTACAGTCCCTAATTTTAATTGTGACTGCTTCATACTCAGGGGGTATCTTCTTCTCCCCACATGGTTTCAACGCCCCTGTCACTTTAAACCTTCGTTATCTTCAGCTGGGATACACTCTTTTCTTTTTCTCTCTCTAGTGATCTGTTAATTCTTGTCATATGAAATGCTATTTATTTTTAAAGTTATTGGAACAATGAGGTCTGCCGAAGACTACCAGTGGCTTCCTGGTCTTACAGTCGTAATATTTTATATATCTATTTTCCAACACAATGTACTTTCATTTGCTTCAGAAGTCTACTTAGGCATGCCTGTGCTCCTAGTATGTCGCAAGCTTCCACAAAGGCAAATGTCGCACAACCAAAATTTGTGGGCGCCCTATCTGGGTGGGCCTCTACATATTAATAATAATATATATACATCAATAAAATTGTTCATCTTACCGCAATCAATGAAATATTTCACAAGTATAAGGTTAACTAGCGATCAAAGGCACAAGTTCAGATCGCCGACTTCCAAACCGCAAAGGCAATTGGTCACTAATTGCTCGGCGTCTGCTCTTAACCCTTCTTGGAGGAAATATTTTTTCAAGTAGCACTTATGCTTAGCAAATCGTTCGTTTTATCCCCTCTCTTCCTAGACTAACCTCAACTAATCAAATCAAGTTAAGCCAATTTGACTTTCCTTAAAAAAACGCGTTTAGAAAATGTAACCATTCGAAGACATTCAAAATTGAGCAGTTCCTCAGTGTGTCTGTATATCCCAATTTTTATTTTCTACAAAATCCCGGTTATTATTGGGTCGATTTCAATTTTTTAAAGTGATTCTTAAACTGCCCTTTGGCCTCTATCATCCTATCTAATTTTTATCTAGCTCTTCTTCATCGTTATCATCTATGTAATTTTCTCTATATTTCTTCTGAACAACATACTTTTATATAAGGCAAGATAATTTATCATAGGGAATAGTATGGTATTTTAATAAACAATATTATCGATCTAATTCAATACATCCATTGTATTTTCCCTCTTTATAAGTTATCTAAGTTTCTCCCCCCCCCCCTTCTCTGCACAAATCTGGTTTAGTTTCAGTTTCAAATGCATAAGTTAGCCTTGATTCTTTTCATTACAATCCTCCCCTTCTTTTCCCCTCTCTCCCGTTTCAAGACGAGGTAACAAGTTTTTTTCTTTTTCTTCTGCCAACTGTTTCGGCTTTCGTCATAAAATATTGGGAAGGGTAACGCGATCTGCGTATTTTGGGGGATGGGACTCAATACGCTTGGTCTTTGAAATATCAAATCTTATGCCAATCGTGGACTGTTAGGCTAGGCTATGGTGCATAATTTTCAAACATTGTAGTTATTTTTAGTTACAACCTCCGCTAAATAATAGGGCGGGTGTGTATACGATTTGGGGATCGGTACCCTTTTTTCAAACTATGGTAGTAGAAAAATCAACTAGTGTCAAATTCTTAGCAGACGTTTGACCTTGCTCTTGGCAATTTTCAAATCTAAAAGTAGTGTTATAGGTTGGAAATTTACGTTACTAGTTTTTTGAATCGGGGGAAAAATTGAGCGGGGTGTCACACGGAGCATTTTATCACACCAACCAGGGTAATTAGTGACCCAGCACTAACCCCTGCTACGATTATATTGTGGTTAACTCCACTATTCGTAAGTTCGACTTAGTTTTAATCAAAGTCTCGTTCGAATTTTTATTTCGCTAGGATTTCCACAGTGTATACCGGGTTGATGATATCTTGGCAACCGTTGGCAAATCTAAGTGGTTTCTACCCTAGATGCCCGTTCTGGATTCTGATGCATTCCGATGTCACCGGAAGCCAAAGTGAAGACCTCTTTTTGTACACATATTAGGAGTTATCAGTGGAATGTCATGCCTTTTGCTTTAATGAGCAGCCCTGCTACGTATATGTCCCTCATGGACGAAGTACTGAAGGGCATGCAGTCTTATGCCTTGGCTTATATTGATGACATCTTGATTCACACTTCAGGAACCCTTGAGGATCATTTACTCCATGTAGAGAAAGTTTTTAACCGATTAAGGGCACATAATGTTATGCTCAAGTTAAGCAAATGTGCCTTCTTACAAACCGAAGCCAGATATCTTGGCTTCATAATCAACCAAGATGGTATCCGTCCAGATGATGCTAAAGTGCAGGCCATCCGTGATATGCTCCCTCCTACTTTTGTTCGCCACGTTCGCGGTTTCTTGGGCAGTTGTTCTTACTATAGAAAGCACATAATCAATTTCTCTCGAGCTGCTGAGCCTCTTATTGCTCTAACTAAAAAGTATGCTCGTTTCCGATGGACTGACGCCTGCCAAGATGCTTTCAATTATCTTAAGTCTTCCCTTACTAAGATTCCTCGTATGGCATATCCAGACATTAGACGTCCTATGATTTTGTATACGGATGCTTCTTTTCGGGCCGTTGGTGCTTGCGTTGTCAAGGCCAACGTTTCGGACTCTCCTCCGATTATTGCTGAAGTCCCAAACGAGATGCCTATTGCGTTCCTCTCTTATGCTATTAGTCGGTCTCAACAAAGATGAACCGTTACTGAGAAGGAAGCTTTTGCCATACACTATGCATTGCAAAAGTTAGACTTCTATCTACGTGGTACAAAGGTTTTAATCCGTACCGACCACAAGCCTTTGCTCACTTGGCTTTCCAAGACGTCTGAGCAACCCCGTAAGCTACAAACCTGGGCTCTGAATTTACAGAGTTATGATGCTACCATTGAGCATATCCCAGGAGTACATAGCACTGTAGCTGACCTTCTGTCTCGGATTCCATATGATACTTGTACGGATCCCTCCTATTCTTCTCGACCAGATCCTAAGACGTCATCAGACCTTGACGATAACGCCAAAGAAATACTTGTCATTAATGCTGACTGTCCTCCTCCTGTCATTTCTACTCATTACACTTCTTCTAGCTCTCCTGATGAGCTCCTTTTTCCTTCTTTCACTGCGAAGGAACAACTTCGAGATTCTGCACTCCTGCAGATTCGCTCTCAGTTTCAGCGTGATCCCAAATCCATTTCCAATTACACTATTCAGTCTTCTGATAACGTTCTTTACTGGAGTAACCCTTGATGTCCAGATAAACTCCTCATCTGTCTTCCTAAGCATCTTATCCCTCGTGTTCTCCATGATTTCCATGATTCTAATGGCCACATGGGGCGAGATAAAACACGAGACATTATTTCTAAACGATATTACTGGTCTTCTCTCTATAAGGACGTTGCCGAGTATGTTGACAAGTGTAGAACTTGCAAGCAGCGCAACATGCGTCCTCTGCGTATCCCTCCCTACCCAACTGATGTCTCTGACACATTTTCCTATGGAAAGCGTCAGCGTTGATCTCTCTGGTCCCTACCCTCTTTCTCAGTCCGGTAATACCCATGTCCTGCATTTTGTAGACCAGTATTCTGTCTGGCCCGAATGTTTTCCACTTTGTAGCTCTTCCTCTGAAGAAGTAACTGAAA
This sequence comes from Oreohelix idahoensis, assembly GCA_024509875.1. Lineage (NCBI taxonomy): Eukaryota > Metazoa > Mollusca > Gastropoda > Stylommatophora > Oreohelicidae > Oreohelix > Oreohelix idahoensis. The sequence continues at coordinate 291,309 of JAMPIV010022542.1, forward strand.
TCCTCCTTAATGCTTTTATGCCTCGCCACGGCTATCCTAAGACTATTCTTTCCGATAATGGGAAGCAATTTACTGGGCGACCTTTCCATTCTACTCTTGCAACCCTTAATATAAGACATAAGATGACTAGCTTCTATAGGCCCCAGTAAAATGGTCGAAATGAAAGAATGCATAAGACCCTTCATGACATCCTCTCCCAATTCACAGCTGACAATCCGCAGTATTGGGATTTTTATTTACCTCAAGCTCTTGAGGCTCCGTGTGTCAATGTGAATGATACAACTGGTTTCTCGCCATTCTACCTCTTGTATGGCAGGAAACCACGCCTACCCCTGGATAATCTCCTTACTCCTCAGCAGAAATATATGGGTGATAATCCCATTGAGATTATCCTGCGACAAAAACGTTCCGCCCACCAGCAAGTTCACCATAACGCTCTCAAGGCGTTTATGAAACGACAGCGTTTGCTTGATAAGGGCGCTCTCCTGCCATCCTTCCATGTTGGTGATTTGGTCTGGTTTAAGATGCATGTCCATAGTGATAAATTTGATCATCGCTGGCTTTCCGGGTACAAGATAGTTGAACAGACATCCCCTGTTACCTTCGTGATTTGGAATGAAGAGCGACACCACGAAACAAAGCTCATGCTACCCAATTGCGACTAGATGAGCAACGCCCTTACACTGTCCCTCCTCCTGCTCTTTCGTCTGGCCACCCCTGCGAAAAGCTACCCTCCAGTATAACCCTTCATCCTCTCCCTCCATGTCTGAACTTTCATTTTGTCCTCCATCAGACGACATCGGATCTGCCTCCGTCTCCTTTATCCCTCCTCCTGCTCCACTTCCACCTGTTCAGTCCCATGATTATGATGCTTCCTCATCAGAATCTGATAATCCTCCCAGTGATGATGTTTTACACAAACTCCGGTCTAGAGTAGTCCGTCGCACTACTGTTTCCTCCGCCTCCTCGGTACCTTCTCCTTCTTCTCCCTCACATATGGTTGATCGTACGAGACGTTATCGTTCCTGTTCCGCTTCTGAAGGTCCAATCCCTCTTCCTGAACTGTACTCACGCATCCACTTCCGTGATGCACGTTTGGCTGAGCTACCCTCCATTACTCCGGGCCCTCTCATGCTTCACTTCAGCATGATGTTATTGTACCTCCTCTTACAGCAACAACTCCTTTCCATACCTCCCCTCCTCCTTCTGTTCACCTCTCTTCTGACCCCGCTCTTCATCCCTCAGGTTATTTTCCTCCGCCTCCATCCGAGCTTGATACCGCCCCTGAGTCCGACTCTTCGGATGTTGAACCTGCTCTTCCAACCTCTGATTATTTTCCTCCCCCTCCCTCAATTCTTGACAGTCCCCCCGTTTCTGCTTCTTCTGATACTGAACCTGAAGTTCCTCGTCCCCCAGCTCGTTTTCCCTCTAAACGTCGTCATTCGACCTCATCTGGCGATTCTGCTTCCCTTCCTAAGTACCTTCTCCAACAGGCCGCCCATGTGCGTCTCCGTTTTCGTCACTCCCAAGGTTCTGTTCATCCTCCTCACTGTAGTCCCTCCCCTCCGCTTCCCCCTCCTCCTGTCACACCTCCGTCCCGTAGATTACGTATTCCCCTCCATTATCCTCCTGCCGGTCTACAGCTTCCACTCCGACCCTCCCGTTATGTCCCATCCACTCCCGTTGTCCATGCCATTGTTCCTTCCTCCCAACCTATACAGTACGATCCTCGCCTGTCATCGCAAGCCATTGTAAGATTGGAAGCAATGAACATTTTTGCAAAGATGTTTACAAATTGAACTGTACTTACCTTTAAATGCCGACTCCTGTCATGTTGACATTTCCTGCTCTGATGTCATTTTCAAGCATGATGTCAAACCCTGTTTCTCGTTGTCTTCCGAAGCGAGTCTCTTACACTATGCTCCCACAGCTGAATTGATTGATTCTGATGCTACAGTAAAGACCAACCGTTACGCATCCTTGGACATCTCGGTTACAGACTTTACGCACTTTTCCAGTTCTGCTATGAAGTCCAAGAATCGCTATTTATGGAAAGCTGTTACATTTCGTCCGCGTGAAAGACATTGCCCACTCTGCCAGTCTATGAACAGTTACCCTCGCGACCTCCTTTCAACCACTGCTGATGGAGATCTCCCAACTCAGAAGAACTGTGTAGTCCTGATATATTGTAGCTAATGTATTTCCCTCTCACACGCGTTAGCGTCATTAATTCACGTTATTTTTGACTGATCTAATATTTGACCATCTTTTATGTCCCTTTGTTTTTTTTTTGCTATGCTTTTGAAGTAAGATTGTGCTCAGATTTGAGTGTTCAGTTCGTTCTGTTGTACCTAATAAAAGTGTTTAACTAATGTACATCTTCACCCGCCAATAATGTTGGCATCATTCACGACTTATTATGATAATGATTCCATCTTGCTTTATGGTTGTTTGACTTTCCAGTTATTGTTACACCAACACATATGATTTAACTATTTGCCCATTTATCAATTGAGTACCTTAGTCAGTTGATTACCAAGTTTCCATTCCGGTTATTGTTACACCGGTGTAGTCATTTTTATTATGAGACTTACCCATTTTTCCCATACTTTGCCACCAAGTTTTGTGGTTTCATTTCCATTTGTTCTATTAATTTTATTTCATCACCCACTTCAGTTGAAGTGTAGGGTGACAGCCATTTTTTATTTCCGCCATTTTGGGCGTCCGCCATATTTTGTGGGCACCCGCCATTTTTTTTCCCAGTTTTCCTTTGCGACGTTAACTCGCTTGTCATGTTGTATCATGGTTTATAATTCGCATATGTTTGAGAGATATAGATGACTATCAACCCATATAAGCGGTTTGCAAGTTGTTTGATAATTGTTCAATTACTGTTCTATTTTTGCCCATTATTAGTGCTAATTGTTCCTACCATGTCCTCCCCTGTCATTCCATGTGTCCCTTGACTATGTCCATCAGTCCCTACCTATGTCCCTTTACTATGTCCATCAGTCCCTACCCCTTCATAATTACTTCTTGAAATGTTAATGATATTGTTTCATCCATCATTCCCATCTATTGATTGTTATATTCCGTCTGACATTCTTCTTCTTCTTCTTCTTCCGTCCTTAGCCACCGACCGTCAAAGCAGTCAGTGGCCATTACGCCTAGTGGCGTCTTAGGGCAACAGCAGATAGGTTTTCTTTGCCATTGTTTCCCATCACGCCTATTGGCGTCTTTAGAGCAACGGCAAATCAATCCATCTGCTGTTGTTTCCGTAATCGAAGTGACTGGCAAACGGGTGATCAGCCCGTTGGTTCCGTCTGACATGATTTCTGGTAATATACATGAACCCCGATATTTTTTAAGGGATTAGTGATAAAGTTATTCCTTCCTGGGTGGTTATATATCAAAGTGGAGTGATTGTGATTGTGTGCTGGCAAAGTCGTTCACACAACAGGTGAGCACACGGGAGTCATCGAGTATGGAACGACTGGTGATATTTAATTATTGTTTATTAAGTCACAGCACGATCACATCAATATACAGTTTGAATTACAACACGAACACGTAGGCATTAATATAAAGTTCACAGTGAAAAATACACGCTATCCCCAGCGCTCAACAGACTGCACTCCTGGCAGTTAATAATATCTTGGCCTATAATACCATAAAGTTCACAGTGAAATATACACGCTATCCCCAGCGCTCAACAGACTGCACTCCTGGCAGTTAATAATATCTTGGCCTATAATACCATAAAGTTCACAGTGAAAAATACACGCTATCCCCAGCGCTCAACAGACTGCACTCCTGGCAGTTAATAATATCTTGGCCTATAATACCATAAAGTTCACAGTGAAAAATACACGCTATCCCCAGCGCTCAACAGACTGCACTCCTGGCAGTTAATAATATCTTGGCCTATAATACCAGCTTCACCACAGCTTCATAAATACTTAATATGGCCTGTCCCAATCCTGGACTCATAATAGCTTTCACCACAGCTTCATAAATACTTAATATGGCCTCATAAATACATAATATGGCCTGTCCCAATCCTGGACTCATAATAGCTTCATCACAGCTTCACAAATACATAATATGGCCTGTCCCAATCCTGGACTCATAATAGCTTCAACACAGCTTCACAAATACATAATATGGCCTGTCCCAATCCTGGACTCATAATAGCTTCATCACAGCTTCACAAATACATAATATGGCCTGTCCCAATCCTGGACTCATAATAGCTTCATCACAGCTTCACAAATACATAATATGGCCTGTCCCAATCCTGGACTCATAATAGCCTCATCACAGCTTCACAAATACATAATATGGCCTGGCCTGTCCCAATCCTGGACTCATAATAGCTTCATCACAGCTTCACAAATACATAATATGGCCTGTCCCAATCCTGTACTCATAATAGCTTTCACCACAGCTTCATAAATACATAATATGGCCTGTCCACACAGCAAAAACATTAAGTCGACATTATTCAAAGCACTACGTAGGCATACATCCTCGAAAAACACACACAGACAGCGTTGACCACTCCCCGGTCTAACGCTCCGAATCCCTACTCTCCTCTCCGGGATCACACACTCTAGTCTCGCCAAAAAACCCAAAACGAGACTCCGCTGTTTTTGAACACAGCTCAAAAACAGTACAGAATAAATACATCTCAGCATTTGAGATAAAAGCGTTCACACGCTTTTCTGTACTCTGTCACTCAAAATAAAAGGATATGTTTCTATTATAACGTTAAACAAACCTCAGCTTAATCAGGTATACAAGTATTGTAACTCATAATCTACTTTGATCAAAAACATATTCCGAATTACTGCCCCCTCTCATAGGATCACTCGTTACAGTTTCCCACACACCCAGGAGAAAAAATGATTCTATCATTTTTTGAAAATTAACTCCCAAAACGAAAAAATTTAAAAGATAATGAAATTCTAACATATGTTTTACAAAATTCATCTTATGATAGGTCAGAAATAGTGTATCTACAAAATATTAGCAGTAAATGTAAAGTAAATAACAATCATCCAACGTATGATTATTAAAATTAATCTATTAGAAAACCAAGCTAAGTATCTCAAAATTAATCTATTACAGAACTAAGTTAAGCATATACAATAATGCTCAAACAAGCAACAAACAATAGTAATAGAAATGATAATATCAAGTAAACAAAGTATAATTCGAAAAGAAGTAAAATGTGAAATCATCATATGAAAAACAACAAATAATATCACAATGTCAAATCATGTAAAGCAAATACAACTATCCCTGATCTAAAGTTACCTCAATACTTGAACAATACAAAGAATGAAAGTCTAAGTAGCGTAACAGAAAAAAGTATACACGAAGCATAAAGTGAGACAAAGATGAAACACGGAAGTATAAACAACATATCAGATTATGCTGAAAAGACAACAGAAACGATGTAAAGGAATGACGAATAGTCAACAAAGACAGATGCACATGTAGAAAAAGTTGTAACAATACCTTACGATAACTATTTAAATCACACATCATATAATATAAGTTAATACAACTACGATAAAAAATTATAACACAAAATGACAAAGTATATCTATACTAACAACACAAGGGAAAAAAAAACTTATGACAAAAAAAAAATAGTAAGTAATTTAACCAAATTATAAAACTTATGCATAACTAATAATAAATTATACAAGATATCGCACAAACAAAAAATAAAACGCTATCAAAAAGATTTGCACTGACTTGTAGGTCGTAATGCTCATTTCTTCCGTTCGTTTACTTGGTTTCTTGTGTGGTGCTGGGCAGTTTCTATGCTGAGCAACTCTTTCAGTTGTTCTTTTGATTGTAATCAGGTAGTGATCACTTCCAATCTCTGGCCCCCTCCAGACTCTAGCATCCCGGACATATTTGAATGAGCTCCTCCTAACAATGGCATAGTCGATCACTGACTTCTCATTCTTTGTTGACCCATTTTATATTTGTATTAATTTCTGTCTATGTCTCTTCTAAGCCTCACTGTCATATGCCTTATCTTTATAATTATCCTTTCCTTTTTTCTTTCTTCAGTACTTCCTAATTTTTAATTTTTTAAAATTAAGACAGCTTGGCAAAATCTTATCACATTTCCTCTGGGTCTTTATGTGTCTTCTAAAGTTTGTTCTGCTTTCTTTTTTTAATTGCATATTGACACAGAGTATTTTGTATTAAATACACATATGCCTTAGTCCTCGAAATACTACACACGAGAGAGAGAGGGGTGGAGTGGAACACATTCAAGTAATAACGAACACTAGCAATGTTCCCAACTCTGTCTAATGTATTCAAATAATTATCACCACAAAATCACAACAATATATGCAGTTAGCAAAGTGTAACACATTGATGTAAATCTCAGATAACCAAATGCCTTATCTTCTCACAACTAAATATCCTCTTGCATTCGAAAATTCGAGTCAGCCATCATCACCAAAACCCTCATCGCTCTCCCTACTCTCTCTTCTTCACTGCCCAATCAGAACGCCCCTTGCGTTCACCCCTGACCTGCTGACCTCGCAGTTTCGTGTTGTTAAGTTAAGTGTATGAGAACACCTCTCCCACCCGACTGACATTATGTACCCGCCCTCAGCGGAGCACCGCCAGTCCATAGCTGTGTTAATCACACTGTGACACATATCGTATTTCCCTTGTAATTTGCATACTGTTTCATTTGAGTATTTTCCTCTTGTTGCGTTAGAACTGAACATTTGGTTTCATTATATTTATTGGTTTTATTATTTTCTCAGAGATATAGTGCTGCCTTTTGGTATTATTGCTTCTTTCCTGACTCGCTAGTTTTACTGGGCATACGGAAGTCGCTAAAGAGAATAATAAGAGAAAAGAAAAAAAGCATGCAAACAATACGTTGAAACTAAAATCACAGCAGCAAAAACATAGAAATATAGAGAATATGTGATGCTCAGAATAGAAGCAAAAGAATGGCGCTAGCAGCAAAACAGAAGTCCTGGGAAGAATTTAGAGAAAAGATAGAAAAAGATACTCAGAAAAACCAGACATTGTTCTACAAGACACTACAAGACACGAGGACAGAAAACCAGTGCTTTTTTAAAATTATAAAAGACAAACAAGAAAATTTTTTGACTCCTGCAAAGGAAGTAATGGGAAACTATCAGCGACGTGGAAATCAATGGTGGTGAAGATGGCATCAGGATGGAAGACCATAAGGCAACACTGGAGAAAATAAGGGTAGGCAAAGCAGCAGGACATGAAGGTATAACACCAGAAATGGTTAAATACATGGGAGCAGTAGGTGACCTAATACTCCTGATGGTCTTACAGGTAGCTTGGTGCCACAAGACCATATCAAGGATTGGGAGATTGGCGTCCTATCACCCATATTCAAAAAGGGTAAGAACGGACTATATGAAAATAATAGAGGAATACCCCTTCTTCGTGTAACTGGTAAATTTCATTTTAGAATACTGGAGCAAAGATTCAGACGCCTAGCTAAGCCACACACGGATTAGGTCGTTGTGGCTGCCGAGCAAACCACAGTACTCAGAACCTGTTCTTCACACGCTGACAGCTTAGTGAAAAGCCACTGAGTATAAAGGTGAAATGCATCGTTGTTTCTTAGATCTAGAGAACCCTGGAGCAATCGTTGGGACTGCTTGGCAAGGAAGAACATTCCAGCACCTCTGATTCATGCTATACGGATCTTCTACAAGCCTTGCAATAATTATGTGAGGACGGCAAACCACAAGTCACAGAAGTTCAGAACCACCACTGGTGTAAGACAGTGTAACATTCTGTCACCTTGCCTTTTCATACTCTTCATGGACGATGTCATTAAAGCATTTAAAGACAAAAATATATTCAGTGGGGTACTGGAAGACACGATAGGTCTGTATTTCAGAGCTAGCATTTGCAAACGATGTTGACCTGATTGGTAACTCAGAGGCATATCTTTAATCCAACCTGCAAGTCTGGAAGGAATAGCTGTAGAAGAGAGGAATGGTCATCAGCAGCTCCAAAACAAAAACCATGGTGATTTCACGAAAAGAAAAACTGCATCATATTACTCTTGGAGAACAGGTCCTGGAGCAGGTCAACCCCTTTAAATACATTGGAGCTGGCTTAGACTGTAAGGGAGGTATCAAAGAAGAGTTGGTTACCTGAAAAGCAGCAAACAGGAGACTTTTCCACTCCAGAAATCGAGAATTCCTCAGCAAAGAGAAATTGGCAAGAAAACGAAGGTGGATGTATACTGCTCCATCTATGTTCCAGTTTTGACATACGGATGCGAGTATTGAGCAATGAGTCAACCCAAAAAAATCCAGCACCAAACCTCAGAAAAGAGGTATCTGAGGAAGGTGGTTAAAGTAACAAGAAGAGACGTGGCCCGCAATCAGTCGATACGTCCGGGACTCTAAACCTAGCCCCTGCAGACCCAAGTGGAGCAGTCCCAGTTACAATGGTTTGGCCATGTATGCAGAATGCAAGAAGATCGGATACCACGACAAATATGGTGAACCAAGTGCCAGGGGTCAGACCTCCAGGATGACTCAGAGTTCGCTGGGAGGACATAATTAGGCTATTCATGATGGACTGAAGACTAGATTGGAATCATGTCAGGAGAAAAGCAGCCTATAGAATTGTATGGCGTTCTCTCTGGAAAAGCTCTACACCTCAGGGTAAATGAGGAACGGTTAAGTAAGTATGTCGTAAATTGGTTTATTACGTTAGATACTAACTTTAAAGCACTGTACCTTGGAGTCTACTAACATTTGTGCAAATCTTTTCCTATTTTGTTTAATAAAAGTACAATGACCAATTCCCTGTTCAATATAAGTGCTAATAAATAAAAGAATTTAAAAACACACTGTATTTAAAAATAAGATTAACACTCAATTTGACTGCCGTTGTCGTGGCATTATAATATCAAATCATTTTTTATGCACAACTATTATTGTTTAAACCTATATAATTTTATTTAACTCTTTCACTGAGTTATAAAAATATTTCCTATAGTATTTTTTTCCTTTTACCTACAAGAACCGTAATGGTAAAGAAGATATGATTAGCTTGCTTTATATATGACTTTGTTTTAAACATGTAAGAACATCAAGGACAGTTTACTCATAAGTCGCTCATTATCTTTCTTCTTCTCATTTGGTGCAGCAGCCAACCTTCGTGCAATGTCCCATTTCTGGTTGATGATTTGCATCTCTGTTTCCACAGTTCTCATCCAGGTAACTTTTGGTCGGTCTCGGTTTCGCTTTCCCATCTGGAGTCCATAGCGTGTCGGGTTCTAGTGATGGTGCCAGGGGTCATACCTCCAGGTTCTAGTGATAATGCCAGGGGTCATACCTCCAGGTTCTAGTGATGGTGCCAGGGGTCATACCTCCAGGTTCTAGTGATGGTGCCAGGGGTCATACCTCCAGGTTCTAGTGATGGTGCCAGGGGTTATACCTCCAGGTTCTAGTGATGGTGCCAGGGGTCATACCTCCAGGTTCTAGTGATGGTGCCAGGGGTCATACCTCCAGGTTCTAGTGATGGTGCCAGGGATCATACCTCCAGGTTCTAGTGATGGTGCCAGGGGTCATATACCTCCAGGTTCTAGTGATGGTGCCAGGGGTCAAACCTTCATGTTCTAGTGATGGTGCCAGGGGTCATACCTCCATAGCGTGTCGGGTTCTAGTGATGGTGCCAGGGGTATACCTCCAGGTTCTAGTGATGGTGCCAGGGTCTGTTCTCAGGGTTGGGCAACTCGGTTGCAGCGTCTACCCGATATGATAGTGCGCACATCTTCTTGGTGGCACCGAGGTAACATTTCGTGGTTGGTGATGGTGTTCGGCCAGAAAATTCTGAGAGTTTTCCTTAAGCAGGTTAAAGTCGGTCATACGTGAAACAATCTATTTCACTACAGGAGAAAAGACTACACAATTGTTTGGATTAGTTTCTCTAATAGCCTGCATAATTAAGTCACTGTAATATAAATGTATCACTGCAGTGAGAATAGACATTCTTTTCGTTTTTAGAATAAATTATTGTAATTATCCTATTTTGCTCCTATACACCACTGCAGCTTGTCAGCTTTCAGGGAGCCTGCACCAAATCATCTGCCGTGGCCCAGAGAAAAGACTCAAGTGTATATGCAATTAAATGCACACAAAAGACAGCCATTACACGTTGACATTCTGACATCAAAGGAACGAGAATAAAGAAAGACTGTCATGTATGACACAGGCAGAGAAAACATTTTGGCAGTTACGAAATCTTCCAGCTGGAAAAATAGAGTAAGCCCGAAAAGAAATTAACATGCTACCAAGACGTTATCATACCCTTTCATAGAAGTGTAGAGATTTATGCGATGGACAAGTAGAACATGACCATGCTGCGGTATATGATGTCCCACCACACCGTGGCGAGAAGGCCACGTATATATATATACATATATATATATATTCCATGCATTCACTGGAAGAGAAGAGTGACCAGCCTCTGGAGCACTCATAGCTGTGACACTGCAAATGGAAAACGGAGAGATAAGAACAAGCGATCAACACTGCAATCATTAATTCAGCACGACTGAGACTGCTTGAACCAGCAGAGATGGACGTATGAGAGGACCGATGATGCCTGTATCCAACCAGTGCGTTACACGAACAATTAACATTATTGCTCTTCGAAATTAGCTGAGGGCCACTGAGCACCTATGGGTTTGGCCGGTGTGCTGTAATGTAGCTAACAAACCACAAAACTTTCAGGAACTGGTGATCTATTGCCCTGGTCATGTAAGGGTATGCAGCAGTGACAGAGCTGTAAGACTAGCCTCACGAGCTCCACTATATAGCAAGGTATCGAACAGAGGAACAATGTACATTCGGCCAAATCCCAATTTGTATTTCATAAGAACTCAATTTTTCTACATGGAGAATTTTGATGTCTCAAGTCTTTATATTTTTTTTCCTTTATTCACTATGTGACCTTATTCAAATGTAGATATGGTCTATAGCCTTCAGTTCCAAATGAATCATATGGTTCTTTAACTTATCATAGGGTTCTTTAACTTATCATAGGGTTCTTTAACTTAAGATAAGCATCAAGTCTAGTTCACCGTCTTTTTGTGTCTTATTTATCTTTTTCATAAATGTCATCAGTTTTCTTTGCTTGCTCGTTGGCCTCCTCTAATTCTCTTAACAAATATCAAAGAATTAGGAAAGTTTTCTGTGTGTGACAGGATTTATTTTATATTTTCGTTTTTTAATACGTTGACCACTCGAAAAGCAGCAGCTGGGAGACTTTTTCAGGCCATAAATCGAGGATTCCTCAGCAAGTGAGAGGTTGGTAAGAAAACGAAGATGGCTTTATACCGCTCCACCTATGTCCCAGTCTTGACATATGAATGCGAGTCATGGGCAATGACTACAACCCACAAAAGCCAGATCCAAACCTTAGAAATGAGGTATCTGAGGAAGATGGTTGAAGTAACAAGAAGAGACATGGTCCGCAACCAGACGATACGTCAAGGCCTAAAATCCCATCCCCTGCAGACCCAAGTAGAACAGTCCCAACTAAGATGGTTTGGCCATGTCTGCAGAATGGGAGAAGATCGGCTACCACAACAAGCATGGGAAACAAAGAGCCAGGGATCCAGACCCCCAGGACGACCCAGAGTCCGCTGGGAGGACAACATTAGACAATCTTTGAAGGACCGAGGACTAGAATGAAACCAGGCCAGGAGGAAGACAGCCGATAGGATAGTCTGGCGCTCTCTCTTCCAAATCTCTACATCTCGCGGTTGAAGGGGAGCGACTAAGTAGTAAGTAGTTATTTAAAACAATATGCAATGTCAATTTGGTTAGATTGACTTGTTATTTGCTATTTTTACCGAGCTGTTTAGCACAAAAGCGATGAAGTTTCTGTAGCCACTTCTGATGCTATTCATCTGACAATGTTGTTGGCTTGGAATAAACGTTATAGATGTTCATATAGGAGAACTTATAGCTGTGCATTTCGCTTTAACAGCTTATCGTCGCGTGTTAAATGTAGCCTTGACAGAGTCCTCGTACACTGTAATCGTTTCAACCTAACTTTTTAAGTCACAAGCCGACATTCCTTAGTTTTATCAATCCAACCAGCAAAGTTGCCTCTTGTGTAGATCTTGTAAAAATGCTAGCTTGTGACATCTTCTCGCAAACACAAGGCGTTTTCCTTGCCACAGTCAACAGCCGCGTATCTATGCTTGTATTTTAGTGATTCTTGCAGTCTAGTTAGAATTGTAAATATGAGCGACTCATGTAATAAGTGACTATGTAAATATATACGTATACGTTTTGTCTTTGATTATTAATGACGAGGCCAATAAACGTGTGTATTTTAGCAAACAAAAAGACATATGTAGCAGTTTGTTTAACATGACGAGTTTGCCAACCTCATGCAAAACTCATTTTAGTCTCATTTCTCAGGAGACAATAGACTTATCTGTTATGTATCTCCTCCGAGGCACCAACGGAAGTACACGGGGTGATTAAACGCCTGTGGTTTACTGACCCGAGCTGTAATATAACCCATTCACGTTTATGTAACTTGAAGAACATCGCTTTATTTATAAATGAGATTATCATCTTTTTATCATCAGCATTCTTTTCTCTCTTTAAGGAGCATGGAGCAACCACAGCACCCGCCCCTCTTAAAAGAATTTACATGCTTCTGTAGCAATGGTTTGTGCAACAATTTGTGTCATGTGATTAGGTTGCCAGCATCACCCACCTCCTCATAGTTGTCGTCCTCTACGACCAAGAGTAGTAGTCCTATCCTTTGTGCTATCAGAGACCCAGGTAACTCCAAGGGGCAAATGACGATGTGGTAAACAATTTTCTTAGCTCCGTTAAGTTTCCATAAGAGATGGGGCCTGAAGTGCCACAACTAATGAGTTAACTGCATCTTAAATATATATCTTACTTTGAGCGCCTGATAATACCTTTGCATGAAGGTTGGCAACCTCATCATATAACGAAATGTCTACAGAAACCCCCGCTGTAAGAACATGTAACTGCATTGTGCAGACTTCCAGCGGGACCAACCTGCTGTTGTGGTTCTATGCTACGCAAACAAAAATAGTGAAACAAATTTGTAAAAAACATAACTGAATTCAAAGTAAAAGACATTTAAGACACACTTTGTTTCATGGTGGTGATATTTTTATTTTTATTTTTTTTTGAACTGTTTAAAAAAGTACGTAAAGCACAATTTTTAAGAGTCTAGTTTAGGTTTTCCATTTGCTTTTTATACGGTACTTTGAACCAATGGATGCGACGATGCTCACTTTTTTACATCTGCTCTGATGCTGTTGTATTTGCTTGCTTTGATCAGAAGTTGTAGATGTTCAAGCAGGGAGAAAGGTACTGGAATCCGTACTATTTCATCATGGATTTCCTCATACACTGACTGCAGGTGTGTTCATAAACATGATCCAGTTATGAACAACTTAATCCAATGGGTCATATGTTGCCTTCCCAGAATCCTACTATATCGTAACTGTTTCAACCCAATTTTTTAATGCTGATGCATTCATTTTCGAAGTATTTTCGACTGAACCTATTAACGCGCCTTTTGTGTACAGTTTGTAAACAGGCATATTAGTGATTTCTTGTTTACAACACAAGTCTTTTTCTCGTCTGCAGTCAACAGCGGCGAATAAACTGTTCACTCTGTTAGTTATTCTTGCAGCCTAGTAAGAATTGTAAATATGAGTGACTAGTATATATGAAATGACTATGTGTTTGTGTGTATATTTTTCATAAAGTTTTAGTAATGTTAGGGCCAATAAATGTGTGAATGGAACAACAGACATGTGTGTGAGTGAGTAGTGAGTGACACTCATGCGAGCGTATTTGGAAAAGTTACAGGTGCTTATTAGAAATAATGTGTGTATTTTAACGAACAACAGACAGGTGTGTGTGCGTAGTGAGTAACACTCATGCGAGCGTGTTTGGAATAGTTACAGGTGCTTTAGAAATAAATTTTAGGCTAGTCAGGTGGTTGTTAGTATTAGTGGTTTATTACTGACTGAAGGATTGGTGCATGACTTAGTGATCGCCACATCACAACAAAAACACACCAACAACTCATATCCTGTGTCTTTTTTTTTTTTTTAAATTTCCTCGCATGAGGTTGCATATTTTTTCCTCGCATGAGGTTGCATTGGCCCCCGCCCATACCCGGCTCTGGTCAAGACCACATGTCCCAACACAAGAAGACCCAATGACACCATGTGTCATTGTAGTGATCTTCTGTGTTTTCACACAAAGGAACTAATGACATAAATGTCACTACTGGTCCCTGTGTGTAGACACATGATCCTAGCCAAAAGCCGGATATTATGCCGTTGGGTTTGCTAGGAGCATTACAGTCATATCCTGTGTCATTCGTAAAGGTATTTACATTTATTCATCATTCCTGTCATGTTTTCTCCAGTCGTCATGCTCCTGTATTTCAGTTCTATCTCTACTGTGTTTACCCTGCGACGTTTGGTTCTTTCGATCATTTTCTTAATTCTCATCTTATCGTTCAATTATTCTGCAGTTGCGTGGCCTCTGATCAAAAACAAAAACAAAAAAGAATAAGATTAATGCACTCCATTTATCTTGGCAGTAATATAGACAAAGTTGGAGGGACAGACAATGATATAAAAAAAAAAAGATTGCGAAAAGCTAGAGGAACTTTCATTGCAGTGGGAAACATATGGAGAATAAGAGAAATCAAGTCCAACACGAAAATAAGAATGTACAACTCAAATATGAAGTCAGTCCTATTGTATGGCTCTGAGACATGCAGATCAACAAAAACAACAACCGAAAAGCTACAGACTTTTATAAACGGGTGCTGGTGTAGAATAGAATGACTGAAATGGTATGACAAAGTCACAAATGTGGAATTGATGACAAGAACCAGACAAGTGCCAGTGGAACAAGAGCTGAGAATAAGTCGCTGGCGATGGATAGGACACACATTGAAGAAACCTGTTGATAGCATTACAAGGCTGTCCTTGTTCTGGAATCCACAGGGAAAGAGAGGCAGAGGTAGACCAAAAACACATGGCAAAGAGAACTGGAAACAGGGGTGAAAATGATGAGGAAAACATGGAAAAAACCTGAGCGGATGGCACAGGACAGGAAGACTTGGCATGTGTTTGTTGAAGGTCTATGCTCCTTGCTGAGCTAAAGGTTATTGATTGATTGAACACTTAACTGTTTTTATTTAATAGATGATTAGGCCACTGTTCAATAACACAAGTTGTTAATTTTTTGCCAGATGACATGGAAATTGTAAGGTAATAGTAATGAAAAATAAATTATACATACAATTTATTGGTTACGTACATACTAGTTACACACAAATCGGTTAAATAATGTATATTAATGCGATTCGATGGTTAAAATTACAAAATATTCAGTGGGATCCTTGTGTTTGCATTTCGCTCACTAGATATTCAATATTAGGGTTCATAGAAGTTAAAGACAGTCTCAAAGCTAGTTCTACTTGCAAACTGTTTCTGTGTTTTGTTTTTATAGCACTAAAAACGTAGGGGAGGAAGGGATGGGGGGGGAGGAAAGGGGGGGGGGGGGCAGAGCAAAATCAAAGCACTTAATACCAAATCGATAAGGAAGCCGCGGACACCTGATAATGCGGCGCGGACCATAAGTGGACGGCGGACCACAGGTTGGGAAGCACTGCTCTAGAGCAACAAGAAATGGTAAGATCAGGAGAAGGTTAAGAAGAGACATCTCTGCCACATTCCAGTTGTTACCTCAACGAGCTCGGACAGTTTTCCTTCCTCAAACATTTTACAATCCATGACTTAATGTTTTTTTCATTAGCTTCGTCAGCTTATATATAAACTTAATCCCTATCAGGTATAAATGGAGCAAGGGTCCTTAACATAATCACGCCAAACCTAACGGCACAGTGCATACCTGTACGGTCTTTCTATGAGTATATTTCATTTCCTGTCTGCAACAAGGTTTTATCCGTTTGTGTTTGTTAACGTTTCTTTAATTCTCTTAATAGAATTCAAAGAACGAAGGCAAATAATTTGTTCTATACTTCATTGTTTATTATTTTTATTTTTTTATTTTTTAACAAAACAGAAACTTTGGACTGTCTTTCCATTTGCTATTAATATGGTTCTTTTGAGCAACTGGCACAAAAATGATGATTACGCAGCCTCATCAGATGCTGCTACGTCTGACTGTGATGTTGCTGGCTTCGAATAAAGGTTGATGTTCACTCAGGGGAATGGGTGTGGACGTTCGCTTGCAATGGCTGCAACAGTGTGTTCATAAAATAAGATCCATCGCTGATAACTTCTTGTAAGTTCATCTTATTCCATTGGGTTATAAACCGCCTTGCCAGAGTCATCGTACACAGTAATCGTTTCAATCCAATTTTTTAATGCCTCAGCCGTCATTTTATGAGTTTCCTTGAGAGAACCCGCTAATCTGCCTCTTGTGTAGATGTTGTAAGAAGGCAAATCTAGGACCGGTAAATCATTACATAATTCCCTCTCCTTACCGCAGTTAACAGCTGCGCACCCATGCCCGAATCTCTTAGTTATTCTGGCAGCCTGGTAAAAATTATAAATGTCAGCGACTGATGTAGAAAGTGGCTATCAAATATGTTCCCCTATATTTTTTTATCTTTATAAATGACGTGTGTATTTTGGTAACCACAAACAGGGATGTCAGTTTTTTAATGACAGACAAGTGAGCATGTTTCTGGGCGTGAAAAGAGTGCACGTGCTTGTTAGGAAAAGCAACGGGTATATTTAAATATAGTTAAAATCCTAGTTTTATTGGCTTGAATGACTGGGGGTGTTTATGTTCTAGCTAGTGAATGAAAAGTATGTGTATGTTCAGGCAAGCGATTGACAGGTGTGTTGGTGGTTTGGATAATGAGTGACCGATGTCTGAGTACTTAAGCTAATGAGTGTCATTGTATGAGTGTTTTAGCTAGTGAGTTACAGGTGTGTGGGTGTTTTTGCTAGTGAATTACAGGTGAGTTGGTGTTTTAGCTAGTGAGTTACAGGTGTGTTGGTGTTTTAGCTAGTGAGTTACAGGTGTGTTGGTGTTTTAGCTAGTGAATTGCAGGTGTGTTGTTGTCTTAGCTATTGAGTTACAAGTGTGTAGGTGCTTTAGCTAGAGAGTTACAGATGTGTGAGTGTTTTAGATAACGAGTTACAGGTGTGTGGGTGTTTTAGCTAGCGAGTTACAGGTGCGTGGTTATTTTGGTTAACGAGTTACAAGTGTGTGGGTGTTTTAGCTAACGAGTTACATGTGTGTGGGTGTTTCAGCTAACGTGTTACCGGTGTGTAGGTGTTTAAAATAGTGGTTTACAGGCGCATGGGCAATTTAGCTTGTGAATTACAGGTGTATGGGTGTTTTAGCTAGTAAGTCATAGGTGAATGGGTGTTTTAGCTAGTAAGTCACAGGTGTATGTGTGTCGACTAGTGCGTTACAGGCGTAGGTGTTTTAAGTAGCGAGTTACGGGTGTGTGGGTGTTTTAACTAGAGTTACAAGTGTCTGGGTGTTTTAGTTAGTGAGTTACAGATGTAGGTGTTTTAACTTTTGAGTTTTAGGTGTGAGTGTGTGATTTAACTAGTATACTTACAGGTGTGTGGGTGTTTTAGCTAGTGAGATACATGTGTGTATGTGTTTTAGCTAGTGATTAACACGTGAGGTGTTGGCTTTGGTGAGTGAGGGTTTTAGTTAGTGTTATGATTAAAATTTATAATGATTATAATTTATATAGGTATTATAGTAAGCTCGACAGGGCTCCTGTTCTGATAATTTTATACGGAATTACTCATCAATATATATATAGGAAGTGGCGTCATACTGATATGGTGTAGACGCAGACGTGAATTTTGAAGCAGAGGTGGGTGATCGTCTGCTAGAAGAGATGCAGCTTGAGTTTTAATGTGAGCGGACGTATGCGTATGAGCTACTGCAGTCTACTGTGTTTTTACTGCATTGTACCATCACTAGGGCATCAAGTATGTTGAGGTGTCCCTAGCTTATTCTATGTAAGGAAGCATATATATATATATATATATATATATATATATATATATATATATATATATATATAGATATATATATATAGATATGTGTATATATATATATATATATATATATATATATATATATATATATAAACGAAGATGTCAAGTGTACGATGAGATTAAATATTGTATGTGTTACGCACAGATTCTTTTGTTGGCAATGAATATAGATAGAATATACCCTTACCTCTATATAAAAAAGTATTTATTTATCTGAAAAAAACAGATTTTGGTGAGAGTCAAGGTACATAACCAACTTATTTTGTTGATGGTTAACACCTTTAAATATGTCTGTCCACTTCTAGTTGGGTCTTATATGAAATAAGACAAGACTTGTTTTGTTCGTCCATCAAAGGGTGATGAAGACCATCAGTTTTCCAATTATTTTAGGAATATGTTAGGTTAGTCTATGGGTACGAAGGTACGGAGCGAAGGATTCAGCCGAGCATAAATGGCCTGGAAAGATCTCGACAGTGTGGGCAGGGAATGTTTGCTTCATGTTGAAGGTTTTAATTACACCTATCCTTTCTAGCTTGTCTCCGCTGTTCGCTGCTTGCTGGTTTGGGATGATTAACTCGCATGACTCCCTTTCGCCGCTTGACAGTCTTTAAACGGAGAGATGTGCGCCAGAAAATCCTTTGTCTTGCGCAGCACACGGTTTTTCCCACTTGTGCATTCTGAGGTTTATGTCTGCAAAGGTTTTCAATGACGTCTTTGACGGGTTACGGGTGAGATCTTTGATATATAATCGCTTATTTATATATATATATATATTATATCTGTATCTATATATATTTGGCAGTCGATGGTCTGGCATATATATACATAATCTGTGACTATATCAGAATATATATATATAAACGAAGATGTCAAGTGTACGATGAGATTAAATATTGTATGTGTTACGCACAGATTCTTTTGTTGGCAATGAATATAGATAGATATATATATAAAAAGATATTTATTTATCTGTTAACACTTTTTGTTGAGAGTCAACGGTACATAACCCTTGATTTTGTTGATGGTACATTTTATTATGTCTGTTACTTCTCTTGGGTCTTATATGAATACTGTGTGTTGTTCGTCCATCACGGGTGATGAAGACCACTCTGTTCATCCAATTATTTAGGAATATGTTAGGTTAGTCTATGGGTACGAAGGTGACTGATGAGCCCGATGCGGGCCTGGAAAGATCTCGGACAGTGTGGGCAGGGAATGTTTGCTTCATGTGAAGGTTTTATTACACGGTCCTTTCTAGCTTGTCTCCGCTGTTCCGCTGCTGCTCTTCTGGATGATTCGCATGCCGCTGCATCTTTACGAAGAGATGTGCGCCAAGCAGTTTGGTCTTGCGCAGCAGCTTCCCATGTGTCAGGGTTTATGTCAAAGGTTTTCAATGACGTCTTTAACGTGTCTTTGAAGCGCTTCTCTTAGCCACCATGGGAGCGTTTACCCTTCTGTATCTCACCATAAAAGAGTATCTTTGGCAGTCGATGGTCTGGCATGCGGACTACATGACCTGCCCAGCGAATCTGTGACTGCATGAGAATAGTATCAATACTAGGGATACCAGCTCTGTCAAGACCGGCGGTATCCGGGATCTTGTCTTGCCATTTGATGTTCATTATCTTCCTGAGACAGACTGTATGGAAGTGGTTTAGCTTCTTTACGTGGCGCCTGTATACAGTCCATGTTTCACTTGCATATAGCAGCACTGGAAGCACCGCAGCTCTGTACACCTTCAGCTTTGTCTGTAGACTAATGCCACTTCGATGCCAAACGTTGGTGTATAATCTGCCAAATGTGCTGCTGGCTTTGGAGATCCTGGTGTTCACCTCATCATCAATGACAATGTTCTGGGATAGTGTGCTACCAAGGTATGTGAATCTGTTCACAACATTCAGTTTCTCACCATTAACCTTGATGATTGGCTCAGTATAAACTGTGCCAGGAGCTGGTTGGTATATGATTTATGAATACTAAGATTTACGTTGGCCCATCTTGAGTTGAACTCTGGGGGTCACGCGTTTTCTGCGCATGTGTCGAACGGGGGTTGTCGAGAGAGACTTCCGTGATGATGGGCTGATCCTGAGCGCTGTACGGACCGGAGTCCGAAGATTTGTTCTTTGCTGTGATATGTTGTGGAAAGGAGACATCGTCTGTGTGACTATTATGTCTATATTCCTCCCCAGAATATATTCTTAGCGCCAAAGGAAGGCGTGTGCTATTTTTCTAGTGTTTTTCTAGGATGATAAGGTAAAGAGAGACAGTTACTGTACCTTTTCAAATGCCTAGATCTGCAGCCATAGTATGGTCTGAACATGTATATGATTGACTATTTTTGAGACGACATTGTGCTAGCAGCACCATTATTCGTATGATATACATTGCATTATTATGCATATGATCTACACAGCATTATTGATGATGGACAGCGCCCCCCTTTACTTATGCTTTATTATGCAGCTTCGGAGTGAGCGAAGCTCACCGAAGTTAGGAGCCATTTTTGGATCTCGCCTTTGCCTAAGCGGATCATCGTTCGGAGAACAGGGATACCTTACTGTCTGATGATGATACAGAGATTCTAATATTGTAAGGTACTACTGTGGTTTAAGATTGCCGTCACATAAGCCTACTGATTTACGGCTTGTAATTCCTCGACAGAAGAGGTTCTGTTAGGGAGCCATTTATAATAAACGTTTGCAAACATTAACTGACGCGATCAGTCAGTTAGGCTTGAAAGTTATACAACTAGAACCCGGAGGGACTAGCTACGAATGTTCTGTTGTATCCACCTTCTATATGAATGCATATTTGATGTCGTAAACCATTTTTCAAGCATGTGATGTTGTTGCCAACCTGTTCCAGTGACTGTAGCTGTGTTGTCAGAGTGTGCGTCCCATTAAACTGTATGAAACTGTTAACAGTAGTTCCAGCCGTCATTGACTTCTAGATACGAGTGTATGAGTGCATTGTTACCTATCAACTCTACAGAACAGTACACCCATTCGCGTAACTCACATCTGTACTCTCACTCAATATAAACACTGTCCCCTTGCCAGGGCCTCAATACTTTGTGGACAAGGTGACCTGAATATCTAACACTGTGTCGGTTCGAGTTGACCATCAACCTTCATCAAGATGACTAGTACACACAAACTACATGCACTACAGTCACCCTTACCAATGTAGTGTACCAGTGTGACGCCTTTACATTTACAGTTACATTCTACATTTATCAGTGTGATGGCTTCATGTATACAACACTCATCAATGTGACTTATCAGTATATATGCTAGGACAGCGTTTCGATAGTGAACGGACTGCCTGGTGACTTCTGAAAGACTGCATATTACTTCATTTGCCATTATGCTCATAATTACGTGATGGAACTATGTTACACGTGAAATAAAACTGTGCATCGTTATATGTTCAAGAAGTGTTTCCAGCTCACTGACTTTATCGTAATACGTGTCTGTCGTATACCCCCAGTTTGTACTTTGGCCACGTATACTTCTCCGGACATTATATATTATAGACGGCACGCATCAGTTAGTGATAATGTTATGAACGTTTTAACTAGTGACAGGGTTGCAAGCGATCTTTGTCCTCTCAAGACTGTGTGTGGTCCCGGCTTCCGGGTCTTCCCAGTAAAGTAGAGGCAGTGATATGTGTCTGTGTCCGTCTGGATAACGCCATTTGACAGTGGTAGAGGATCGGTCGCTGCTACGCCATTGATGAACAAGGCCGTGTCCTATCAAGACTGTGTGTGGTCCTGGTTGCCGGGGTCCCGGTTACCGGGTCCTCCCAGTTCGGGTGGGCCAAGGCTTGCTTCTTCTTGGTGGTGCAGCTCGGTGGTGGTAGAGGCTCGGCGCTGGCTGTGCCGATCCCTCGATACGTCTTGTCTCGGAGATATAACCCCCTTTGCAGGGTAGAGAACCAATTTTCTCGTGGCATTGCCCCCTCGCCACCTGAGGAGAGGTTCCCTGGGGTTGCAACAAAGCCCACTGGTGACTGGCCTCTCTGCCAGTCTCCACTGTCTTCGGAGGTATAATCCCCTTTGCAGGGTAGAGAGTTATCAAACCTCGGGGCAGTACACACACACCATAGTGGGCCTGGTGTACATTGTTTCGAGTCTAGATGCTCCCTGGGGTTGAAAAAAAGCCCAAAACACACCCCAAATCGTCTGATACCGTGTGGGATGCACAGCGGGTTGCGGCCCCATCGCCTGGTGTCACGATGGGTGGCTTCCCAGCCGTGTCGCAACACGGACCATGTGTTTCTAGAAGGGCGGCGGTGGCTCCGCCACCGCCATGCCGGGATGTCTACACAAAGGGTAAAAGAGTTTAGCTACTCGCACCCTATGGGGATAATAAAGCAAAGCAAAGCAAAGCAAACTAGTGACATGTTTGTGTGTGTCTTTATTAATCAGTGATACATCTAAGTTTGGTTTTTTTATAAGCTAGTGAGCGACAGGTGTGTGGGTGTTTTAACTAGTGAGCGACAGGTGTGTGGGTGTTTTAGCTAATAAGTGACATGTGTAAATGGTTTTACTAGTGAGGGACTGATGTGTCAGTGCGACAAAACGGGGCGGTTTCTATCGATCTTCGTTTCTCTCCGGCAGTAATCGGTACACTTTTGGTACTTACTTACTTACTTAGTCGTTCCCCTTCTACCGTGAGGTGTAGAGGTTTGGAAGAGAGAGCGCCAGACTATTCTATCAGCTGTCTTCTTCCTGGCCTGGTTCCATTCTAGTCCTCGGTCCTTCAAAGATTGTCTAATGTTGTCCTCCCAGCGGACTCTGGGTCGTCCTGGAGGTCTGGATCCCTGGCTCTTTGTTTCCCATGCTTGTCGTGGTACCCGATCTTCTCCCATTCTGCAGACATAGCCAAACCATCTTAGTTGGGACTGTTCTATTTGAGTCTGCAGCGGGTGGGATTTTAGGCCTTGACGTATCGTCTGGTTGCGGACCATGTCTCTTCTTGTTACTTCAACCACCTTCCTCAGATACCTCATTTCTGAGGTTTGGATCTGGCTTTTGTGGGTTGTAGTTATTGCCCATGACTCGCATCCATATGTCAAGACTGGGACATAGGTGGAGCGGTATACAGCCATCTTCGTTTTCTTACCAACCTCTTTCTTGCTGAGGAATCCTCGATTTATGGCCTGATAAAGTCTCCCAGCCGCTGCTTTTCGAAAGGCCAACTCTTCTTTGATGCCCCCCTTTCGGTCTATAATAGCTCCGAGATATTTAAAGTGGTCGACCTGCTCCAGGACCTGTTCTCCCAACTTAATCTGATGTTTTCTTTCTTCTCGTGATATCACCATGGATTTTGTTTTAGAGCTGCTTATGACCATCCCTCTCTTCTCCAGCTCTTCCTTCCAGACTTGCAGGTTGGATTGGAGATGTGTCTCTGATTTAGCAATCAGGACAACATCATCAGCAAATGCTAGCTCTGAAATACAGACCTGTCTCATCTTCCAGTACCCCACTGAATACTTTCTTGTTCTCTCCTTACATGCCTTGATGACATCGTCCATGAGGAGTATGAAAAGATAAGGTGACAGGATATCGCCTTGTCTTACACCAGTGGTGGTCCTGAACTCTTCTGACTTATAGTTTGCTGTCCTCACATAATTTCTGCAAGACTTGTAGAAGCTCTGTATAGCATGAATCAGAGGTGCTGGAATGTTCTTCCTTGCCAAACAGTCCCAAAGTTTGCTCCAGGGGACCCTGTCAAACGCCTTTTCCAGATCTATGAAACAAAGATGGATCTCACTCTTGTACTCACGGGCCTTTTCACTCAGCTGTCTGAGTGTGAAGATTAGGTCTTGAGTACTTCGGTTTGCTCGGAATCCGCACTGGGCTTCATCCAATTGTGGCTCAGCTAGGCATCGGAGTCTCTGCTCTAGGATTCTAGATTAGACTTTACCAGGGGCACTGAGAAGGGATATGCCTCTGTGGTTTCCACATTGTCGATTGTCACCCTTTTTGAAAATCGGTGTTTTGATGGCAATCTCCCAATCCTTTGGTATGACCTTGTTGCACCATGCTGCCTGTAGGACCATTAGGAGTAATAGGTCGCCTGATGCTCCCATGTACTTAACCATTTCTGGTGTTATACCATCATGCCCTGCTGCTTTGCCCATCTTGATTTTCTCCAGTGCTGCCTTCAGTTCTTCCATCTTTATGTCATCTTCATCACCATTTGTATCCTCTTCTGTGCTAGTGCTTATCATTTCTGATGCTCTACCATGCTCACCATCCAGGAGTTCTGAGAAATATTCTTTCCATCTTTCCATTACTTTCTTCGGGGCAGTAAGCAATTTGCCTTGCTTGTCCTTTATAAATTTAAGAGGGCATTGTTTTTCCTTCCTCATGTTCTTTAGGGTCTTATAGAACAATTTCTGGTTTTCTTGTGCATCTTTTTCTAGCTTTTCTCCAAATTCTTCCCAGGACTTCTGTTTTGCTGCTAGCACATTGTTCTTTGCTTCTGTTCTGAGTATCCCATATTCTCTATATTTCTCTATTTGTCCTGCTGTGTTTTTAGCTCCTAAGTATTGTTTCCATGCCATTTTCTTCTCTCTTATTTTTCTCTTTGACTTCTTCTGTCCACCAAGGTGCCCTCTTTCTCTTGTTCCCAAGTCGGACTTTACCACATGCTTCTGCAGCAGCTGTCTTTATGATGTCCTTGAATTTAAGCCACAGGGTTTCCAAGTCATCAGGTTGTTATTCTTTGTTTCTCACCGCTGTAGCAATAAGTCCCTGATATCTGGTCTTAATTTCTGGCTCTTTCAGCTTGTAGGTCTTAATGCTCATTTCTTCCGTTCGTTTACTTGGTTTCTTGCGTGGTGCTGGGCAGTTCCTAGGCTGAGCAACTCTTTCAGTTGTTCTTTTTATTGTAAGCAGGTAGTGATCACTTTCAATCTCTGGCCCCCCTCCAGACTCTAGCATCCCGGACATATTTGAATAAGCTCCTCCTAACAATGGCATAGTCGATCACTTTTGGTACTGATTTTTATTATTTGCTTTTGAATGTCGCACTATTACTTCTTTCGTTCTTTCTTTCTTTATTTTTCTGCTAAGTAGCAGATATTTTATTGTATCAAATCATTCGATTTTATCAAATCACTCTGTAGGTGATAATAGTCATATTTGCTTGGCGCTACTCAGATTTGATGGTTATAGGCGCGGCAGATTAACACCTACATCGGCCAGCGCTATTTGCTTAATCACTGATAAGACACGGCTGTACGCACCACTAAAGCTTGGATGAGGAGAGACAACTTACAGACCGACATGGATGACAAGATTACTTTAGACAAAATTAAGATTCCTACTTTTTCGCACACATAGTCATGTGCGATTACCGGTGTGTTTGGAAGTTTGTACACAAGAGCATCGCACATATTACTACTATATATTGGAGACGTGACCTTTGAAAAATCTTTCCATGTCGGAAATACTTTGAAAGTACCACATCCGACCTGTTTGAATATGATTGGAGCGTTTATTTAACTCCATAACAAACAATGTTTGATAAGATATAGTCTGACCTTTTTCGCAGTTTTATTTCATTGTGAATTTAACGCTCGGCACGACAAAACCAGACCTCGCAAGAGTAAAGACTAGATTCATAATTCCTTTTTTTAACCGGCCCTTTTATTGGAGAACTAAATAAGACTTACCAAGCAAAGCAAATCTCTACACTTTAATAAGGAACACCGGGACTAGGAAACTGAAGAAACACGGAGTCAGAAAGAGAATCTATTGTAAAATTAAAGAACCTCTTTCCCCCCCCCCCCCCACACGCGTGTAAGAGACCGACCCGTCTCTTTTATTCATCTGAACAACAAGCCTGTAGCCAAGATTGGCGTAAGCAGTGCATTTTCATTGTTTCATTAATAACATGTGAAATAACATGTGAATTTTAATGTGTGAAACGCGCTATTGCATGTCAAAGTCATTTGAGGCAGGCAACCTCAACGTATAGAATGATGATTCTTGAACCACCGCTGTACGGGCCGGTGATTACTTTATTGATAGTTTCGTAAAGAGAACGAAAAGCATAAAGTAGTTCCAGGTTTCCTATGGAGCAGGGAGGGAAAATTGAAAGAAATGATGTAACATTCTAAGTAATATAATACTTACATTTTCAAAGCAGTGTAAATGTCCCTATAAACATATTCACTTCAAAATTAATGTAAGTTTTCAAGCTTTAAACCAGTATAAATGTCTTTGTGAAAATATTCATGCTAAAGGTAATAGAAGTTTCAAACGTTTCCACAAGTGTAAATATAAAGGAAACATACATGAATTTATATTGTGAACACTTTTCAAACAGTGGAGATCTAAATGTAAAACATATTATATCTGTACGTGTAACCGTTTCATTTAAATGTAATGTAAAGCTAAATCTATTCAGTTTAAATGTAAATTAAGTTTTATCCCGAGGGATTAAATTTACTTCTCATCGAGGGTAAATTATGACATGGAATGGTAGAAAAGAAGAGGGGGACACAATACTATGTGTCGGAAAACGCCATACTCGGAAAAGCGTTTCATTTCTATTACTATTTATTGGTGGTACTAGCAGAAAGTACTATCTCTGGAACCAAGTGAAGGTAGAACCAGCTTGCCCGTTACTCCTTGACGTTCTAGGAACGTTCGGCGCCTGAGCTTTCACCAGAGAGGATCGAGAGGAGAGCGATAAGAACCAACCCATCAGGAGGAGGATTAGAATGAATCATCATTGGCATCTAAGTTAACCTATATGCTGCCAATTGACCCTCTTATAAAACACCATCACCCGAGTGATGAAAACTTGATTTTGTAATTAACAATTATTCATTTCTTTTAAACTGTTAAACTTAAAATGATAATTAAATTTTGTTATTTGTAATGTTAGAATTTAACTTCAATTTAATCATTTTAAAGTTACTGCATGTTTGTCTCAGTCAAAGTTACTAAACACACACTCTAAGCAGAGATTTATTATTATAATAATTCACTGATTAATTCAGCGGTGGGGACTTAACGAGCTAGAATAAAACATTGCTTAAATTCTTCATAAAAGGTGTCGGCAGATTACAGAATTAACGTGCTCAGCAACAGCCAGCATTGTTTTCGTTTATCTGAATATCTTATGAAAACTCCCATGGGATAGAAGGTTTAGTACTGTTTTATCTATATTTCTGCCAAGAGTAATCTTGTGCACAGATAGACTCCATTGAAGCATATAATAGATACGCTTGAGTTTTGGCCACTGTTGGACCACTACTGCAAAGCAGGTTAGGCAATATCGTCACAATGGTTGTGGTTCCATTCTCCCTTTGGAGACAAATTACGCGTGGGGCCTGGCAACGTTGTCGCATAAAACATGTAGTCACACACACAGACACACACACACAGCTGCTTAAGCTTCTTGCAAGGAGATAATTGCAGTGGTGGCTCCATGCAAGGAGTGAAAAAGAAAATAATGATGGTGATAATGATGGTGATAATGATGGTGATAATGATGATTGCACAATGTGAAGGATAAGAATAGAAAAGGAACAGAGAGACAAAACGTTAACATTCAAACACTTGTAAGATAAAAACACAGTCATCACGTGTTATATATCTCGTCATTATTCTATGGCAAGGAAACATGGACAGTTTCAACAAAGCAGTTGGAAGAAAGAATATAATTTAAGCTTTTGAAATACTGCAGGCGTTGACGTTTTTAAGACGACCAACTAACTAGGTGATTTGTCATTTTAGCGGACATGGATTTGATCTTCAGTGTCTCTATTCCTTCTCTAACTTGTCTATTGTCTAGTGCGCCTTTATTTTCGTTATTTGTTCACGGTTCACAGACCAGGTTTATGTCTATTTCTGTTCTTCCACGTTCCACAGCTGTTTCCTTTCTGCTCCTTACAGAGCATTGAGCCACAACTGCAGCCGACCCTCTTTTAGGAAGCCTGCCCCAAGAAGACACAAACTTACGTCATATTTCTGTGTTATACGTTCTCATATTTCTGTGTTATACGTTCTCATATTTCTGTGTTGTACGTTCTCATATTTCTGTGTTGTACGCTCTCATATTTCTGTGTTGTACGCTCTCATATTTCTGTGTTGTACGTTCTCATATTTCTGTGTTATACGTTCTCATATTTCTGTGTTGTACGTTCTCATATTTCTGTGTTGTACGTTCTCATATTTCTGTGTTGTACGCTCTCATATTTCAACTCAACCTGTTTCCCCCTCATTTCCACACGTTTTCTCTCCTCATGCGATTCTTTAGTTTACCTTCACATTTCCATATGTGCTTTGTCCTCACATGAGTCCACTTTGTTTTCCCTCCCGTACTTTTATTTTCATATTTTACATCTATGTTCATCTACTCATGCTCCAATCGGCGTTTTTGTTCCACCGTTCGTCCTTCTACAATTTTATTCTTTGTTTGGTTCGATCTGTTGTTTCGTCCAATCATACTTCATCTGTTGATCATGTTTCTTGCATCTCTGTAGGGCAGGAGTCGGGCTCGGAGTCGGCAGCTGGAGTCTGTAAAACAATGTCTGTACTCTGGCTCCGAATATTATGCCATATGACAAGTAACATACTGCATTCGACGTGGGGAGTCTGGCCATATGACTAGTAACATACTGCAGTCAAAGTGGGGAGTCTGAGTCGGACTAGTAACATACTGCAATGGAAGTTGGGAGACTGAGTCGGACTAGTAACATACTGCAATGGAAGTTGGGAGACTGAGTCGGACTAGTAACATACAGCAGTCGGCGTGGGGAGTCTGAGTCGGACTTCTAAAATTTATGAAGTTGAAGTCGGAAAATTTGTTTGGCCACTCCACAACCCCGCATTTCTGTTTTATGGTGCTCATTCGTCTCCCATCGCTTCTAACTAATCCTTTCTTTTCGTGGATGAAAACTCTTTGAAAACGGTGCCTAAGGCAAATTCAGAGTAAACTGAGTTCTTGGAGAAATAAACAGAAAAGAAATTTACTTTGCCAGGATCGTGTAAGTCTTGAGAAACCGACAAGAAAAATGAAATAGGGAGATACTGTCTTTAAAGATTTGAAACAGTCATTTAGGTTACCAGTGTTGTTAGACAACAGATGTATCACTGCTGTTTTATGATGCCACATTCCAATAGGTGCTACTTAATTGTAAGGCGTTCAAATAGACGCTATTTGATGATACCATGTTCCATTAGCATAATTCATGACCGTGTTCCAATTAATGCTAATTAATTTAAACAATGTTCTAACTGGTACTAATTCGTGACATCGCGTGCTAAAAGATGCTAATTTATGATACTGTGTTCCATTGGTGTTAATTCATTATACCGTGTTCTCATTGGTTACTGTGCTTGTAATATAACGAATGCATTGGGCTAATTTTCGTCAAGCTTATGTGAACATCTTCTAAAACAACGCTTCTTAATTCCTTGTCAGTGAAACCCTTGGGGGTTCGCGAATGGATTCTTGGGGGTCGGGGTACAAAACCTAAATTTTAAAATGTAAAAATAAGTGTGCTTTTATGTACACATTTTTTTAAGACGGGGTCCGTAGCTGTCACCGATCAGTTAAAGGGGTCCATGACACAAGTTAAGAAGCCCTGCCCTAATGAGAAAAACAGAGGTAAACAATGAAATCTTAGTATGGCAAGATGTGAGTTAGGTAAATCTTGAATATTCTGTCTCTAACCTTCTTGAAATTTCTCCTGGTAGCCTCGCACTGAAACATGGGATGATAAAACAAGACCAGGGCCACATCCTTAGTTTTCAGAAAGAGTTCAAACTCAAACCTGCTCAAACCGGCCACGTCACGTGAACCGACATATTCGTCGGGTTTAGCCTCGACGGGATCACCTACGTAAAGGAAACAAACAAAATTAAAAATCATTAGCGACTAGCAAATACAAACAACACTATTTGTAAAATAAAGGGGAAAAAATTTGCAGTAAAGTAACACAACCTATATACATTTCATGTATTTTAAAAACGTGACTTGGCTATGTGTTGGAAACAAAATGGTGAGGTAAATGTTAACATGTCTTCCTTATGATATTGTTCATTATGTTGGACACATATGCTCTGTGTTTCTGTTGTACAGATCATAGCTGTGGAGGCAGGTGCACCAGGCCGTCTGGCTACCTCATCGTTTGGTCTGCTGAAGCAATCGGAACAGAAAAGACAACCAAGGAAAAGGGCATGTAAGAGATCTGCCGGAACTGCTGGAAAGATGCAGTGCTGACTGTACAACGGCTGCAACTAGGAAATGGAATTTAGGACAACAATTTTATGTGTAATAAAATCTTGACTTTTATAACGTTCTCTGGCTGGCAGAGTGGTGTGGCAACATGGATTATAAATTCTGGCCACTTAGACTGAATTCCCGTCCCTCAATTTCTTTCTGATTTTTGTCACGCCCATTTCACTTCTTTTCGTTTCGGTAGATACCTGCAGGGTAATTGACTTGTCATTTTGTAAGTTGATAGGCTCACTACACTGTTTCTGTAATGTAGGTAGGAGATAATTGACGCGTCCAGGACTCATTGCCGGGGACAGCGGCATCGTTTTCAGACTTCGTTTGACCACGAGTCAAAAGCCGATACTCAGTGTGAGAGTTAAGCGGCGAAAAAGTCACGGGTCTTTGACACGGGAAACTGTTACTAGAGATTTCCGTCATGTTACGTAGAAGGCCAGCGAGGGAGCGAATGTGCCCGAGACACCTGCGTTGTGAGGGGACGTTCACAAAAAGTTCCCTGTGCTTTATTGGCCAGGAAAGTCTGGGACCCTCTAGCGTAACCCTCTTTTCCCTGTTGCGCCAAATTATGTGTAGAGGTCTCCTAGAGAAGTCTCTGGGTAACTATTACGTGTTATTTTTCTCCTCTTCTATGCAGGAGTTCAAACCACGCTGAACACCTGTGGCAAATTCACACTATATATAGGCAGTCTTGTCTGTCTCTCATTGCTTTAGTCCCACAATGCTTGCCGGAAGATAGTAGCAGACTTAACACCAGCTTGCCTGCTTTAGATTATAAGAGTGGGAGATTCTGACAGCTGCGTTAAGCAAGTTTAGAAGATGGTACTTAGTATAAATGTTGTGCTTGGGATATGTGATAAGTTAGAGTAAGCCTTCATAAAGGGTTTTCTGTAATGTGGTAATTACAGTAATCATTCAACCGGAGATCTAAAGCTATAGCCAGTGTCTTTTTTAAGAAAAAAAAATTGTAATTGTATGCTACTGCTAGTTATCAGAGCCAAATGGTTGTGGGACTTGATGTCTGATATAGTTCATTAAAAGAATAATCGGCTTACTATATATATATATATATATATATATATATATATATATATATATATATATATATATATATATATATATATATATATATATATATATATATATATATATATATAACGAAATGTTAGTGAGAGGGAAATCTGTAACACACACAAAAGGTTAACCTAAGCAAATGTAATCTTGTTTGGCCTCAGTGGCGATTTGTGTACATAATTTTTCTTCCCAACATGTACTTTGCATCTAAGAGCGTACGTGGGTATTAATGGGTATCTTAAATACAATTTGAATACTTAACTAGCGCATACTTCTATTTGTCGTCATATGCCGTATGTAATTATTAAATGTGTCGAACGCCCCTATTACCAATTTTGACTAGTCCGCCAATTCTGTAGAGGCAGGTGGGTTAGCAGGTGGGTTAGCCGTCCTGACAGATTTTAAGGTCACGTCTCGCCAAGAGGGAGAGGGGCGGGCAGCTTGTAAACATGCCTGAAACCATTCCAGCATTAAACGCCGGTAACCGGACTGTGTAATGTTAAACAAAACTTACAACAAGCCGGCCCTACACTTATTGTTGATCAGATGGTGAGCGGGGGAGAGTAAGAAAACTGCAGCGAAGTTCAGCCTTGATCAGATTAATAGAAGGCGAGGCGTGTATGCTTTTCCTGTATCTAGTTAAGACTTGTTTATTGTTGTGACGTATTGTTATGTTTATGTACTTTTTAGCACGATGATATATGAGTTGTTTGTGTTTTCTTTACAGCTAACCCCGGTTAGTTCAGGCCCTACACTGAAGCCTTAGGCCTGATTACCTTCCTGGAGGAAGGGTCGCACAATTCATCGACCCATTCACAGCTGGGTTGCACGTAACTACATGCGTGCCTAGTTCATCACCCTATTACGTGCACACTGATGAGTGGCCTTTGCTTGGAGTACAAATACTTCGCCCAACACCTAATAAGAGAAGCGATCATGCTCCGTTTGCACCAGTTCTCTTTACCAAGCTAATAAGAGGGGCGTCCATGCTCCGTTTGCACCAGTTCTAGTCACCAAGCTACGTCGTCCCTTATCAGTGAGGACCGTTACAGTAGTAAAGTGATTAGCATTGTTTGCTGACAGGGACAAGTCAGCATGATTGTGTTTGTGTAGGCATAGTTCTTTATTTCAGGATTTTTCCAGAAAAAGATTATTTCTACCCCATAATTGTCGGAGCGGGGAACTTATGGGTTTTTCCGGGAGTGTTCCCAACATTTTTTCTACTAACTTTTGGGGTGAGTGTCTCGTACATTTGATACCTGCATATTACTGAAGTTTTTGTTGTTGTCGTGTGTTACGGTGTTATTTTTAAATGATGGCGTCTGCTGGGGTTTACCCATGCGCAACGTTTAGGGGTCATTAATATTTATAGAATATGTCGATATTTTACGGTATAGTGAACGCGAAATATATGCGGAGATTATGACGCATTCGCGTTGGGAAGGTCACGCCGGGTGACTTGGTTACAGGGCCTTTGTTACGCTATCCGTCAAGCAAGAAGGTCGTGTTTTGTATTTCTTCCAAGGAAATAAGGCTGAGTATATAGCCTATATTTTATAGATGAATCGATGTAGACTTCAGGGTCAGTTCGGAAATTAATCTAAGCATGAGATTAATTAAATTAAACTAATAATGGAAGAAGAATCGTTTTATGATTCAATTTGTAGATGTCAAGAACTCATGTGCTCATTTCTGGCTGTTGACTATAACAGCGCACGTATATAGCCACGATGTTCTTCTGACACATTGTTTTGACACGGACGGATACTTACTGATATTATTTGGAATTCAATTGTTACGCTGAACTGTACATGAAACCTTTGTGAATGTCGATTATCGTTTTGTATGAATCTTAATACATGTGGACTCTAAGCAGAAGGCTTGATCCTTTATTTACGTTTCGGGTTCGGTTCTACAACTGTTGGTGTTTACCTTTGTAAGCACGATAACTCTCCCACAAGGGAAATCAAATACTATAGACTATGCAAATCAGAACGTCGAAGGGATGTTCTGATGCCCAGAGCTAACCATTTGTAACCAACATTGCTATGTCTAAAGAGTGACTTTATTATTCAATAATAATACCTTAACCAAGGAATCGCAACACCAACCACACCACCACCACCGACCCGTCACATCGTGATAGATTTCATGCTTATATTACCATAGTTTTTGACAGTTGTTAATAAAATAAATAATTCGTTACGGATCAGATTTCCTTTCCTATCTGTACCTGTACTCTTTAACTTCTACTCATACTGTGGTATGTGGGTACACTGTAGTGTAATACAACCTTATCTCCTAAGTAGACCAAGAGGCAGTGTGGCAGTAGTTGACTAAAAGGTCACTGAGTGGCGAGGGGAGAGTCAGTACAGGTTTACACACTCGATTACTATAAGTCACAATACCCACTATCAACACCATTTCTCGTCTACCATCTCAGATCTCTCTCAGATTTCGTCTTGTCTCTAACATCACACAGACTTGGTTCTCGTCAGACAGACTCTTACATAACCCACTCGAGACAAGTGGATAAAACCAGAGGTGAAGAGTCAGTTTAGAAATCGAACAAGGTGGAGTGAGCAAGATTTCCAGCACAGGCCATGCAGACAAAAAACGACAAAAGGGTGATCTAAGTGGGCCTTCCCTCCCCTTTCATCATCCCAAGGCTTACGAGATTAGAGGGTCAACTTTTGCAAGTGGGCGCACTCCTTTCGTGATCAGATTGCCTCCTGAAGTAAAACGCTGTCTAGAGTTCCTATAACAGAGTAAAGTGCACAAAGTCCCCTAGAACTAATATCTTCAAGGTTTAGAGCCGTGTACAAGGGTACTTGTAAAGTCAAAGTAAGGAATTGCCGGAGTGGGTAAATGATGATGTGGACCTACTACCAACCAGCCTTTATTCAAACATACGGGTTTAACAATCATATTAGTAGAACGAGTGAAATAA
This sequence comes from Oreohelix idahoensis, assembly GCA_024509875.1. Lineage (NCBI taxonomy): Eukaryota > Metazoa > Mollusca > Gastropoda > Stylommatophora > Oreohelicidae > Oreohelix > Oreohelix idahoensis. Next base: position 325,744 of record JAMPIV010022542.1, read on the forward strand.
GTCATTTTAACAGCTCCGAAAAAGTTAAATATATAATACGTTGTCGTGGAGTAAATTAAAACTAACAGTAGGACGTGTGTCTTCGATTCCATCCAGATAAGCCGATCATGTAGTTAGGGTTGAATAAAGGTTAGACTTGAGTTATGTTTAGGATTCTTAAGCCTAAATCTAACCTCTACCCTTTATTACTGCGGATCTGAATAACCGTTTTTCCGGCCATATCGATCAGACGGCCCACTATTCTTCCTTTCAACCAAACCAATCAATATATCAATACTACATGATTCTTGACTAAAACTATCCACATGACAGACTGGCTAACAAGCTATACAGCAAAAACAAGTTACCCTCTTGTAGCTGCAGGGGGTCTTGAAGTAAACAAAGAAAGTAGGATAACCACACGCTCAGGGATGTCGCGAGACACGACTGATATTAGATTGTACATCAAGCTGGCAACATCATCATGTACAATTAATTGTCACAGAAAGCACTGCTGGAAGATTAATGTATGTGAATGTTTGGTGCAGCATTCCTTCAGCTGCTGTTGTAGGTCTTGGTTCAGTAAGTTGCGCCAAAGAAAATGATTGAAGGAAAAATATATGGTTAGACGTCAATCATTTATTAATCAAGCCAATGTAGGAATGATGTTCCAAGCATTAACCTATATAGTACATACCCAAGCTTTAACCCACATAGTACATACCCAAGCTTTAAGCCATAAAGTACATACCCAGCTTTACTCCATATAGCACATACCCAAGCTGTACAGTTGTATATAACGATTACAAATTTTCAAAATAAACGTCATCAAATTAGTTTTTAGTATGTTACGAGATATTTTGGTTATATATATATATATATATATATATATATATATATATATATATATATATATATATATATATATATATATATATATATATTCATATATGCATTCATTTAATCTTTAAACTTCAGGCGCCCCCCCCCCCCCCAACAGGACTTCAAACTCACGCTTCTTATACATGCATCTTGTTCTACTACCACTTGTCTTGTTCTTGTCACCAGTTACAAATTGATGATCTTACCTTGCCATCTATATTCTCTCATTCTACATAAACATCCGTTTATGAAAGTCCTTCCTGGTTTTTATTTGTTGTTCACATGTATTGATGTAGGCCTAGGCTAACTCACGCATAATATTGTAACATATGAACTGGCATGCATCACTGCTTTTTTGGGGAACGTTTTAATACGATTTAAAAAAAGACTAGTGCAGAAACTTACCAACGAAGTCCTGTTCTGATAGTGCAGGTTCCACCTTCTTTTTGCGTCTAAAAAAAGCCATTGTCAAACCTCTATAACCAAGACTGGGTTTTACCAGTAGATAGGGTTGTAATTGTTAGTCATAAACGTAGAGCCGGCAGGGGTACTGTAGAGGCGTTATTTGTGGTAGTACGATTAATTTTTTTAGTTAATTTTAGTTCTTTTTAAAAGTACGTTCTACCACAGTTGAGAACATCCCTTCTTGCAGAAGGCCGTTGTTCAGAGTTTGAGGAGTTGCACAATGACGTCACAGCCTGACTGCGATATCAGCTGCATACAGTGCTCGTTTGTGTTGTTCACGTTCAGTAAAACTGTGCACCTTTTTCAGAGCCCCCATAGTGGAGGTATTGATATTGATAACCAGGAGATATTGAGGACAAATAACGATAATCTGTTATATGGTTCATAAACAGGACGACTGCATTTAGAAAACGACACTGTAATAGGTCAATCGATATGACTATGACAGCTGGAATTTGGCATCAAATCTAAGGCTAACTTGTTGACCATCTCATGAGACTGGAGTCCGGCAAATTATCTCTACCCGTCTACAACACTAGAAACTGGGTTCCGACCACGGGAAAGATCAAGAGTCAAATGGATGGACAACACCACAGACATCCTTCAACAACACAGATATCCTACAACACCACAAACATCCTACAACAATACAGACATCCTAGGACAACACAGACATCCTACAACAACACAGACATCCTACAACAACACAGCCATCCTACAACACCACAGACATCCTACAACACCACAGACATCCTACAACACCACAGACATCCTACAACACCACAGACATCCTACAACACCACAGACATCCTACAACACCACAGACATCCTACAACAACACAGACATCCTACAACAACAAAGAAATCCGACAACAACACAGACATTCTACAACACCACAGACATCCTACAACACCACATACATCCTACAACACCACAGACATCCTACAACACCACAGACATCCTACAACAACACAGACATCCTACAACACCACAAACATCCTAAAACAACACAGACATCCTACAACAACACAGACATCCTACAACACCACAGACATCCTACAACAACACAGACATCCTACAGCAATACAGACATCCTACAACAACACAGACATCCAACAACACCACAGAAATGCTACAACAACACAGACATCCTACAACAACCCAGACATCCTACAACAACACATACATCCTACAACACCACAGACATCCTACAACAACACAGACATCCTACAACAATGTGATAAACGAGCGCAAAGGCCTTATTGCTCTATCTTTTCCTACATCTTTCGTATTGTATTTTCTCCGACATTTGCTCTTTCATCCCACATTTGCTATACACTTCAATGGTCCTGACCACCATGGTCCCATCGACATCCAGGTCACAGCGATCCGATCCTGCTCCTCTGACACTCTGAGGTCACCCTCTCCTCTCTTGCTCTATTTTACTCTTTCCACTCTTATCCTATTCTTCTATTTGTATGCCATATACATTTTTTTATTTCATATTTATTTATCTCCCACTCATTCTGTCCCTTATTATTTCCAGTCCCCACTTTTATCACGTTGGGTAGTTTATTTTCCGGTTTCGTTTTTTAGTTTCTTAGTATGCATTGTGTACATCCGGCGGCGGAAGTCGCTTTCTGTTCAGCCACGCGCTTATCAACAGGACAGCGATTTTGATAGAATTTCGGTTCTTGCCTTCAGGGAAGTACCCAGTTTTTATTTTATTTAGTTTTTATGTGTCCTATCTAGCCTTCACTTTCTTTCCTTTCCTGACGAAGGCCTTGTGGCCGTAACGTAGACTATTTTCTTTGTCCTTTGTCCTCGTAAGACGAATCACCTTTTTTCGTTTTTTTTTTTTTTTTTTTTTTTTTTTTTTCAAACCCATCCATCGTATTCCACGTCTTACCGCAGTTCCCCTCCACTTCCTCGATTATATATATTTTTTTTTGACTGCACCGTGTCTCTGTTATCTCGTATCTCTATCTACATATCCTGCTTATCTCCCTGATCCTATCCTATCGCCTTTTCTCAGTATTTTATATCCTATTCACCTATTTATTTTCGTATTTCCCTATTCTTCCTTCATACCTTATATTACCGCAATCTACCCTATTTATTTATTGTTTCAGCGTCTTATATTTTATTTATTTCATATTTTACGTTTTTTTATTTTCTGGACGTTTTACTTTTCCCCACTATGCCCTCGCTGAAATATTTTATCAACTCTCTCCGTGTGTCGGTTACCACCAGCTTTAGCTCCCTACCTCCTGATATATCCCGTGTCGCTATTGACTTTGCGTTCGTTACTTTCAAGAAAACTAGATTCACCTCCCATCTCCACTTTATTCACACCTGCCTCCACCACAAAATTCTTCCTAATGGATTTTCTTCCAATTTTCATCCATCTGCTGGTACACTCAATCCTAGGGAACAACGTCTCCTACAACGAATTGAGACCAGATGTGGCTTTCAACGTATGCGCGTAGTGGCCGCCAGTCACTCCCGCCTTTTATCAGACCTTAGTGCCCAACAGACCCAGCTTCTGCTTCGCTTACGTTGTCTCACCTCCAACAACTTCCCTTTCTATTCTATGATACGCACCACTATCTACACACTGAACCGGCAGCTGCATGAGTTCCTTTCCACGTCTAAACACCATAAACTATCCCGTCTCATCCCTACCCCCATAGCTACCCCTCCATCCTCCACTCCATCATGCACTCAGGTAGTCTGCATCCCCCCAGATCTACCCCTCTCTGAGGGAGAGCGCTCTGTTCTTAGTAAGGGCCTAAAATTTGTTCCTCTTCGTCCGACCCTAGACCAATACAATCTCCTCCAGGATGTTCATCGGTTTCACCGTCGCATGAGGCTGAAGCTCCATTTTAGAGAGAAAGACAGCACTCCGCAGTCTCAGGCTGAATCCGACATCTTCGCACGCTTTTCTGACTCTACTAAACCTCCCTTTACACCTAAACCTGGAGCCTCTCATGCCCTGGACCTGTATATCAAGAACACCATCCATGACATTCAGCAGCTCCGCCCTCGTAGATTGCATTATTCCAATCTCACTTCGGCGGAGTCTGGTGCTCTCTCCCTTCTTCGCCGTAGAGACGACATTGTCATCAAACCGGCTGACAAGGGAGGAGCCATTGTCGTCTGGCAGAAGGACTTGTACCTAAGTGAAGGTAAAAACCAGTTGACCAATGGCTCTTTTTACAGGTCCAGGACCAGCGATGCGACTGTCTCTAACAATCGCATTGTACACAACACGATTAAACAGCTTATCACTAGTAATGATCTTCCTCCCGAAGCATCTCATCTCAGGATTCATGACAGCTCTTTGGGCAAGCCTGTATTCTACATGCTCCCCAAAATTCACAAGATCGAAAACCCTGGAAGACCTATTGTCTCAGCCTGTTCTTGTCCTACTGAACACATTTCTGACTTTCTCGATAGCATTTTCCAGCCTATCGTTGTGAATCTTCCCTCCTTCATCAAAGACACCAATCACGCTCTTACAACTTTCTCCTCTATCCGACTCCCAGCAGACCGCTCCTACCGTCTTTTCTTGCTGGACGTCTGCTCTCTGTATACCTCTATTCCCCACTCTGATGGTCTCCGAGCTCTTCAGTTTTTTCTGGACCAACGCACTTGCCCTTCTATATCCACTGTCACTCTTCTCCGTCTTGCTGAACTGGTCCTTCAACTGAATTCCTTTGAATTCAATGGTCAGTTTTTTGACCAAATTAGCGGTGTTGCCATGGGAACGAAGATGGGTCCCAGCTATGCCTGTCTATTCATGGGCCACTTGGAGCATCAGATATGGCAACAATACTTCGGTCCTTTCCCTGGGTTTTACCGCAGATATATCGATGATGGCATAGGTCTCACAGATATGTCTGAGACTGATTTACACCGCTTCATCGACTTTGTGAACCACTTTCACCCCACCATCAAGTTCACCTCCCTCGTCTCCACAGTATCTGTCAACTTCCTTGACATTACTATTTCTATCACGCCCTCCGGCCTTAATACCTCAGTATACTACAAGCCGACAGATGCCCACAGCTACCTCCTGTATACCTCTTCTCATCCTCGGGCCTGTCGTGACTCCCTTCCTTTTTCACAACTTCTCCGCCTCCGCCGTTTATGCCAAGACGACGATGACTTCCACTTACGAGCAAATGAGATGTTGGATTATTTCCGTAACAGACTTTATCCAGAACATGTTCTCACCTCTGCTCTCCAACGTGTGCTCCCCATCTCTCGTCTGGAGGCCCTCAAACCTCACCATAAATCCACTTCGGATAGAGTCAAATTAATCTTGACCCATCACCCTCACAGTACTACTGTCAAACAGATCCTTTTCCGCCACCTCCCTATCCTCCAAGCAGAGCCTCTGACCCAAAAAGTATTCAGTGAAGCACCTTTGGTGGCATATAGACGTGACAAGAACTTGAAGGATCTTCTTGTTCACAGCCGTCTCCCAAAGGAGAATGCCACTCACTTTGGCACACTACCCTGTGGTCGGACACGATGCAACACGTGCAAGTATGTCATCTCAACCCAGAAGGTGTCCTTTCCTAAGGCTACGTACACCATCACTAGTAGCTTCACGTGTGAATCGCGCAATGTCATTTATACGATCATATGTAAACGTTGCTGCAAAACCTATATTGGCCAAACAGGCAAACGACTTGGGGACAGATTCAGCCAGCACTTAAATGACATCGCTCAGCAAAAGTCAACACCAGTTGCTATACACTTCAATGGTCCTGACCACCATGGTCCCATCGACATCCAGGTCACAGCGATCCGATCCTGCTCCTCTGACACTGCCAGCCGAGAACAGCTTGAGAACCGTCTTATCCACCGCATGGGGTGTCTAAAACCAGCCGGTCTCAACACTTTTCACACCTTTGTCTGAGGTCACCCTCTCCTCTCTTGCTCTATTTTACTCTTTCCACTCTTATCCTATTCTTCTATTTGTATGCCATATACATTTTTTTATTTCATATTTATTTATCTCCCACTCATTCTGTCCCTTATTATTTCCAGTCCCCACTTTTATCACGTTGGGTAGTTTATTTTCCGGTTTCGTTTTTTAGTTTCTTAGTATGCATTGTGTACATCCGGCGGCGGAAGTCGCTTTCTGTTCAGCCACGCGCTTATCAACAGGACAGCGATTTTGATAGAATTTCGGTTCTTGCCTTCAGGGAAGTACCCAGTTTTTATTTTATTTAGTTTTTATGTGTCCTATCTAGCCTTCACTTTCTTTCCTTTCCTGACGAAGGCCTTGTGGCCGTAACGTAGACTATTTTCTTTGTCCTTTGTCCTCGTAAGACGAATCACCTTTTTTCGATTTTTTTTTTTCAAACCCATCCACATTTGCGATCCCACATTTGCTATCCCACATTTGCTATTTCATCGTTGTGATTACTCGCGACCGGTATCTAGAGAACCACATTTGTTCTTTCATCGGGGGAAATAAAGTCCTTTGCTTGAGTCCCCATACCTGACATTATCGTTTGAAGCCCACATTGCATCGTGATAAATCTGGTAAAAACACATCTGGTCATCCCAATCAGACATCTGGGTATGCTGTAATTTCTGTGGATCATTGTTATCGTTGCGGCTCGCGACGGGTCACCACATTGGACGCCAAGATTGGCCAGTTGAAAACGTCTCATGCTGTAATGGAGTTATCTTTGGTCGGCCGCTGTTCAGACAACGTTGGGTTACCATATTGGACGCCCAGCTGGGCCAGATGAACAATAAACAATCAGAGAGTAAGGTGACAGCAATTTGACAGCACTTTTGCATTAGCCCGCCAATTATCTCTATACCTGTTTGTCAAACCACACCCACGTTTGGACTGACAGGGGACAAGAGCGATCATGTGAATGAGTGACCAGAGGGGCTATTAAGGATTGGTTGGTATGGGCGGAGCTGGATGTCGGGGATCCAAGAAACGCACATTGGACTTCCAGAAATATAATCTACCGCGTAGCTTGCGAGAGGAAAGAGTCCAGTTTTTACATTGTGAGGAAGAGATTAAACCCAAAAACGCCTAGCCTAAACACACGTGTTTATTCAGAGTGGATATAATTCAGTTCTGTGAGGAATTGTGTTCGTAAAGGAATTTGCGAAGGGAAAAGAAGGTTACTAGATCTTATACAGATTTTTAATACATTTTCTTAATTTTTGTTTATTTTAACATCACAGCTAAAATCTGCGAAAGATAGAGTTTCAAATAATTCTTTGCATAACTTATTAATAAAATCAGAAGATTTTCCTAGAAGATGATAGGATGATAGGAGGTAATTAATAGTTCATACTTCACCTTCATCATCATCACAGTCTCCCATGCACACACACTCTCATGCACAAGATATTTAACATCATTAGAATTGACCTCAGAGAGAGATCAATAATGATCAGTAGTATGAATGAAAGTCAATCAGTGGTGTTAAATGAGAAACTTACGAAGACTTTTGTGTGTCTTCAGTTCATCAGAAGTCTGAGTCTACACGCAGCGTGTCTGACGTCTAACCAGAAATAAGTTATCATAAACGGACATTTGGCTAGCAGAATTCGCCATAGGACATCTTTCATTCCTCAGTTAAAAAGGAATATTGTCTCTCCCACAAGTCAGAAGGTGGACGCAGCATTTTTCGTCACCATATACTGCTGGCTCACAAGTTCAATACATCGTTATTACAAGTTCAATACAGAGTCATCATAAATTCAAATCACTCGAAAGATCATTATTATCTGAAATCAAGCAAAAGAGCTCAACAGAGGAATCGCATATTTATATCAAGTGCATCACACTCTTAAGCGCACTCTATGAAGCAGACTCTAAAGTATATTTTATGAATCACGACTACATACGCAAGATTATGAGTCTACATATCACTAACATTTCGTGAAGATATCCAGTCTGGCCAGTACCCTCGGGAGATTAGACAACAGACCCTTTGTTCATATGACAGCTATTAACTGTTGATCAACACTACAGAGATATACTCAACCAGTGAAGGAATATACATAAATATCTCGTCAGCGTTCTCATTGCGACAACAGATTTCATCAGACCGTCCTCGGCTTAGAGATACTCCACTCGACATAACGTATAACAACTTGGGACAGTGTATGCATACATGTGAATCGTCATATCAATGCGAAGCATTTAGAGACACATGGACTGTGTAGACTACTCACCATTTTGGTAACACGTATCATATCACATCATCATCATTTCGCTTTCCACCAGTTCATTCTTAATTAACTATTACTTAATTACCTGCAAGTTTATTATCTCATCTGTGTGTTTTGTGTGAATCGTCTTTTACCATCATCACGCTCTAACCATAACTAACCCTATATGTGTGGATATTTAATTAATAAACCCAATAATCGTTTGATCATTATCTAGTTTGTTAATGTATCACTCGTGCTGTCGGTGTTACATATTCACTTATAGGAACATGTCTCTACTCAGATGAGGTTGGGGGCTTTTTCTTTACGGGATCTAAGGGCAGAAGCTAAGGTCGTGAGGAAACAGAACTCTTTCCATAGTTAATTAGAAAACACTGTCTAGTGGAAAGCATTCGCATTCCTGTCTTCTTGTCCCTATCTCGAATAGGTCTTTATTCTTTCTTAACGAGCCAATTTCTAGATACCTTATACCTAATATCTCATAGACTATTCCTGGCAAAAACTACTTTCGTAGTTGACCCAGTACACACCACGCGACAATTGGATGCTCGTCCGGGATTAGTGTGATAAATAACATTTTCATCCCTGCTATACAGTTGCGATAATTGCAAAATCGGTTGGCATTTTGAGGGATTACCGTCTAGAATGACTTTTACTATAATTTGTCTATTTCATAGGTGGGATAATTTATATCTCTAAAGCACGAGTGATACTTTTTAAATTAAGTATCAAACGGACAGAGTAAACACTTGTTGAGAACAGAGGATACTGTAGGGAACTGGTTTTTTTTAATCTTTTTCTGTAACTGCTGGGAAAATTTTTATCATAAATATTTAGCAAATTTTTCATAGAAACTTCGAGATAATCTGTTATATAATTTTTCAGAATACGCTGAGAGAGTGATTTTTAAGAACTATTTGAACTGGATTACTAATTTAAACCTAGCTGGTTTTAAAGAAATAATTACTTGTGCGAGTCAAACAATTTGTTTGGAGGTCACTGCCAATTTTTCCCTTCGCGAACCCGTACTGCATATCATGGCAGATGCCACAAAAATTAGAACTAGTTTAATGGATACAGGGCGTGAATATTGGTTAAATGGAAAAGATCTGTTGAAATTTGTGAGTGAGGAGACTGATAAACTCCATGCAAGAGAGATGGAAGTGCAGAAACTTGCAATGGAGAAGGAGAAGGCCGCAGCAGAAGCAGCGGAGCGGAAAGCCACAGCAGAAGCAGCGGAGCGGAAAGAAGCAGCAGAAGAAGCGGAACGTAAAGAGAAAGCCACAGCAGAGCATGCACTTAACATGAAGCAACTGGAAATCCAGGGACAGACCAATCAGATAGAGCTGGCAAAAAGTGCAGCGGCTTCCAACTTTGATGGAGGGTACTCACCCCGCTCAGATGGTGTGCCTACTTCGAAACCTGCGCTACCCAATGCCATGAACTTTCCGCTGGAACCTTTTTCAGAAAGGAATTAAACCATGGCCGCCTTTTTAGACCACTACGAACGCTTTGCAACAGTGTTTGGGCTTGAAGAACGGAAGTGGAACTTGAAACTTTCCCAGGGCCTGAGAGGAGCCGCCTACGAAGTTTTAATTAAAATTCCGGCCGGAGAGCAAGATGACTATCAGGCATTGAAAAAAGCTCTCTTGGTGAGGTACGAGCTTCATTCAGAGGCTTACCGAAAAAAATTCCGAGGTTCAAGGAAGGAGGAAGGAGAGACTTTCTCACAGTTCGCAGCCCGTATTGAAGACTACCTAGTGAAGTGGTGTAAGCTGGGAAACTTTACCGAGAACAATGACGGGTTGAAAGAGCTGATTGTGATAGAGCAACTAAAAGAGTCTATGTCGGTGGAAATGCGTAGATTTCTCGCTGAACACGGCGCTGACCGGTTAGAAAATATTCCTACACTGGCAGAGCGATTCCAAAATGCTCTCATGGAGTCTCAAGGAGCCAGAAAGAAGTTTTCGGATCAGGCGCCAAAGCAACCTGCACGCTCCCAACCAGACCAACAAAGCAAAGGACCCCACATCTCGCATAAACAGCACTCAAAACGAGATAACTACAAAGAGCAAAACAAGAAAAATGCTGCGCCACACCAGAGACAGGGAGATAAATGGTGCAAGTACTGTCGCTTGAACAATCACAACACTAATGAGTGCAAGCGCAGACCCCCTCCCCAACATGCTGTCTGTCTGCAGACAAAATCGTCACCCCGAAAGGAGCAGAGGACCGGAAACGTTTCTCATCCTCCCGTCATCGAATCAGTCCTCGTGAACGGACAATCTGTGGAGTGCCTTTATGACACAGGACTTGCTTTCGATGCGGTGGTCAGGGCATCTCTTGTCACCCCTGACCAGATAACAGAAGAGAGTGACGATATCCAAGGTCCGACGAAGGATATTGCACCCATGACACTGCCAATTGCACTTATCAGAGTGGAATCTCGTTACGTGACAGGAGAGATTCGTGCAGCTATAATGGAAGAACCAATCTACTCTTTAATCTTGGGATGTAGATATGTGTTCCTTGGAGAACCTACTCAACCACTAGTCATAGCAGCCGTACAGACTAGAGGACAGTCAAAAAAAAGACGCAGAACAGGAACCTCCTACCAATATCCTCCCCGAGGAATTGAAGAGGGCCCAAATGGAAGATTGCTCACTGGCGCCCTGTTTTAAAAAATTACCTAGGACACACAACCCACTGTTGCGTGATAAATTCTCGCAACATCGTTTTATTACAATATCTATTTTATAACGCAAGGGCAACAACTGCTTGAAATTTATAGTCACTTTTCTCGGTAAGCATTTGTCTTCCCGCGTTGGTATTGAATGTTGCTGTGATAATGACTGTTTGATGTGCCTACATATTCGCGTAACCATTTTGTCACTGTGGCGTCCACAATAAATAATGAAGAAAAACGTCAACGGCTGTTACAAGAATCATTGACTTTATACGTCGTGAGTTTACTGACGTCCTATGTGGATTGCCCTGTTATTTTTGTATGAACATTGTTTGACTGAACACATCTGCACACTACACAAAACCAGACATGCGGATACCATCCATCATCATATGGCATCAAGTATCATTTGGTGGCCATAAGCTGGTTTGATTCTGGTACCAGCAAACACGGGGTCCCTTACCCACTTCATTTTCAACAAGAATTCATCAGCATCCTTCAAGAAATTAACATTCTTCAATACAGTCAACATCTTCAAAATTTTCAAAGTACTCGGCGTTGCCCGGTAAAAGTCAAAATTTCAACTTTTTGACGGAAACAAGAATTTGACAGTACCCGGCGTTGTTACATGTTGCCGGATAACTCGGACTGCTGTTATCTTTTACGCAAGTCAAGCAAGTTGCTGCTGTCAAGGTTCCAGTGCTGTCGTTTTTGTGAAGGTCAAGTGCCGGTTGAAACGGGTTGTTTTCTGAAGAAGGCCAAGTACCGATTTCCATCAACTTACTTTTGGATTAGAAGGTCAAGTGCCGAAACAACTCAACACACAGTAATTCAGAAGCTCTTGTACCATCGTGTTAGCAGTGGAAGCAGTTCAGATGTGCCATCATCGTTGGAGCTTCGCTCTTTAGGACGTTGATTGACATCCGTTTTGTCTGCTGTTCTACGATTGGAAGCCTATAAGTTAAGTGGCCTGTTTGTATGTAAACTGTGCCCTTATACTTCTGCTGAGTCTTCTGTGTATCATCTCATTCTATATGTTATATGTCTATATGTTATTTGTATATTTATATGTTTATATTTCAGCGGGTTCTCGGTTGGGTGGTGTCTCCGTTAGATTATGCCACGTCATAGAGGTCGTCTATTGTGAGCGTTTTCTGTAGGGTTTGCAAATTTCCGATACTGGAATTTGCTAAGCGACTTCTGTTGCTATTTATGTTAGCTGTGATGACATGTTTTAATATTGTTTTCGTTATTATTTCGCATTCTTTAGTTTTGTTTTGATTTGTTTGTATTTGTTAGCCTACTCTTGTCTATAATTTAGTTTCATACAACATTTTTGTTTATACACTGTGGTGTCATGTATTTTGTTTAATTATAGCGCAGATATCGTCACATTTTTTGTGATATTTCATTAATTTCTGCTTTATTTTTAGTTGATTTCTGCGAACGTTTTTGTATTGTTGCTGATCTTTGTTATTGTTTACATTGTTATTGTTTACATTATTTGCATTGTTTACATTTTCAATGTTTACATTCTGCATGTGTTTACATAGTCATTGTTTACAGTTATAGTAATTAGTTAATGGGCTATGCTAATGCACTGTTACTACTACACTGATGATAAATGAATGATGAATAGTGTCGTGCACTATTGAATGAGAAGTGCACTTATGATCAAGAATTGAGTGCTGATATTTCATATACAAGTTCTTTGATTGGAGACTTGTTTCCCACAGAGACTGGGATAATATAATGTGATGTGAATATACAAGTGCTTAATTAAGACTTGTTACACTTAGGTTTGAAATAAATTAGTTAATTATTTCAGGTTTTGGACTCATATGTTAGACAACATGTCTACATTTGAGCACTTTATTGAGCAGGGTAAATTGCTTGGGAAGACTGGTGATAAGTTAGAAGAATTTGCAACTGCTCGATATGATAAAGCAATGGAAGCTGAACAAAAGAAACTGCAGATGCAGGTGGATGAAAAAAGATTCCAAATGGAAATGGAAAAACAAAAAAGGGAATCAGAAGCTGAGGAGAGAAAACTCCAGCTACAGCTAGAGGCTGAGAATAAAAGACTTGAAAAAGAGGCTGAAAATAAAAGACTTGAAAAAGAGGCTGAAAATAAAAGACTTGAAAAAGAGGCTGAAAATAAAAGACTTGAAAAAGAAGCTGAAAATGAAAGACTTCAAAAAGAGGCTCAGGCTGAGGAAAGAAGATTACAGAGAGAGTCTGATGAGAGGAAAGAGAAAGCAAAAATGGAACATGAAGAAAAGGTCTTAGCTTTAGAGTTGGAAAAATTGAAATTGACGAGCATGAGTAATGGTAATGATTCAAACAAGGGTTCATCTTCTGGTAAGGCTAATAATGATACTTTTAAGATTAAGTTACCAACATTTAGTCCTTCCAGTGATGACATAATGTTCTATCTGGACAGATTTGAACAAGCATGTACAGCTCATAACATAGACAAAGCAAAATATGTTTATCATTTATCAGGGATACTGACAGGTAAAGCTCTAAGTATATTAAATATGGTGGATGAACCTGACAAGAACAATTATGAGGTTGTCAGGGCCGCTTTGTTAAAGAAATATCAGCTTAACGAAGACGGCTATCGTCTACAATTTAAAAACATGTTACCTGAAAATGGAGTTGAATTCTCCGAGTTTATTGCAAGAATACGCATTACTTTCTCACGATGGGTTGAACTATCTAAGACGGAAAAAACTTATGAAGGACTTATGGACTTAATACTTAGAGACAAAGTCATGTCGTCTGTCAATGAGTCTTTCCTTGCTTTCCTTCATGAACGTAAACCTAAAACAATAAAAGAAATGGAAGATTTCTGTTGCCAATACGTAACTGCGCACCCACACATAACCATGGGTAACTCTAAGGTGAAAGAAGGTTTACCAGTTGCTTCGGCAGCTCCGTATGGCCAAAACTTTGCTCGTAGATTCCAACAAAATTTTGATAGAAAGAGTAGCGGTAATTTCTGTCAAAATCATGGAAATCAATTTCATGGTGATTCTTCTTCGAAGAATTGGAGACAACCTGATAGTACTCGTTACTATCACCCTAATAATTATAAGCATTTCAAAAGAGGATATGGTAATAGAGGTTATTCCTGCCGAAGACCTCAGAACCAAACAAATAGATGTTCGCATCAATGTGAACATGATAGTAATCGTGGAAACTGGAATTCGAACCAGGATAACAATTACAATAGAGACAATAATAACTGCAGAGATAATAATAACTCTGATAACTTCAGAGGTAATAATAGTCGGGGTAGATCTCAACACAAAAAAAAAGAGATATCAGCAGGCTAATGCTGTACAACAGGAAACTGAGGGAGCCTGTAATCATGTTGTTGATAGTAAAAACTTTGACGCTGTCACTGGTTCTGCTTTTGACTTTGAGAGAGCAAACAAATGCCCCCAATGCAGTACTTTATTCGAACCGGGTACCATAACTACTTTGAGTTGTGGTCACCCACTTCCCGCTCTTCCTGCTGCTGTTGCGCATGACGGGAGGGGTTCTTTAATCCTACATAAGGGTCTTGTTAATGATACTCCGGTCTCACTACTTTTCGATTCCGGATGCACCACTATTGGTGTTAGACAATCGCTTGTAGATCCATCTTGTGCTACAGGAAGGGTTATTAAATGTGTCACATTTGGCGGCACTCTAGAAAAAATATCCTACTGCTGTAATTCGCATTGCCACTCCTTTCTTTACTGGAGATGTGCATGCTTGTCTCTTACCTAATCCTATTGCGGACCTTATTATTGGTCGTATTCACGGAGTTAGGGAGTGTACCCCACAGCAGATTGCTGCTTGGGAAGATAATAACATGCAAGCTACAAATGCAGTAGTTACAAGAGCACAAGCTCTACAAACACCCGAAACTTCACTGAATAGTGATAATGAAGATGATAGCCAAGATAGTCACTTAGTAATCACTCGTGACTCTTTCATAAAATTGCAAGAAGAAGATCCTTCTTTAAAAAAATTCTTCGTTCTTGCGAAGAAAGGTGATCCGAATCAGGATACAAATAGAAAATCTTGGATTGCAATGAGAAACGGCGTACTTGTACGTATGGTACAAGATTCGACTACGTCGGCACATTCGCAAATTCTTGTTCCCAAGAGCATGAGAGTGCAAATATTACAACATGCTCATGACTCGCAATGTGCTGGACATATGGGTTTTTCCCGTACGAAGTCGAGAGTCCTTGCGGCTTTCTTTTGGCCTTTTGTCAATAAGGACATTCGTATTTACTGCCGATCATGCAAGGTATGTCAGGAGGTCAAATCTAGAGGACCACGACATGCTGCGCCTATCCAGGCTGCTGACATTCCTATTCGGCCGTTTCAGAAAATGGCCATAGATATTATTGGCCCTTTTAAGGTCAAGTCGGCCAGAGGACATCAGTTTATCCTTACATGTGTCGATATGTGCACACGTTGGCCAGAGGCTATTCCTCTTAAGAGCATATCTACTACAGATATCGCAGATGCTCTTTGGTTGATATTTTCTCGCTTGGGGTTCCCCAGAGAAATATTGTCAGACCATGGCACTCAACTCATATCTGACACTATGTCACAGGTAATGTCTACCTTACATATTGAACGATCTCTCAGTAGTATCTACCATCCTATGTCTAATGGGTTAGTTGAGCGTCTGAATAGAACGCTCAAGACTTTGCTTGGTAAGATAACTGAAGATCATCCTCAAGATTGGGACAGGGTTTTACCCGCGGCTCTCTTTGCCTATAGAGAAGTCCCTAATGAACACACAGGATTTTCTCCCTTCGAACTTGTCTTTGGCGCGCGTCCACGCGGCCCTATGTCTTTATTACACGATCTCATCACTGCCGATGATATTAGCGATGAAACTCAATCCTCATATGAGTATGTCATTGCTCTTAGACAAAAGATCATTGAGGCATGTAAGCTAGCAACTGCTTCATCAGAAATTGCTAAAGAGAAGGCAAGACAGTTTGCTAACAAGAATAGATGTCTACGACAACTTTGTCCAGGTGACAAAGCATTCGTCCTACTCCCCAGTAGGGAAAATAGACTTCTTATTGCATGGAAAGGTCCGTATGCAATAGTCTCTCGGATTTCCGATGTTGACTATGTGGTCGATATTGATGGAAGCATAAAACTTTCCACATAAACATGCTTTCGGAATTTCACGAACGTCCGGACTATTTGCTGCCTATTTTCCAGGCAACGGATGATGCTCCTGCACCTCACGGTCATTATTCATCCCTGTCTGTCATACAGGATGAGGAATCTACCTTCTCTGATGTTAATCTTCCCCTTCCAGTGGTTCCATTACATTCTACGGAATCTTGGAAAAACGTTTCTGTTTCTCCTAATCTTTCTGGTGACGAACATCGACAAGTCTCGTCGATGTTACAAACATTTCAGGATGTTCTCACTGACATTCCTGGACACACAGATGTCATAGAACATGACATAATTCTTACCGACAATAATCCAATTAGGGTTAGGCCTTATCCTATTCCTATACACTTTCAGTCGCAAGTGGAAAAGGAATTGGATGAAATGATTCAATTAAATATAATTGAACCATCGACTTCACCATATTCTTCTTCCATGGTTATTGTCCGGAAGAAGGATAAGAACATACGAATTTGTGTTGATTATCGCAAATTGAATCAGGTCACAAAGTTCGATGCTGAACCGATGCCTTTGTTAGAAGATCTACTGATTAGACTTTCTAATTCTAGATTCTTCACTAAACTTGACTTGTCTAAAGGTTATTGGCAAGTGCCTTTAGCAGAGCATGCCAAACCTCTTACTGCTTTTTCTACACCTAGGGGTCTATTTCAATGGAATGTTATGCCTTTTGGTCTCATGAACGCCCCTGCCACTTTCGTTCGCATGATGCGTCGAATTCTGTCACATCGTTCGGATGTCATCGCATACTTAGATGACATCTGTCTCTTCAGTGATACCTGGGAAGATCACTATTTAGGGTTATATGACTTACTGTCCACTCTACGTGAGAATAATTTGACAGCGAAACCTTCTAAAGCTTTTGTTGGTTTTGGTGAAATCTCTTTCCTGGGTCATCGTGTTGGTCATGGTCTCTTGAAGACAGAAGACCACAATACTTCCAAGATACTGAACATCTCTGTTCCTAAAACGAAGAAACAAGTTAGGAGTCTCTTAGGTTTAATTCAATTTTATGGGAGATTTATTCCAAATTTATCTTCGATCATGGCACCTCTCTCAACATTGTTGAGAGAAAGGTTCGCCTAATCTGGTCCGTTGGTCTGAAGAATGCCAATCTTCACTAGACCAAATCAAGAATATATTTTCTTCTCCTCCCATCTTAAGATTACCTACTCTTGATAGGACTTTTGTTCTTCGGAGTGATGCTTCATCCACTGGGATTGGAGCAGCACTGATGCAAGAATATGCAAATACTCTGCATCCTGTTATGTACATTTCTAGAAAACTAAATGCGGCAGAGAGGAACTACTCGGTTTTAGACCGTGAGTTGTTAGCGATGGTTTGGTCAATTCTAAAGCTACAAAGATTCCTCCTGGGCGCACATTTCATTCTAGAGACTGATCAGAAAGCTCTTACAGCTATTCAGACTAAGAATTTGAAGAGTTCGAGATCCACTCGATATGCTATAGCTCTTCAACCTTTTCACTTCACGGTACGAGCTATCCGTGGTGCGGATAATGTGATGGCTGACATTTTGTCTAGATGCCCACATGACTCCAACTAATACTTCTGTCCTATATTTCCATATATTACAGAGTCATAACACACCTATATTTCTACAATAGATTAGCACATCTGTACTTACTTTATATGTACACACTATCGTGCTTTGTTGTCATCTTCTTCTGTTCGTTTTTTAAGATGATAGAGGAGGACTGAGTAGTTAATATAAGGGCCGTTAGTTTACTAAACAGCCACAATTATTAATAATGTATTGTACCTTATGAAGCATATTAGTTATTAATTAGCATTATATTGCTTGTACTTTCTCAGAATGTCATTGTTGAGCTGAGGACTTACCTTACTAGTATCAAGCATGACGAGTTCTAGATTGTGTACTTACCCTCGGAATACCAGAGCATATGTCCTGGATCGTCATGTAGTTTAACTTTACTATGTACTTATGTCATTACATGTCAAAGAATGTACTATTTAAATTTTCCTATCAGATTTGTACATCCATTTTTAAAGACAATATTAGAGTATGCTGTTTAATGATGATTATGGTAACTTGCATACGTATATTGTGTTTACATGCTAACGTGATGTGTGTTGGTGACACCTCCCCGATGTGAATATTTTTTGAGACATATTTATTTTTCTGTTGAGGTATATCCTCACCAGACACTCTATATTTAGCCTCATGTTAGGCAATTTAATTAATTATCAGCGCATAATTCGTGCGTTTTGAGCCGCTTATCGCATGCTCTTTGATATTTTAAAAAAAAAAAATATGTTCCACATTTTTTTTTTATCGGGAGGAGGTGGTGATATGTTGCGTGATAAATTCTCGCAACATCGTTTTATTACAATATCTATTTTATAACGCAAGGGCAACAACTGCTTGAAATTTATAGTCACTTTTCTCGGTAAGCATTTGTCTTCCCGCGTTGGTATTGAATGTTGCTGTGATAATGACTGTTTGATGTTCCTACATATTCGCGTAACCATTTTGTCACTGTGGCGTCCACAATAAATAATGAAGAAAAACGTCAACGGCTGTTACAAGAATCATTGACTTTATACGTCGTGAGTTTACTGACGTCCTATGTGGATTGCCCTGTTATTTTTGTATGAACATTGTTTGACTGAACACATCTGCACACTACACAAAACCAGACATGCGGATACCATCCATCATCATATGGCATCACGCATCACCCACCTACAAAGGGAGACTTCTTAATGAAAAATGGATTGATGTATCGCCGAGCTGGAAACGAAGGACAGGAACACAACCAATTAGTAGTTCCTGCAACCTATAGAAACCAGGTGCATGAGATGGGCCACTCTATCTCATTTAGTGGACACATGGGAAAGAGCGCCACGACTCAAAGGATCGCCTGCCACTATTATTGGCCAGGTATCACCGGCGACATTGAACGGTTCGTCAAGTCTTGTCCTCAGTGCCAGAAAGTTGCACCAAAACACTGGACGGCACCCGCGACCCTCGGGGAGATGCCAATCTTGGGCACCCTATTTGAAAGAATGGCCGTGGATATAATTGGACCTCTGCTGAGAACTAAGAAGAGGAACTCCCATATTCTTACCTTAGTGGACACCTGTTTCATATGGGGCGAAGCCATAGCCATTGTGGTGGGTCGATATTAGTTATGTATATATTTGTGTAGCAGATGTGAAGTCAGCTATGCAAGCCCCTGAGGTAGTTTAATTTCTAACTATATGTCAGGGAACCTGTCTTGCTTCCACCAATGACTACCACCCGCTATGTATAGTATCCCCAATTTATATGTTCTGATGTATGGGTGTTGTGTAGCTACGTGTCTAGGGTATATGCAATGTATGTGAAGAAAATAAAAACAACCACACTTAAGGTTAATAAACAATTAAGTAAACAACTCCCTATTGAATTTTGGTCTGAACAATTTTTTTACAAATGTATTAATTATAATTGAGTTGATTCATAAAAGATTAAACGTCAAGATATATTTACACAGAAACTAGTTTAACTATTAGAGTCTATTATTTCCTGAACTAGGAAGTGTTCTTAGTGTATGATAAGTATGAAGCCTGTTGACGTTTTCTTTTATTCAATTGGGTCATACTGGACACGTAGATGAAAGGTCAACTCGTTCCGACACAGTGCTGACATTGAGTGAGAATGTAGGTGTAAAGGACGCGAATGTGTGTATAGTTCTGTTGAGTTGGCAAGTCACTCACTCAATCATAAGCATAAGTCAATAAGGGCAGACCACTGATGACGTTTCATACATTTATTAATGGACGTACACTTCGACCTCACAGGTACAGTTATTTGAACATCGTTGGCACAACAATCATCATATACTTGAAAAATGGGTGACAATATCAGATGTATAGTTATGTGGTACATCAATATAAAGGAACGATAGAAGGGAAACACTCAATCTCCTGGTTGTCTATCGTCTCAGGTTCTAACTGACTAATCGCGTCAGTTAAGGTGGATACATACAACATCAACAATAATGGTTCACTGACCGAACCTTCTCCTGGCTAAGATTCTTAAGCCGAAAGTTCATCCAATGGTTATGACGACCATGTTAAACCACAGCAATGGGTTTTTATATTATCTAGCTCCCTGTACCATCATCAGGTAGTAAGACATTTTCTGTTCTCCGATGATAGTCTTACAATGGCGGGAATCAAAAATGGCTCCTCCTCCCTGAGCTTCGCTCACTTGGGATGGAGAAGTATGAAGCAGGATTACTTCGGTATATAATCATAAATGTCCTCATTGCTTCTATCTATTTCTGCTATCAATAAGCTGGTTACTGGAGTAATCTGGTGCTGCTAAATTACATGTCATCTTAATCTGTGGTCAGCAACCCGAGATGCACGATAATACGTCTCTCGTTTCGGCTTAGCGACAAAGTTCAACAAAAAAGGGTAATTGTTTTACCTTGGTTTAGAAAACACATACAGGCGAATAACGCACGCCATTCCTAGGCGTTAATAATGAATATAGGAGAATCTCTGATAATGCCATTATACAGAGACACCATCTCCTTCCTAGAATAGATCACAAATCACTCTTTAAACTTTCTAAATAACCAGCCCTAGACACGACGACATGGCAGCCTTTCTGTTCTCTCTCAAGAACGGCGCATCCATAACAACGCCTTTCACCCCCCAGAGTTCAGCTCACAAAATAGTCCGACATAGAAATACAAAGATACAAAGATATAAGAGCCAATCACCTTAATTAGTCAAGGAATACATATAAATTCAGGTCATAAACATTTTAAACAAGACCAATCTGTTTCTGGCCATACCTGACGCAAAAATGATATAAACAATATTTATACGCCAGATTGTAATAGAAGAAAAGATAACCCATGCAATCGAATCTAACATCGACCGATCCGGGCTCTGTCCCCTTACTCCCAGAACCATAGACTCTCAATCAAACACTTCTCACCAGACAAATAGCCACAACTTTACATTTGTATGCCTACGTACCGTAATCTGTGCGTCGCAGACTAATATGTGCGCAACAGACTACCACACCCCCCGGGGAAAAAATGAAAATCATTTTTTTTTCATCTGCGAGCAACATACAACAGACTCACAACGCACCAATAATGCGCAGATGACAAATATCAGCAATTTATAATGCCAAATTAAGGCAAAGTCGAAGTATAGCTCGACAGGTGAGAATATATCTCAACATCTCAGAGAAAGTATTTCTCTAAGTATAAATATTTCCAGGGAGGTGTCACCAACGCATACTACAATTTTGGCAATGACATAATGTATACAATAATTTCAATCACAATTTCATATTAAGTACTATAAGTTCATAATTGACAGAAAGAAAAAATCATCAAAAGAGTAGCGGTGAATATACATTAGTGAACCGCTAAGTGTTTATACAATCACTATATCATATATCACAAATGTGTACATATTTAGATATAGAGAAAAGAACTGTTGTAGAGTTAGACACATTAAAAAGTCCAAGATTTAACAGTTAGGTGGAATCATGTGGGCATCTAGACAGAATGTCTGCCATCACATTTTCGGACCCACGGATAGCTCGCACCGAGAAGTGAAAAGGTTGAAGAGCACTGGCGTATCGAGTTGATCTCGAGCTCTTCAAGTTTTTACTTTGAATAGCCGTAAGAGCTTTCTGGTCAGTTTCCACTATAAAATGCGCGCCAAGAAGGAATCTTTGAAGTTTGAGAATAGACCAAACCATCGCCAAAAGTTCACGGTCTAAAACCGAGTAATTTCTTTCTGCCGCATTAAGTTAATCTCGAAAATTTCCGATGTTGACTACATTGTCGATATTGATGGAAAGCATAAAACCTTCCACATCAATATGCTTACGGAATTCCATGAACGTCCTGATTATTTACAGCCTATTTTCCAGGCAACGGACTATTCTCCAGTCCAACATGGTCATTACTCATCACTGTCCGTAATACAGGATGAGGAAACAAGTTTTTCGGATGTTAATCTTCCGCTTCCGATGATTCCACTTCATTCTAGTGAATCATGGAAAAATGTTACTGTTTCTCCTGATTTATCTCTAGGAGAACAGCGACAAGTTTCGGCTATGTTGCAATCATTTCAGGATGTCCTCACTGACATTCCTGGACAAACTCATGTCATTGAACATGACATTGTTCTAACTGACCATAATCCTATTAGGGTCAGACCTTATCCTGTTCCTATACATTTTCAAGCACAGGTTGAGAAGGAGTTGGATGAGATGATAGATTTCAAAATAATTGAACCATCCACTTCTGCATATTTTCGCCAATGGTTATTGTTAGGAAAAAAGACAATAACATACGTCTTTGCGTTGACTATCGCAAATTGAATCAAGTTACGAAGTTCGATGCTGAACCTATGCCTTTACTAGAAGAGCTACTTACTAGGCTTTCTAAATCTCATTTTTTCACTAAACTTGATTTGTCTAAAGGATATTGGTAAGTTCCTTTATCTGAACGCGCCAAACCTTTTACTGCTTTTTCTACACCTAGAGGCCTTTTTCAATGGAATTTTATGACTTTCGGCCTTATGAACGCACCAGCTACATTCGTACGCATGATGCGTCGAATACTATCTTATCGGTCAGATGTCATTGCATACCTAGACGACATCTGTCTTTTCAGCGATACTTGGGAAGATCACTATTCGGGGTTAGTTGAATTACTGTCTACTTTACGCGAGCATAATCTGACAGCGAAACCCTCTAAAGCCTGCATTGGTTTTAGCGAAATTTCTTTCCTAGGCCATCGAGTTGGTCATGGTTTCCTAAAGACAGAGGACCATAATATCACTAAGATACTTAACATCTCTATTCCTAAGACTAAAAAGCAAGTGCAAAGTCTCTTAGGTCTTATACAATTTTATGGACGATTCATTCCGAATCTGTTCTCTATCATGGCACCTCTTTCTACACTACTAAAGAACGGGTCTCCTAATATGGTTCACTGGTCTCAGGAATGCCAATCCTCGTTGGATAAGATCAAAACTATGTTTTCAACACCACCTATTCTAGTGTTACCTACTAAAGATAAGACATTTTTTCTTCGTAGTGACGCTTCATCCACTGGGATTGGAGCGGTACTAATGCAAGAGTACTCTGGAACTCTGCATCCTGTAATGTATATCTCCAGAAAACTTAATGCTGCAGAAAGGAATTACTCGGTTTTAGACCGTGAACTGTTGGCTATGGTCTGGTCAATTCTCAAACTACAAAGATTCCTTCTAGGCGCACATTTCATAGTAGAAACCGACCAGAAAGCTCTTACGGCTATACAGAGTAAGAATTTGAAGAGCTCGAGGTCTACTCGATATGCAATTGCTCTTCAACCATTTCATTTCTCGGTTCGAGCTATCCGTGGATCAGATAATGTGATGGCTGACATTTTGTCTAGATGCCCACGTGATTCCACCTAACTTTTATGTCTTGGACTTCTTAATACGTCTAAGTCTATAATAGTTTCTGTCTATATAGAAATAGATACACATTTGTAATTTGTAATATAGTGATTGTATCACTACTTAGCGGTTCATTGATGTATATTCACCACTGTTCTTTGATGATTTTTCTTCTTTGTTAATCATGAACTTAAGATACCTAATATCAAATTATTGATTGAAATTATTGTATGCATTGTGTCATTGCCAGTATTGTAGTATAAGTTGGTGACACCTCTCTGGAAACATTTATACTTAGAGAAACGCTTTCTCTGAGATTATGAGATATATTCTCACGTCGCTCCATATGTCGACTTAGTCTCACATTTGGCGTTATATTTATTCTTAATACTTTTCATCTGCGCATTATTCATGCGTTGTGAGCCTATTGTATGTTGCTCCTAGATGTATTTCCAAAAAAAATGTTTCATTTTTTTTTCTCGGGAGGTGTGGTAAGACTGTTACGTGCAGTTTTTCATAACTGATAATGTAGTCTGTCTGTATGCTTGTTATATGTTGAATAAGATTTTTGGGTCTAATGTATTCTTCATTGGAACCATAATCTAAGGGCGAATACTCATCTTTTGCTTTGAGGGAAAGTATATATGTAGTTACTCCTCTTTAAAAGGTGACCCCAGCTGACTGGATAGGTCAGAGGGGATGCGAACTGCGCATGTCCAAACTAAGAGAGTTTTTTTTTAATGAAGATTTCCGGCGGGAGGCCGTGTTTTTTGTTCTGGGTCTGTCAGACGGAATGTCTGATTGTTTCTCTGCATTGCCTTTTGGGGATGGAAACTCTTCCACTGTATTTAGAGTCCACGGTGTTATTTTCTGTTCGTCAGGAAGACGACAGTTGCTTCTAAGTGGTGTTAGGAATTCGTATCAAGGTAATATTACGAAACTTTCACACTTCCTTTGTAAGGATCATATGTTTGAGTCAACCAGTGACAAGAGCTCAAAAATGGTTGGAAGGCAGAGCATTCCTCTTGTTACGCTCGTTGGAGCCATCTAGGACTGTTTTTCTAGATTTACACACAGAGACCCATGAGAATTGATAATCTTCTACAACCCGCATGATTGGCGGTATATTTTGAACTTAGACACTTATGTCTACAGAAGAGGAATCCACAGTGTGTACTGTTTGATAGAGGCCTAATATATATATATATAACTATCTGGAGTGGAAGAACAGATGGGTTTGTTGAGGACTGTTTCGCGGCTTGCAGGCATGTGAATGGTTGCAAACATTCGCATGCGTGCACCACGAGACTCCTCAATTAAACTAATACCAGAAATCGCGCAGATCAAGATATGACGCGTCAAGCCTAGTTACATTTAATCTATGTATGGCCATTGAGCCGAATGGCAGTGTTGGAATGTGTGGTAAAACCACTTAAGGATCGTGTTTTAATATGTGGCATAGCCACTGACTACATATAAATGTGAAACGGCAGATCCACTGGAAAGTGTAAAATAGCGTAAGAATTCGTATCAAATTGAATATAGGACCAGGTAGAGTCCAGATTAGAATCGCGAATAACGCAGATTACGTTCACCTTGAACTTATATACATGGCAGTTAAAGCCTGGCGATGCAAGCCAAAGATGTTGAATAATGATACATACACAGGATCAATAGATTTACGGATAATGTACTCACTAGCATTGTGAAGGGATAATAATTCTAAGGATCGGATTCAGTAGGAGTTGGTTGCACACTCTATTACGCTATAAACTTAACGGTTAACCCAGACGAGCTAAGTCTGTGAGAGGAACATTGTGTAGAGCTTAGGACTATGTTAAAGCCAAGTTAAATGTGTGAGAAATGTGTTACGCTCATTGTGCAAAAGTATATATTAAATTGTTCAGTCGTCAATGGAACTTGTTAATTTCCTGAATTATTCAAGTTCTCACTCTGTGCTGTGACTGTTGTTAATCCTTGCAAGGTCAGTCCAGATTATCACAGGTATTCATAAGACTAACTATAATCTAACCAACACTGCGGAAGAATTAATATACAACAACGACACTGAATATAATAATAATTTAATCACACAATAACGGCTTAAAACTGCAATCGAACTATAAGCTGGAATTAGAATGGATGAATCATAATATCTGAAATATTGACAAGCAACCCAATAAACTCACGTCCAACGGTGCTGAATCTTTTAATAACAACTAGCAAGAAGAGATACAGCGGGACCGTAACAGGGTTATTAGTTATTATAACTTTGAAAATGAAAACTCGCCTGATGTACAAAGGAGTTGTATAAGCCTATCTTCGAAAGGACAGCCTATCTTCGATACGTCCGATTAGAGGGATGGACTATGCTAATTTCGTCGCCCGCCATGTTTGGGAGGTCGACTTAAGAAGAATGACTTTGATGAGTCAGAAAGAAACTGTTGGATGTTTATACAGTATTTTCCCGTTGTGTAATACGGGGTTTTTCTGCTAGTTGTAGACTGAGAGATATCTTGGAGGCTGCAGCACTTTGATAAGCAGATAATTATTGAAACTTATGTACATGCCATTGTTGTGAACTGTTTTCATATCCGCCATGTTCCTGTGTCATACTTACATGGAGTCGTCTTCGTCTTGTTGCTGTGACCATAATAAATGACCAAAACGTACACAGCTGTTTATCTATATTTTGACTCCATCCACTTCACATCTACATCCTTCAAGGTGATGAATGCCACACACACTCTTGTACGTTACGTGTGGTGATACCAGTCTGCACTGATACATAGACGTCCACCTCGACGAACTACCAGGTCACACATTCGCGATTAGTCATATTACAGCACGATACATCACCAGCCACTACCACCATAGCAGTATATATATCAGCCTTACTACATCAGTTGAACATATGCATTGCAACCAGATTGGTAACACTGGTACTCCAAGTTTTGTCATGAGCTTGATAACTGATGAGTATCCATCATTAAAATAAGATACTGCACTCCACACAGCCTCTTCTACTGTTAGTCTATCCACAACATGTTCTTTTGCACATCTATCCCATATTAATTTGTTGAGACTTTCATTGTTGTTTTGTGTCCTTCCGTGGAGAGATTTTGACAGTAGGGACTCATCCGACAGATCATCAAACACTGGTTGAATACATTCTACCACTGCCTGCGGTAGGCCATTCTTGTGCTAATAAGACAGTGGGTCCTTCTTATAGCCACACCAAGAATTCTGTCCTTCTGGGCATTTTTCATGCATCGGCTTATCCTTTGTGGAAGCGACATGAGGCAAAACTGCTTTGACGGCAGCTTTCATATCATCAAGGTTTCCACTGTTCTGTCGAATTGATAGCCCTTAATATTTTTGAAGGGTATCAATTGTGTTGTCTGTAAGTCTCCCTAAGCCTCCTTAACCCTTTCCATCACTGAGTTTGAGCTTTTTGTTTTCATTCTTCAGTCTTCGTAATCTCGTACCACATCTCTTTTGAACATGCCCAACACATTCCAGTTTTGATACATTGACTGTTTCCCCATAAGGCTTAGATTCTACTAATTTTTTAAAGGAAGCTGAATCTCCATCGCCAAGGTAATGACTGTATATAAGGTTGTGTTTCTCAACTGACCGAGAAAAGATTCGAACGCCCCCGGCTGCCTCCATTGCCCCTGCAGTACCAGCATGATTGACTTTGCAGTTGTGGGCTGCCTTCCACTTAAGATACTTCTCTGGCTCTCCATCTTTCCTGTTCTCCCATCGTTTGCATCCATCACAAATGTTCGACAGTGTCTCCACATCTAGACACATCCCACTGTCTATCGAAATGGAAATTACTACACCATGATGACTGGCATGACCCCATCGTTGCCAAGTTCCGTCCATTGAGACACCACACATGACAGTTCCAGTCTCATTGTTAGTTGCTTGTTTTTGCATTTTAATTTCTTTAGCAGCCTCAGACATACTTTCTTCAGCCACTGCTTTGCTAGCAGCATGCACATGCATAAAAATGTTTCTATAACAATGTCTTGTCATTGGTGGTGGGGCACCAGTGTGCAAGCTAAACTTTTCAAGCGCTGCATGGCCTCGGCCACGTGATCGTACAAACATTACCATCCTTACATTGATTTCCTTGTTCTTTTTTGTGTTTATTCCTGTCTCCTCTAAATTTTTTGTATCTCCTGATGTTGTGAAAGATGTTTCCCACAAGCAGTTGCTACATTTGACAATGATTGTGTGACAGAAACCTTGCTTTGAATCTTCACTGAGCCTACACGACACCATAATCCCACAACATTCTACACATCTCATGTTTGCCGTTATGAAGTTATTCAAGTGTTACATACTCATACCAACAGAAAAAGAACAAATGAAGAGATGGGCTGAGCACTTCATGGAGGTGCTAAACAGACCACCACCAACAGTAACACCTGATTTTAATAATAAAACACCCACAACCACCTTGCCAATAACTTGCGATGAATTCACGCTGGACGAGATCAAACAAGCCGTTAAAAGGTTAACAAATTTTAAAGCTGCTGGAGTTGACGAAATTTCAGGCGAAATGATTAAAGCAGTTAATGACAACAACCTCTTGAAAATTTTAGATATTATAAATGAAGTATGGAGAGAAGAACAACCACCACAACAATGGAAAGACAGTATTACTGTAAAGTTACCGAAGAAAGGTGATCTATCAGACTGTAATAACTGGCGTGGTATATCTCTATTATCAGTACCTGGAAAATTATTATGTTGCATGATGTTAGAAAGACTTAAATTGCATGCTGACGAAAAGATCAGAGAAGAACAAGCGGGTTTCAGGCCGAAACGATCATGTATTGATCAAATATTCACACTAAGAACAATTATAGAAGAATCAGTGGAAATGCAATCGCCACTTATTATCACCTTTGTCGATTTTCAAAAAGCCTTTGATAGTCAACACCGCCCATCATTGTGGAAGATACTTACAATCTATGGTTTTCCAACAAAATATGTGAATATAATCAAAGCGCTATATGACAATGCAACATGTTGTGTTAGAACAAATAAAGGGAATACAGAATGGTTTACAGTAGAAAAAGGGGTGAAACAAGGCTGTATTATGTCACCACTACTTTTTGGAATAGCTATTGATTGGGTTATGAGAAACTATACCCACAATGAACAATTAGGTATAAAATGGACAAATGGAAAATTCCTGGGGGACCTGGATTTCGCAGATCAATTAGCATTCTTAAGTTCAACACCCAGACAATCCCAAGAAGCAGTAAATAATTTGTGTCATCTTTCGGTTAAAATAGGTCTCCAAATAAATTCCTCTAAAACTAAAGTTATGAACTTTTCTAACCAGACCTTTAATATCATCCTGAACGGGAAAAACTACAGAAAGTTGAAAGTTTCAGTTATTTAGGCAGTAAAATGACTCAGGATGGTGACACAACAAGAGCAACTCATACTAGAATTGCTTTGGCAGCTAGCGCCTTCAATAGATTATCTAACATTTGGAAATTACGATCATTGAATATCCATACCAAGCTTCGTTTGTTTAATTCAAATGTTATCTCAGTGTTGACATACGGCTGTGAGAGTTGGAAAATAACAAAATCATTGGAGAACAAGCTGAATACATTCGAGAACAAATGTCTTAGAAAACTCATGAACATCAGTTGGAAAAAATTCAAGACTAATCGACAAATAAGAGAAGACTCTAGGCAGAAATATGTCTCCGACTATATAAGGAAAAGACGATGGTCATATATCGGTCATGTCCTACAAATGCAAAACAACAGAATACCATTGCAGACCCTCACTTGGGTTCCTGGGGGTAAGAGGACAAAAGGAAGTCCAAAAGAAACCCTCAGAAGAACAATAATAAGAGAAGGAAGAACGTTGGAATTAAACAATGTGCAAGAGCTAAGAGGAGTGGCGTCACAACGTACAACCTGGAGAGCACTGGTTTCTGCCTTATGCGCCGTGTTTGGTGCTTAAAGAATTTATTATTATTATACTCATAAGAATAAAAGCATTATTTGTTTGTCCATCTTTTGTGTGGGTTGAGATGGTGCTTTTCCTCAATTTCTTCACAGAAGAAGGTTTAACTTCGTTATCAATAACAGCTGCTTCATTATTTTCTGTTGTGCTAACAATGCCACCAGGGCGTTGGTTGCCAAAAAAAAGTTCGTTTTCTTAGCTTCCTACTTTTTTTTTGTCACCCATATTGTTCTTGTTTAATTAATTTGTATAGCTTACCACAAAAATGTAACTTTTTCACTCAAACAGGTGTAATATGAATGGTTGAACTCAGACAACTTCGAAATTTTCAGCCCACGTTTGGCACATTAGATCATAAAGAACTGACTTTAAGGAGAGTAATTTCCCTTCTCATAAATGGTTCTCTGCTGTTTTCTGGTACAGAAGAGTTATGGAATCATTATCGTTTCACCTTTTTAGTGTGCGCATCGTAATGTTTTCAAAAATTGGTTAGTAACCAGAGGTAAACAATGGGTTGTCAAGGAAAATTAAGATAACCCCCTGGTCACTTATCCTTTAAAAAGTAAAAAACTATGCATCACTGGACAATATAAACCTATGTATTGTGGAGAGAAATGGTTTGGCTTCAGAAAAACATTAAAAAACAAAAATGAAGTTTTCCATGAAATTTAAGTAAATTCTGGGACTATCACTGATGGACAGACAATAAATAAATAAATATTACACACATAAAAGTATGTGTCAGGCACTCGTGAAAAAATATAGCAGTAGAAAACTAGACAACAGAAAAACAACGGAAGTTAGTGGCTTATCAGAGAATCGAACCGATGACCTTCCTAATGGCACCACCGCCTAGTTACGGAAGCAAATCACACTGTCCTCCCTGCCACAGAAAAGTGCTTCGTAGACAGCGGTCATTATCGCGATCCGCAACACGTAACACTGGAAATGCAACTAGTGTGGTCCAGCTTAATTAATGACTCAATCACTTTTGTTGTCCCCCTGTGATGACAAATACACACACAGACACACACTCACACAAACAGACATACACTCACACACACACACATAAACGCACACGCGCACACACACACAGACAAACACACACACACACACAAAGAAGAAGAATTTAAAAAATACGCCGAAGGGAATTCCTAAAAGACAAAATGCAGCCGAGGGCTATCACTTCGAGGCGGCATCGTCATCACCATTGTTAGTAATGATTGCAGAAGGCTGCTACTAATCTGCGGCGATGTAGTATTTTCTGCTACCTTCACAATTTTCATGAAAGGTGCACGTGAAGAATGGCAACTCAGAGCATAATGCATTCTGGCTAAGATTTAAGATCTCACCTTTGTTGTTCTACATTTTTCTGAAGCAAACAAAATATACCAGGATCACCTGAAAACAACATTGACACAATTAGTCTTGGATGCCGACCAGTCGTCAGTTTCTGGTTTGTTGATAATTTAAATAGGCTAGCCGGAGAAAGACAGAAGCTTTCCAAAGCCTATTACATTTCCTGACATCACTGTCAATGGATATTAATGCAGAAATACCCGAAGTGAAGACGAGTAATCCCAATTGTGACCGGATGGCCTACGCTAACGCTAGGAACCCACGTTAACGTAATAAATAAAGACAGAATAAATTACTATATGCATCATAGAAATCGAAGCACAAAACTTTTTCTAACTCTGTTTTCTTAACTATACGTTTTGGCAGGAGTTGCCCAGCAAGGCTGACAGCAACGTTAACAAGAGAGTCCTCTTTTGCATGAGCTTATTCAAATTCTATGATAAGTAGGTAACGATAGTTGTAGCTAATAAAATAAATCTTTACAATTCGTATAACCAATGAAAAAGGCTCTAAGTCGGCAAGCCCCGCACCACTTATGAGTTTAGTAAAAGAATATATTTTCTTAGTCAGTTGAATCTAGAGAACCATAGCACAAAGACGTGATTTTACCTGGTGATGTAGCTGTCACATCGTTATTTCGCCGTACATTTTATGTCTAGTGTTCGTTGAAAGGCCAGATTGAAAGGCCGAGGTTAGCCAAACCGGCAGGTTATGTGACTACCGGAAGTCGGGGAAAAAAGGCGCAACATTGATGAGTTAGAATTTAGCCTCTGACTGGAAAGGACATGTTTGCTTTCCCTTATGCCAGCGAGATCGCCGTATGTTCTATATTGGAATGCTGTAGACTGAGTGCCTGCCATGTTATCGGATCGTGGTGATAATTACGTTGTTAAGTCTAGAGCAGTGAAGTGTCTAGATCGTTTTGTCTACATGCCGTAGTTTGATAGTATGTCAATGATTATGAGTGTGTCATTGTCATAGCTTTTGCCGCTCGGTTGAGCGATATTTATAGCAGCCATTTGTGGTATAGTTTGTACCTTCGTGTGTAAAGGTGATAGTTTAAGCTGCTGATGCAGGTTTACAGTGGTTTTCTCATTATTGTATTTGATACGTTTGATGGCCGTGTGAGGCCTTATTGTGTGTGTGTGATGGATTTTGATGTTATGAATTGTTGTTATGTATTAGTATTATACTAAATGAGATTAGCTATGAAGGTCCCTGAATTTACTCAATAGTATTGTGAACTTTTCAGGGTGCCTTTCCGCTACCACCCACTTTCTCTCATTCAAAATGTATTTATATTAGTATATAAAATGACTTCGTGTTGTGTCTAGGGTTATGAATGTAGAGTGTGAAGCACAATAATTAACAAACATACAAACAAATAGTTTATTATTTACAACAGCACACAGTACTACCACAATAACATACAAATGACACTTTAAAAGGCTATCTTATTTAAGACTGTGGTTGAATTTTGTGTAAATAAGATTTTTTACAGTTTTATTATCCTGATACAAATTTATTTGCAATCAGGACAGACAAGTTAAAAGTGAAATCACAATAATCAATTACATCAGTCAAATAGCACAATAAATCCTTTGTCCATATATTTAAAATTATTAATCGAATATATTTATGTAGTGTTCTCCTATTTTAAGGTAACACTGGTGGTAATACTAGGTAGTTGTTTTAATCATGTCCTTCTGGGAATGTTTGTTTCTATTTAGTTACTTGTGGAACTATTAAATATTTGTCCCAGTTTTATTCACTGTTATTAGATTGTTCTTTTAAAGTTCTGTAGTTTGAGCTCTCAGGTGCCGAACGAGAACTTAACTGGGCAGTAGAGTATTTGTTGAACCTTTCCTCTGCTCGCTTGACAATCGGTTCCCTGTTTGATAGACAATGGCCACTAGCATGGGCTCGCAGTAAACAGGCAGAGTTCTGAATCATTCAGTTTTCAAGCGTTTGGTACCACATTAACGTCAGTACCCAGGACCTCTGAAATGTGAAGGTATGCATCCTTCGTAATATCTAGCATACACTAATAGTCCACAGTTAAGGACAGGTACATTACAAACAAACAAAAGGATCATATCCTTATACAAACCTATGCCACCATTTTCTTTTGATGTGACAATGTACACCAGTATTCCTTTCCCTAATAGTTACAACGCCACTGCAATTCCAGCTGTAATCTCTTCCATAGAATAGGATAGGTGTTATGCTCCTTTATGACAATCATACCTATTCTTGTTGTTTTACACCTTTCTGACAGTCTATCACATGGTGGATCAATCTTTAGGCTTTGCCTCATGTTCGCTATAGACCCACTCATGTCTAGACATATATTATTATTTCACATTCAATTTTTATATAAAATACAGGTTAATAAATGTCAAGCCTACCACAATTTTCAATGAAATATACACAGAGACGATGACTGACACAGGTTCGATCTGTCGTATTGCCCAGGCTGCTTATAACTTGTATTTTAAAGCACAGCCTGCTCTCATCTATCACTGTTGAAAATATTCTTCGAAATGGCGTCCCCTCCAAGGCTTATTCTGACAATATCTTTTTAGTTAGCCAATCATTCTTAATTTTACAGTGTAAACAGTCTTTTCAAAAATATCATTCAAACTTTTCCTACGTTACTTAGGCTATTTATGTTTATTCAAAGGTCAGCCAATAATATTTAGTCTCCCTTCAAATGCCACCCAATCAGATTTACTGTACTATCCTAGCCTATCTGTCACCTACTTTTTTTCCCAAAAATATGCGATCCAATCTAAGCAGATATGACTTGACCTGACAGTATCTCTGATCTCTATGTATTGTTTTATCAATATTTAATTAGTTAAGGGACTATTTATATAACTAATAACATATTCTTGGTCAGCAAGTCTTCAGGTACACGAATATACAATTTTTAAGGGGCTATGTGGTTTGGTTCAAAAATTCTATCTTTTTTTCTATGTTGGTTGTTTATTTTTAAACTACCTCCTGTTCACTTCTCTTCTCATGTACTTACGAGATAATTACGAGAGCTTAGGTCATTCCTAATAAGAGCTTAACATGTTTACATGACCGAGGTGTCCACAATTCTAACTTTTTTCATTGTATTTGGGGAAACCCCTAAGGCAAAGCGTGCTGCTGTGCTAGAGTTGGCTTTTAGTTTAAAATCAATGCGAAACGAATTAGCATTTCATCTATCCTTGCCCTTCCTCGTTCCACAATGCATTTTAAGCACAATTTCTTAGAACTAGAAAAAGTGGTTGATTATGTCAAGGACGAATTTGAAGAATTTGGGTACCGTTTTGTTCGGCTATTCGTTAGCAAATAATAATCTGAAGGCGTAGGCGATACCAACCGTTTCAGCAGAAAATTCTTTTGTACTTTTTTTTCTTTTGCCTTTATGCCTTATACTGTTATATATTAATTTAGATATTGTATTTAGAAATTCACTACAGTGTGTATATTTATTAAAGGGAAGTACCTATTGAAGGTGTTTATTACTTTTGTCAGCCATTGTTGTGTGGCCATACTCTTAGGAGGGCGAGCCTATAGTTGATATTATAAACATACACAGCAGCGGTGTAACCTATGGAGTGTTCTCCATGATAAGTGGTTGCTGACAGCTGGGAAGCTCTTATCCTGTTCTTTTGCATTATAGAGTCTAGAAGTTTATATGTACACATATGAGAAGTTTGTAGCAGCGTTATGTACACTTCATCATGCTTTCCAGTGTTCACGGTAGTGTGTTTTTATTTTCTTGTTAGACAGTATCAGTGAGCTGTTTTCATTCAGGTGTTACCCCGACCTAGTTTGAAAAGAGATCACAGTAAAAGGTCAGTGTTTTCAATACAGCTAATATTTGAGATTTATTGTGATCTACGGTAGTTTTGGAAAGTACACTTTTGTGCTAGGTTTTCTAGTTATAGATAGGAGGGGTGCTACAATGTGTGGAATAAGGGTGTAGCTGGTGTCGAGCATCTCAATTTGATATATTACAAGGCGTACTTTGTAGTTTACTGCTAGGAAGTTGGTGATCCAGACGGAACAGCGGAGATTAGCTGTGCAAGGTGGTCAATATAGTTGGTCCTTGTAGGGCTATGGGCTTCTGTGCCTGACTGTGGTGTCGGCATATGAGATTAGACGTTCTTGAGTGGTTGGTGTTAGTATTTCGGGCTACGGTGCTTGACTGTGATGTCACCAGAGGAGATTATAACATCTGTATTTTTTTGGTATTGGTAGTGTCAATAGTGGCGGTGGCATCTTTCGGGCTCCGGTGCTTGACTGTGGTGTCAGTAGAGGAGATTAGAACGTCTGTATTTGGTTGGTATTGCTAGTGTCGATAGTGGTGGTGGCATCTCAGGGTGTGTGCATGTCCTCTTGGTATTTGGTAATGCAAATTACCCAGTATGTGAGGTTGTTCTAGATCATCGCAACCGTTGATGTGCACGTATCCAACCTGCAGTGGTGTCATCGTCCGTACTGCACTACCTACCTGGGGAACATTACGTCTTCTGCGTTGCTGCCGAGTTCCGACGTCATCATGCCTTACCGATGTGTCTTTCCAGAAGGAGTCTTCCCATGCCTCGATCGGGGTACCAGTACCGTATGATGGGATACCAGTTCCTGAAGTCTGCTGATCTGCGTGGTCCTGGAATACACTGTTCTGAAGAGTGAATGCTGTTGGGTTCCTGAAGTAACTACGCATCGCTGTGCCAAAGGACTTGGTCGTTATTATCTGGCACGTTTACTAGTGAAGAAGTCTTGTCACCAGGAAATTATTGTGTCTACGGTCGCATTCTTGTTGTGGATAGTGCCGTGATAACACTGTGGAGAACTGTGTTTACTGTTTGGATGCTGTTTGTAGAGACTGGTTTGTGCTGTTTTCATCTACCATCATCTGTGTCTGAGGAGCTACGTAGAGGTGCATCGCTGGATCGTCAGTTAAGTTATTGTTTGAATATCTGTGTACAGTGATTTGTTGTATTTTTTTCATTTCTTGTTTTTTTTTTTGGTCCTTTTAATTCCTTTTTCCTTTTCTGCGCTATCCATCCGGTACAATTTATCGTACAGTCTGGTCTTCTAGGTTAGTGGGACCTTTCTGTTGGGGTTGTGTTAGTGTGGTGAGCTTCTAAATACAATATCTAAATTAGAATATAACAGTATAGTGCATAAAGTCAAAGATAAGATAGTACTAAAAATTTTCGGCGAGAATCGTAAGTTGTCGGCTACGCCTTCAGCTTATTATTTGCAAACGCATAAGCCGAACAAAACGGTACCCTATTTTTCAAATTCGTCCTTGACATAAACGAACAACTTTACCTAGTTCTAAGAAATATTTGCCTAACTGCATTTAGGGAAAGGAGGGGCAAGGCTAGATAACACACACAAATCACGTCTCAAATTGGTTCTAACTCTACAACCGACTTGCACGCTTTGCCCTAGGCGGGTTTCCCCAATACGATGAAAAAGTTAGAAATGTGGACACTACGGTCATGGAAACACGCTTAGCTCTTATTGCGAATAACATAAGCTCTCGTAGGTAGTTTAAAAATAAACCACTAACATGGAAAAAAAGATAGAATTTTGAACCAAGCCATATAGCACTATAAAAATCGTATATTCGTGTACCTGAAGACCTGCTGACCAAGAATATGTTGTTAGTTATCTAAATAGTCCATTAAATAATCAAGTATTGATAAAACAATACATAGAGATCAGAGATACTGTCAGGTCAAGTCATATCTGCTTAGATTGGATCGCATATTTTTTGGGAAAAAATTAGGTGAAATCTAGGCTAAGATGGTACGAGGAAGGGGATTGGGTGGAATTTGAAGTGAGACGAAATATTATTGGCCGACCTCGTACTAAACATATATCACCCGAGTAACGTAGTAAGAAGTTGAATTGTATTTTTGAAAAGACTTTGTTTACAAGTGAAATAAGGGTAATCATTGGCCAGAGTAGTTGATACTGGGGAAAAAGCATTAGTTGGGGACGCCATTTCTAACAAAATTTTGACTTGTAGCGATGAGATCAGGCTTGTGTAGTGAAAACCATATTTCTCAAAAGCCTGGACAGAACGGCAGATCGAAAGTGTGCAAGTCATCGTTCACTGTGTATTTCATTGAATAAATGTGGGTCCTGGGTACTGACGTTAATGTAGTACCAAACGCTTGAGAACTGCTCGATTCAGGACTCTGTCTGTATACTTCGAGCCCATGCTAGTGGCCATTGCCCATCAAAAGGTGGAAAAGATTGTCAAGCGAGCAGAGGAAACGTTCTACCTGTATTCTCCTGCCAAGATAAGTTCTTGTTCGGCACCTGGCAGCTCAACTAAAAGAACGTAACAGACTAGAAAGTGATATTAAAGAAAACTGTGCCTAGTATTAATATTTCCACAAGTGACAAACGAAAACAGACATAACTTAAAAGGAGTGATTATAACCAACAACCTATGGTTTAATACCAGTATTACCTCAAAGTAGAAGAATATAACCACACACTTATATTAGAATCATATTGTATGTATGGACAGAAGATCCACTGTGTTATTGGAATGTTGTAAATGATTCTTTTGATTTCACTTTTGATTGTCAGTCCTGGTTCAAAATAAATTAGAATCAGGATAATAAATAATTGTAAAAAATTATATTTACACAAATTTCAACCACTGTCTTAATTAAGATAGCCTTCTAAAGTGTCGTTTGTATGTTATTGTTGTAATACTGTTGGTGGTTGTGGATAATAAACTATTTATTTGTATGTTTGTTGGTTATTGCACATTACACTCCACATTCATAACCCTAGACACTACACGATGTAATTTTATATAATAATATAGATTAATTTTGAATGAGATCAAAAGGGTGGTAGCGGAAAGGTACTCTAGAAAGTGTAAAATACTATTTGTTAAATTCAGGGACCTTCATAGCTGATCTCATTTAATACAATAATAATACATAACAACAATTCATAACATCAAAACCCACCACATATATTGGGGTCTCGCTCCTGGGGATTGAATTTCTCATAATACCAGATATATTGGGTAGTTCGCGTCTGGGATTTTTAATTCTTAAAATAGTATCAATTATATTAGGAATCTCAGAAAGTATAAAACTAAAAGTATTCCTTTTGTGGAAATAAAGTAGTGGTTGAGCTATCAGTGCCTGTGGTTGTTCTTGGTTACCATTAGAAATTGTTAGCCATAATTAGAAATTTGTATAGTTAGAAATTTTAAAGGTTGCATAGTACAAAATGGCTGATCTGGCAAAGTTTCGATCTGCTGCTGTGCAGACTGCGAAAGAAATGAATATGGAGGGTCAAGCTTTGATCCAATATGTAACTTCAGAATGCGACAAGTATATTGAAATGGATGAAAGGAAGATAGCAGAAGAAAGAAAATTACAGTTACAAATTGAGGCTGACAAAGAAATTAAGAGGTTGCAGATTGAGGCTGACAAGGAGGCTAGGGCATTGGAGGCAGATAGATAGGCAGAGATTAAACGGCTCCAGTATGAAAAAAAGACATTGGCTGCAGAAAGAGAAGCGGAAGAAAAGAGATTGGCTGCAGAAAGAGAAGAAAAGAGATTGGCTGCAGAAAGAGAAGCGGAAGAAAAGAGATTGGCTGCAGGAAGAGAAGAAAAGAGATTAGCTGCAGAAGGAGAAGAGAAGAGACAAGCTGCAGAGAGGAAGCAGAAAAAGAGGAGAAGAGATTACAGAGAGAGCATGAGCTACGACTAAGGGAGTTAGAATTTCAAGGCAATGCTCCTGAAAATGGTGCCAGCCCCTTTGCCTCAGATGCCACTGCTAGTCAGGGAGCCTCAACCTCAGCTATGGGTTTTCATGTAGATCATTTTGTTGAGAAAGACGATGACATCGAAGGGTACTTAAGTAGATTTGAACTTTTAGCTACTACATATGGGTTAGAGAGAGAGAGGTGGAGCCTCAAGTTATCCCAAGGGCTTAGGGGAACGGCTTATGAAGTTTTTGCCAAGATGAGCAGAGATGACCAAGACAATTACGACATGCTAAAGCAGGCTCTTTTATTAAGATACGAAAAGAACGGAGAATTTTATAGAAAAAAATTTAGGAATGCCAAACTACTGTCGGGTGAGACCTATCACCAGTTCTCTGCACTGTTAGAGACCTACTTGGAGAAATGGACTGCTCTGGGGAAAACCCAAGATCTTAAGGAAATGATCCTTATTGAGCAGCTAAGTGAGTCCATGGCTCCAGACCTGAGAAAG
Source organism: Oreohelix idahoensis (assembly GCA_024509875.1). Taxonomy (NCBI): domain Eukaryota; kingdom Metazoa; phylum Mollusca; class Gastropoda; order Stylommatophora; family Oreohelicidae; genus Oreohelix; species Oreohelix idahoensis. Next base: position 365,288 of record JAMPIV010022542.1, read on the forward strand.
TTTCATATGGAACAAGGTGCAGAGAGGCTGGGTGATGCGTGATGCCATATGATGATGGATGGTATCCGCATGTCTGGTTTTGTGTAGTGTGCAGATGTGTTCAGTCAAACAATGTTCATACAAAAATAACAGGGCAATCCACATAGGACGTCAGTAAACTCACGACGTATAAAGTCAATGATTCTTGTAACAGCCGTTGACGTTTTTCTTCATTATTTATTGTGGACGCCACAGTGACAAAATGGTTACGCGAATATGTAGGCACATCAAACAGTCATTATCACAGCAACATTCAATACAGCAATAGACGGTAGACAGCATTACAATGATGAGTCAGATGCATGTTATATTTCATAGTGCTGTAAATGTAGTCAGGTGAAAAACTCCATCCTTTTCTATAACAGCCAGGAGATAACCAGATGTATGAGATCAGTTCACTCTCCTTAGTCTGACTTCAGCAAGACAGACACGTCTGCCGAAGTATAAATAATGTCCTCAAAAATATCCTCTAGATAATAAAGGTTTTCCAAACCTAGTTCATTTAACAAAGTAGCAAGTAATGGTCCTTGGGACATGCATCAACCGATGCAGTACAATACAGCGACATGTGAGCTGGGAAAACATCTCGTGACGACGACTTTCGAAGACAGGCTATGAATCGAAATCGCTCACGACCCAAAATCGATAGAGTTAATGAAAAGTCAATTTACCTTGCCTTCAGGAAATACACAGAAATATCACGCCTCCCGACATGTGGGACTAGAGGTATTATCTCGAATAAACGAAATATCCATTAAGAGGACTACACATCCCTGACAGAACAAAAAAAAAAGCGGAGATCCCCTCTTCAACGAGGCATCTCTTTCGCCATTCAAATCGCTCACTCCACTAGTGGTGGGCGGAGACCGATCGACCAAAAAAAACAAGACCAGTCATGCGCAGTCCAGCGCAAAAAGACCACAGCTCAAAACTTAACTGCATTCAATACCAACGCGGGAAGACAAATGCTTACCGAGAAAAGTGACTATAAATTTCAAGCAGTTGTTGCCCTTGCGTTATAAAATAGATATTGTAATAAAACGATGTTGCGAGAATTTATCACGCAACATATCACCACCTCCTCCCGATAAAAAAAAATGTGGAACATATTTTTTTTTTTTTTAAATATCAAAGAGCATGCGATAAGCGGCTCAAAACGCACGAATTATGCGCTGATAATTAATTAAATTGCCTAACATGAGGCTAAATATAGAGTGTCTGGTGAGGATATACCTCAACAGAAAAATAAATATGTCTCAAAAAATATTCACATCGGGGAGGTGTCACCAACACACATCACGTTAGCATGTAAACACAATATACGTATGCAAGTTACCATAATCATCATTAAACAGCATACTCTAATATTGTCTTTAAAAATGGATGTACAAATCTGATAGGAAAATTTAAATAGTACATTCTTTGACATGTAATGACATAAGTACATAGTAAAGTTAAACTACATGACGATCCAGGACATATGCTCTGGTATTCCGAGGGTAAGTACACAATCTAGAACTCGTCATGCTTGATACTAGTAAGGTAAGTCCTCAGCTCAACAATGACATTCTGAGAAAGTACAAGCAATATAATGCTAATTAATAACTAATATGCTTCATAAGGTACAATACATTATTAATAATTGTGGCTGTTTAGTAAACTAACGGCCCTTATATTAACTACTCAGTCCTCCTCTATTATCTTAAAAAACGAACAGAAGAAGATGACAACAAAGCACGATAGTGTGTACATATAAAGTAAGTACAGATGTGCTAATCTATTGTAGAAATATAGGTGTGTTATGACTCTGTAATATATGGAAATATAGGACAGAAGTATTAGTTGGAGTCATGTGGGCATCTAGACAAAATGTCAGCCATCACATTATCCGCACCACGGATAGCTCGTACCGTGAAGTGAAAAGGTTGAAGAGCTATAGCATATCGAGTGGATCTCGAACTCTTCAAATTCTTAGTCTGAATAGCTGTAAGAGCTTTCTGATCAGTCTCTAGAATGAAATGTGCGCTCAGGAGGAATCTTTGTAGCTTTAGAATTGACCAAACCATCGCTAACAACTCACGGTCTAAAACCGAGTAGTTCCTCTCTGCCGCATTTAATTTTCTAGAAATGTACATAACAGGATGCAGAGTATTTGCATATTCTTGCATCAGTGCTGCTCCAATCCCAGTGGATGAAGCATCACTCCGAAGAACAAAAGTCCTATCAAGAGTAGGTAATCTTAAGATGGGAGGAGAAGAAAATATATTCTTGATTTGGTCTAGTGAAGATTGGCATTCTTCAGACCAACGGACCAGATTAGGCGAACCTTTCTTCAACAATTTTGAGAGAGGTGCCATGATCGAAGATAAATTTGGAATAAATCTCCCATAAAATTGAATTAAACCTAAGAGACTCCTAACTTGTTTCTTCGTTTTAGGAACAGAGATGTTCAGTATTTTGGAAGTATTGTGGTCTTCTGTCTTCAAGAGACCATGACCAACACGATGACCCAGGAAAGAGATTTCACCAAAACCAACAAAAGCTTTAGAAGGTTTCGCTGTCAAATTATTCTCACGTAGAGTGGACAGTAAGTCATATAACCCTAAATAGTGATCTTCCCAGGTATCACTGAAGAGACAGATGTCATCTAAGTATGCGATGACATCCGAACGATGTGACAGAATTCGACGCATCATGCGAACGAAAGTGGCAGGGGCGTTCATGAGACCAAAAGGCATAACATTCCATTGAAATAGACCCCTAGGTGTAGAAAAAGCAGTAAGAGGTTTGGCATGCTCTGCTAAAGGCACTTGCCTATAACCTTTAGACAAGTCAAGTTTAGTGAAGAATCTAGAATTAGAAAGTCTAATCAGTAGATCTTCTAACAAAGGCATCGGTTCAGCATCGAACTTTGTGACCTGATTCAATTTGCGATAATCAACACAAATTCGTATGTTCTTATCCTTCTTCCGGACAATAACCATGGAAGAAGAATATGGTGAAGTCGATGGTTCAATTATATTTAATTGAATCATTTCATCCAATTCCTTTTCCACTTGCGACTGAAAGTGTATAGGAATAGGATAAGGCCTAACCCTAATTGGATTATTGTCGGTAAGAATTATGTCATGTTCTATGACATCTATGTGTCCAGGAATGTCAGTGAGAACATCCTGAAATGTTTGTAACATCGACGAGACTTGTCGATGTTCGTCACCAGAAAGATTAGGAGAAACAGAAACGTTTTTCCAAGATTCCGTAGAATGTAATGGAACCACTGGAAGGGGAAGATTAACATCAGAGAAGGTAGATTCCTCATCCTGTATGACAGACAGGGATGAATAATGACCGTGAGGTGCAGGAGCATCATCCGTTGCCTGGAAAATAGGCAGCAAATAGTCCGGACGTTCGTGAAATTCCGAAAGCATGTTTATGTGGAAAGTTTTATGCTTTCCATCAATATCGACCACATAGTCAACATCGGAAATCCGAGAGACTATTGCATACGGACCTTTCCATGCAATAAGAAGTCTATTTTCCCTACTGGGGAGTAGGACGAATGCTTTGTCACCTGGACAAAGTTGTCGTAGACATCTATTCTTGTTAGCAAACTGTCTTGCCTTCTCTTTAGCAATTTCTGATGAAGCAGTTGCTAGCTTACATGCCTCAATGATCTTTTGTCTAAGAGCAATGACATACTCATATGAGGATTGAGTTTCATCGCTAATATCATCGGCAGTGATGAGATCGTGTAATAAAGACATAGGGCCGCGTGGACGCGCGCCAAAGACAAGTTCGAAGGGAGAAAATCCTGTGTGTTCATTAGGGACTTCTCTATAGGCAAAGAGAGCCGCGGGTAAAACCCTGTCCCAATCTTGAGGATGATCTTCAGTTATCTTACCAAGCAAAGTCTTGAGCGTTCTATTCAGACGCTCAACTAACCCATTAGACATAGGATGGTAGATACTACTGAGAGATCGTTCAATATGTAAGGTAGACATTACCTGTGACATAGTGTCAGATATGAGTTGAGTGCCATGGTCTGACAATATTTCTCTGGGGAACCCCAAGCGAGAAAATATCAACCAAAGAGCATCTGCGATATCTGTAGTAGATATGCTCTTAAGAGGAATAGCCTCTGGCCAACGTGTGCACATATCGACACATGTAAGGATAAACTGATGTCCTCTGGCCGACTTGACCTTAAAAGGGCCAATAATATCTATGGCCATTTTCTGAAACGGCCGAATAGGAATGTCAGCAGCCTGGATAGGCGCAGCATGTCGTGGTCCTCTAGATTTGACCTCCTGACATACCTTGCATGATCGGCAGTAAATACGAATGTCCTTATTGACAAAAGGCCAAAAGAAAGCCGCAAGGACTCTCGACTTCGTACGGGAAAAACCCATATGTCCAGCACATTGCGAGTCATGAGCATGTTGTAATATTTGCACTCTCATGCTCTTGGGAACAAGAATTTGCGAATGTGCCGACGTAGTCGAATCTTGTACCATACGTACAAGTACGCCGTTTCTCATTGCAATCCAAGATTTTCTATTTGTATCCTGATTCGGATCACCTTTCTTCGCAAGAATGAAGAATTTTTTTAAAGAAGGATCTTCTTCTTGCAATTTTATGAAAGAGTCACGAGTAATCACTAAGTGACTATCTTGGCTATCAACTCCATTATCACTATTCAGTGAAGTTTCGGGTGTTTGTAGAGCTTGTGCTCTTGTAACTACTGCATTTGTAGCTTGCATGTTATTATCTTCCCAAGCAGCAATCTGCTGTGGGGTACACTCCCTAACTCCGTGAATACGACCAATAATAAGGTCCGCAATAGGATTAGGTAAGAGACAAGCATGCACATCTCCAGTAAAGAAAGGAGTGGCAATGCGAATTACAGCAGTAGGATATTTTTCTAGAGTGCCGCCAAATGTGACACATTTAATAACCCTTCCTGTAGCACAAGATGGATCTACAAGCGATTGTCTAACACCAATAGTGGTGCATCCGGAATCGAAAAGTAGTGAGACCGGAGTATCATTAACAAGACCCTTATGTAGAATTAAAGAACCCCTCCCGTCATGCGCAACAGCAGCAGGAAGAGCGGGAAGTGGGTGACCACAACTCAAAGTAGTTATGGTACCCGGTTCGAATAAAGTACTGCATTGGGGGCATTTGTTTGCTCTCTCAAAGTCAAAAGCAGAACCAGTGACAGCGTCAAAGTTTTTACTATCAACAACATGATTACAGGCTCCCTCAGTTTCCTGTTGTACAGCATTAGCCTGCTGATATCTCTTTTTTTTTGTGTTGAGATCTACCCCGACTATTATTACCTCTGAAGTTATCAGAGTTATTATTATCTCTGCAGTTATTATTGTCTCTATTGTAATTGTTATCCTGGTTCGAATTCCAGTTTCCACGATTACTATCATGTTCACATTGATGCGAACATCTATTTGTTTGGTTCTGAGGTCTTCGGCAGGAATAACCTCTATTACCATATCCTCTTTTGAAATGCTTATAATTATTAGGGTGATAGTAACGAGTACTATCAGGTTGTCTCCAATTCTTCGAAGAAGAATCACCATGAAATTGATTTCCATGATTTTGACAGAAATTACCGTTACTCTTTCTATCAAAATTTTGTTGGAATCTACGAGCAAAGTTTTGGCCATACGGAGCTGCCGAAGCAACTGGTAAACCTTCTTTCACCTTAGAGTTACCCATGGTTATGTGTGGGTGCGCAGTTACGCAGTGGTGATATGTTGCGTATTGGCAACAGAAATCTTCCATTTCTTTTATTGTTTTAGGTTTACGTTCATGAAGGAAAGCAAGGAAAGACTCATTGACAGACGACATGACTTTGTCTCTAAGTATTAAGTCCATAAGTCCTTCATAAGTTTTTTCCGTCTTAGATAGTTCAACCCATCGTGAGAAAGTAATGCGTATTCTTGCAATAAACTCGGAGAATTCAACTCCATTTTCAGGTAACATGTTTTTAAATTGTAGACGATAGCCGTCTTCGTTAAGCTGATATTTCTTTAACAAAGCGGCCCTGACAACCTCATAATTGTTCTTGTCAGGTTCATCCACCATATTTAATATACTTAGAGCTTTACCTGTCAGTATCCCTGATAACTGATAAACATATTTTGCTTTGTCTATGTTATGAGCTGTACATGCTTGTTCAAATCTGTCCAGATAGAACATTATGTCATCACTGGAAGGACTAAATGTTGGTAACTTAATCTTAAAAGTATCATTATTAGCCTTACCAGAAGATGAACCCTTGTTTGAATCATTACCATTACTCATGCTCGTCAATTTCAATTTTTCCAACTCTAAAGCTAAGACCTTTTCTTCATGTTCCATTTTTGCTTTCTCTTTCCTCTCATCAGACTCTCTCTGTAATCTTCTTTCCTCAGCCTGAGCCTCTTTTTGAAGTCTTTCATTTTCAGCTTCTTTTTCAAGTCTTTTATTTTCAGCCTCTTTTTCAAGTCTTTTATTTTCAGCCTCTTTTTCAAGTCTTTTATTCTCAGCCTCTTTTTGAAATCTTTCAGCTTCTAGCTGTAGCTGGAGTTTTCTCTCCTCAGCTTCTGATTCCCTTTTTTGTTTTTCCATTTCCATTTGGAATCTTTTTTCATCCACCTGCATCTGCAGTTTCTTTTGTTCAGCTTCCATTGCTTTATCATATCGAGCAGTTGCAAATTCTTCTAACTTATCACCAGTCTTTCCAAGCAATTTACCCTGCTCAATAAAGTGCTCAAATGTAGACATGTTGTCTAACATATGAGTCCAAAACCTGAAATAATTAACTAATTTATTTCAAACCTAAGTGTAACAAGTCTTAATTAAGCACTTGTATATTCACATCACATTATATTATCCCAGTCTCTGTGGGAAACAAGTCTCCAATCAAAGAACTTGTATATGAAATATCAGCACTCAATTCTTGATCATAAGTGCACTTCTCATTCAATAGTGCACGACACTATTCATCATTCATTTATCATCAGTGTAGTAGTAACAGTGCATTAGCATAGCCCATTAACTAATTACTATAACTGTAAACAATGACTATGTAAACACATGCAGAATGTAAACATTGAAAATGTAAACAATGCAAACAATGTAAACAATAACAATGTAAACAATAACAAAGATCAGCAACAATACAAAAACGTTCGCAGAAATCAACTAAAAATAAAGCAGAAATTAATGAAATATCACAAAAAATGTGACGATATCTGCGCTATAATTAAACAAAATACATGACACCACAGTGTATAAACAAAAATGTTGTATGAAACTAAATTATAGACAAGAGTAGGCTAACAAATACAAACAAATCAAAACAAAACTAAAGAATGCGAAATAATAACGAAAACAATATTAAAACATGTCATCACAGCTAACATAAATAGCAACAGAAGTCGCTTAGCAAATTCCAGTATCGGAAATTTGCAAACCCTACAGAAAACGCTCACAATAGACGACCTCTATGACGTGGCATAATCTAACGGAGACACCACCCAACCGAGAACCCGCTGAAATATAAACATATAAATATACAAATAACATATAGACATATAACATATAGAATGAGATGATACACAGAAGACTCAGCAGAAGTATAAGGGCACAGTTTACATACAAACAGGCCACTTAACTTATAGGCTTCCAATCGTAGAACAGCAGAAAAAACGGATGTCAATCAACGTCCTAAAGAGCGAAGCTCCAACGATGATGGCACATCTGAACTGCTTCCACTGCTAACACGATGGTACAAGAGCTTCTGAAATACTGTGTGTTGAGTTGTTTCGGCACTTGACCTTCTAATCCAAAAGTAAGTTGATGGAAATCGGTACTTGGCCTTCTTCAGAAAACAACCCGTTTCAACCGGCACTTGACCTTCACAAAAACGACAGCACTGGAACCTTGACAGCAGCAACTTGCTTGACTTGCGTAAAAGATAACAGCAGTCCGAGTTATCCGGCAACATGTAACAACGCCGGGTACTGTCAAATTCTTGTTTCCGTCAAAAAGTTGAAATTTTGACTTTTACCGGGCAACGCCGAGTACTTTGAAAATTTTGAAGATGTTGACTGTATTGAAGAATGTTAATTTCTTGAAGGATGCTGATGAATTCTTGTTGAAAATGAAGTGGGTAAGGGACCCCGTGTTTGCTGGTACCAGAATCAAACCAGCTTATGGCCACCAAATGATGCGTGATGCCATATGATGATGGATGGTATCCGCATGTCTGGTTTTGTGTAGTGTGCAGATGTGTTCAGTCAAACAATGTTCATACAAAAATAACAGGGCAATCCACATAGGACGTCAGTAAACTCACGACGTATAAAGTCAATGATTCTTGTAACAGCCGTTGACGTTTTTCTTCATTATTTATTGTGGACGCCACAGTGACAAAATGGTTACGCGAATATGTAGGCACATCAAACAGTCATTATCACAGCAACATTCAATACAGCAATAGACGGTAGACAGCATTACAATGATGAGTCAGATGCATGTTATATTTCATAGTGCTGTAAATGTAGTCAGGTGAAAAACTCCATCCTTTTCTATAACAGCCAGGAGATAACCAGATGTATGAGATCAGTTCACTCTCCTTAGTCTGACTTCAGCAAGACAGACACGTCTGCCGAAGTATAAATAATGTCCTCAAAAATATCCTCTAGATAATAAAGGTTTTCCAAACCTAGTTCATTTAACAAAGTAGCAAGTAATGGTCCTTGGGACATGCATCAACCGATGCAGTACAATACAGCGACATGTGAGCTGGGAAAACATCTCGTGACGACGACTTTCGAAGACAGGCTATGAATCGAAATCGCTCACGACCCAAAATCGATAGAGTTAATGAAAAGTCAATTTACCTTGCCTTCAGGAAATACACAGAAATATCACGCCTCCCGACATGTGGGAAACACTAGAGGTATTATCTCGAATAAACGAAATATCCATTAAGAGGACTACACATCCCTGACAGAACAAAAAAAATAGCGGAGATCCCCTCTTCAACGAGGCATCTCTTTCGCCATTCAAATCGCTCACTCCACTAGTGGTGGGCGGAAACCGATCGACCAAAAAAAAACAAGACCAGTCATGCGCAGTCCAGCGCAAAAAGACCACAGCTCAAAACTTAACTGCATTCAATACCAACGCGGGAAGACAAATGCTTACCGAGAAAAGTGACTATAAATTTCAAGCAGTTGTTGCCCTTGCGTTATAAAATAGATATTGTAATAAAACGATGTTGCGAGAATTTATCACGCAACACTGGGTGAGTTACTAAATGTCGCTGAGAGGTATCAGGCAGCCCAGGCAGAGGTAATTGGTAATAAAAAGAAACAGGTAGACAATTTTAAGGCACCTCAAAACTTTAATAAGTTTGACTATAGGGAACAGAATAAAGGTAAGCACCAGTTTGATAGGCCACTCCATGACTATAAAAATAAAACCCCACAATTCAATGAAAGGAAATATGATGAAAAAACATTTTAACCAGGGAAAGAGGTATTGTAAAAATTGTCGGATGGACAACCATAACACTGAAAATTGTAGAAGGAAAACTCCATATTTTGCTGCAATGAAAATGGGGAGAAAGGGAGTAAAGGCAAACCCTACTGAACAACAGGAACCTTACCACCCCCCAGTGTGTGAAGATGTAACATGCAATGGTGTCACCATAAGGTGTTTCTATGATACTGGATTAGATTATGATTGAGTTGTGAAATCTCGCCTGGTGCAGGCAGATCAATACACCACAGAAACAGTGGAGATTCAAGCTGCAACCAAGGACGTAGCGACCATGACACTTCCCGTCGCCAGGATAAATGTGAAAACGCGATATGTGGAAGGAATCATAAAAGCAGCAGTGATAAATGAACCAATCTACCCTCTGATATTGGGGTGTAGATATGTCTTCTTGGGGAATCCCAAGAGACCCGTGATCATGGCAACAGTACAGACCAGATCACAGTCTAAAAAGGAGGAAGATAATCCGATAAATACCCACCCAGATGAGATGAGGAAAGCGCAGGCGGAGAATAAGACCCTCAAGCCTTGTTTTAAGAAATTGCCCAAATGTCATACACCTCCAGGCAAGGGAGATTTCTATATGAAGAACAAACTGATATATAGGAAGGCTGGAACTGGATCCAATGGTCACGGACAGCTGGTCATTCCCAATTCATATAGGACTAAAGTGTTGGAGCTAGGGCATGCGATTCCCTTCAGTTGTCATATGGGGATCAGCGCAACAGGACAGTGTATAGCTTGTCATTATTTCTGGCCAGGAATAACTGAAGACATAAAGAGATATGTAAAATCCTGTCCAGAGTGCCAACGGGTAGCTCCAAAGCATTGGACTGCACCAGCAACTCTAGGCGAAATGCCGATAGTGGGAACACCTTTTGAAAGAGTTGCAGTGGACATTGTGGGACCTCTCACTCGGACCAAGAGGAGGAACAGTTACCTTCTGACTCTGGTGGACACTTGTTCTATGTGGGGAGAGGCAGTAGCCCTGTCATCAATCGATTCCAAGCATGTGGCAGAGGCATTACTCACAATCTTCACCAGGTTAGGCTTTTCCATCAAAATCTTGACTGATAATGGCTCTCAGTTCAAGGGCAAACTAACAGAAGAAGTATTGAGGATCTTTCAAGCCAAACACTTTCATTGTAGCCCGTACCATCCCCAAGGAAATGGCCAAGTAGAAAGGTTTAACGGGACACTCATGTCAATCCTGAGAAAGGTGGCACATGAAACACCAGATACATGGGACCAATACCTTCCCGCCGCCCTGTTTGTCTATCGGGGAATACCCCATAGTTCAACCGCATGGCCCCGGCAACATTGTTATTTGGAAGGCCAATAACAGGTCCACTGGAAGCCTTGTTAAGGACATGGACCGATGAAAAGGCAGAAGAAAATAATACCTTATCATATCAATATGTGAACGAGCTGACCACTCGTCTTAAAACTGGCTGGAAACTTGCCAATGAAAATTTAAGACAAGCCAGGAAAAAGCCTGCTGCCTATTACACTAAGAAAGCGAAGGATCGAGAATTAGCTGTGGGAGAGAAGGTGCTCCTTCTACTGCCCGGCAGCAATAATAAATTGCAAATTGGATGGCAAGGTCCATATACAGTTCTAGAGAAGGTGTCTAGAACAAATTATAAGATAGATAAGAAAGGGAAAGAGAAAATCTATCATGTGAATCTCCTGAAAAAATATCTGGACAGAGAAAACCAGGAAGAGACACACCTACTGACCCTGTCTGTTGCAATGGAGATGAAAAAGGAACCACTCACCTCTCATGAATATCCTTTACACCCTTGTCAGACCGCTGCACAGGTAAAAATCAGTACGCACTTAACGAAAAATCAGAGGGAGAGAGTTCAACAGGTTCTAGATAATCATACAGATGTGTTAACGGACCGATTAATGCATACAAATTTATTAGAATATGATATGAATCTCATAGACCCAACACCAATCTGTATGAGAGCCTATTCGATTCCGTTCGCTAAAGAAAAAGCTTTGAAGGAGAAAATAGATTATCTGTTGAGAGAAGGGATTATCTCGCACAGTGAATCTCCTTACAGCTCCAGTATTGGTTCTGTTGAGAAAACCCTCTGGAGAACACAGACTGTGTATAGATTACAGGAAACTGAATGCTGTCACAGAAGGTCAGGTAAATCCATTACCTAATACAAATCAGCTGTTTGCCAGGCTGAATAAAGCTAAATATTTCTCTAAAGTGGATCTGAGCAAAGGCTACTATCAGATTCCAGTAAAGACGGAAGTTAGACCTTATTTAGCCTTTAGCACCTCGGAAGGACATTATGAATTTAACATGTTGCCATTCGGGCTGAAAAATGCACCGAGTGTGTTTTCTAGGATGATGAGAAAGTTACTGGATCCCCTGAATAATCCATGCATCACAAACTTCATGGATGATATTCTTATAGCCACAGAAACATTTGAGGAACATATTAACTCTCTGAATATGTTGTTTAATCGACTGAGAGAGACCGATTTGACAGCTAGACCGACGAAATGCTGTGTTGGATGTAAAGAACTGGAATTTTTGGGACACACAGTACATCAGGGAAACATGATCCCTGACCCCCAAGAACCTGGAGAAATTGAAAAAAGCACCAAGACCACAAACAAAAAAAGATGTGCGATCTTTTGTCTCCTTATGTGGTTTCTACCAAAAGTATATTAAAAACTTTAACTCCATATGTGCTCCATTGACTGATTTAACGCGCAAAGGAAATCCTGATAGAATTATTTGGACAGCGCAGTGTGAATTAGCCTACCAAGAGTTGAAGCAAAAGCTCACAAGCAGGCCCATTTTGAAATTACCTGACTTGAGTCAAGAATTCATTGTAAGAACGGATGCGAGTAATATAGGTTTGGGTGCAGCTCTATTACAACGGTCAAATTCACTTGATTGGGAATTTACCCCAGTAGCTTATGCTAGCCGTAAGTTGAACACAGCAGAACGGGGATATTCAACAAGTGAAAAAGAATGTTTGGCGGTCATATGGGCTATAAAGAAGTTCCATATTTATCTTATGGTAAATCATTTAAGATCCAAACAGATCGTAAACCACTCGTATGTCTGTCACAAGCAAGGCATGAAAATGCTAGATAATTACGCTGGTCGTTGCTCTTACAGCCATACCAGTTTACCATAGAATACATTCCCGGCAAAACCAATGTTGGCGCTGATTTTTTAAGCAGACATCCGTACGACGAACATCAGAGTAGTCACCAGGCATAGATAGTAAATTTATCTATGTGTATTTAAAAGTAGGAACTGACATATGATAGTCTGTTCTAAGTGGGGAGATGTGTGGTGAGCTTCTAAATACAATATCTAAATTAGAATATAACAGTATAGTGCATAAAGTCAAAGATAAGATAGAACTAAAAATTTTCGGCGAGAATCGTAAGTTGTCGCCTACGCCTTCAGCTTATTATTTGCAAACGCATAAGCCGAACAAAACGGTACCCTATTTTTCAAATTCGTCCTTGACATAAACGAACAACTTTACCTAGTTCTAAGAAATATTTGCCTAACTGTATTTGGGGAAAGGAGGGGCAAGGCTAGATAACACACACAAATCATGTCTCAAATTGGTTCTAACTCTACAACCGACTTGCACGCTTTGCCCTAGGCGGGTTTCCCCAATACGATGAAAAAGTTAGAAATGTGGACACTACGGTCATGGAAACACGCTTAGCTCTTATTGCGAATGACATAAGCTCTCGTAGGTAGTTTAAAAATAAACCACTAACATAGAAAAAAAAAAGATAGAATTTTGAACCAAGCCACATAGCCTCATAAAAATCTTATATTCGTGTACCTGAAGACCTGCTGACCAAGAATATGTTGTTAGTTATCTAAATAGTCCATTAAATAATCAAATATTGATAAAACAATACATAGAGATCAGAGATACTGTCAAGTCAAATCATATCTGCTTAGATTGGATCGTATATTTTTGGGGAAAAAATTAGGTGAAAGCTAGGCTAAGATGGTACGAGGAAGGGGATTGGGTGGAATTTGAAGTGAGACAAAATAATATTGGCCGACCTCCTACTAAACATATATCACCCGAGTAACGTAGTAAGAAGTTGAATTGTATTTTTGAAAAGACTTTGTTTACAAGTGAAATAAGGGTAATCATTGGCCAGAGTAGTTGATATTGGGGAAAAAACATTAGTTGGAGACCCCATTTCTAACAAAATTTTGACTAGTAGCGATGAGATCAGGCTTGTGCAGTGAAAACCATATTTCTCAAAAGCCTGGACAGAACGGCAGATCGAAAGTGTGCCAGTCATCGTTCACTGTGTATTTCATTGAATAAATGTGGGTCCTGGGTACTGACGTTAATGTAGTACCAAACGCTTGAGAACTGCTCGATTCAGGACTCTATCTGTATACTTCGAGCCCATGCTAGTGGCCATTGCCAATCAAAAGGTGGAAAAGATTGTCAAGCGAGCAGAGGAAACGTTCTACCTGTATTCTCCTGCCAAGATAAGTTCTTGTTCGGCACCTGGCAGCTCAACTAAAAGAACTTAACAGACTAGAAAGTGATATTAAAGAAAACTGTGCCTAGTATTAATATTTCCACAAGTGACAAACGAAAACAGACATAACTTAAAAGGAGTGATTATAACCAACAACCTATGGTTTAATACCAGTATTACCTCAAAGTAGAAGAATATAACCACACACTTATATTAGAATCATATTGTATGTATGGACAGAAGATCCACTGTGTTATTGGAATGTTGTAAATGATTCTTTTGATTTCACTTTTGATTGTCAGTCCTGGTTCAAAATAAATTAGAATCAGGATAATAAATAATTGTAAAAAATTATATTCACACAAATTTCAACCACTGTCTTAATTAAGATAGCCTTCTAAAGTGTCGTTTGTATGTTATTGTTGTATTACTGTTGGTGGTTGTGGATAATAAACTATTTGTTTGTATGTTTGTTATTTATTGCACATTACACTCCACATTCATAACCCTAGACACTACACGATGTAATTTTATATAATAATATAGATTAATTTTGAATGAGATCAAAAGGGTGGTAGCGGAAAGGTACTCTAGAAAGTGTAAAATACTATTTGTTAAATTCAGGGACCTTCATAGCTGATCTCATTTAATACAATAATAATACATAACAACAATTCATAACATCAAAACCCACCACAGTTAGGTTAGTGTATGGCAATAAACATTTTTCTGTTCGTTTTACAACGTCTGTTCCTTGAGGTAATTTGTTGGAGTCGTATTTTCTTATGTTGTTACGTTTGAAGGTATTAACGATGATGGGTGAAATTGCCAGTTCATGCTAACAACGCGAATTCTAATTCAAACTTCAGGTATGTCAATTCCGAACTTTGCAAACTGAAGTTTACTGCCAAGGCGGGTCATAAAGTTTAACGAATTTATTCACATACACGATACTCACAGTTACGAACATGGTATTCAATAGCAGACTAGACGTTTGATACATGAACGATCAATAATAAAATAGGATGATGCAAATGTGGCATAATGTTCCTAATGGCAATATACGTCTTTCCAGTCAGATCTATTATCAATATTCTTCTTTGCTAAACTAGAGTTCATACAATTAATCTGTCTTTATGATAGTTTCAAAGGCATCGGCCGTTGACCTTCTCCAAGGACATCGGTCATCATATACATCTTTAATAATACTCGAACATGCATCCATAAATACTGTCCTACTCAATTGACTCTTTCAATAAAATGCTCAGACAGTTGATTAATCATCAGATTCAAACATTTCTTCATGAAGATAAATACAGGTTAGATACTATCCTTGGCTAACCTCTCCATACGTGCCAAGACCAAGATGTCGGCACTTCATAATACATTTATTAAGATCCATCTTTATCATACGTTCGCTCGTAGAATTACCACTACGTTTCATAAGTGAAGCTAACAGCTCAGCTGATCCATTCATGAAATCCTGACGTGAGGATTCCAGCTAGATGCCAGCAAGAGTGGAGACATCACTAAAATTCATATATAATATATCTTATTAATATCTGGGTGCGAGACTTACGTATACCACATTGACATGGGCTTCTGATAAGAAGGCCAGTCCTCCATTATCGAAATAATTCCCACTGATAAGGGACACAATAATATATTACGGACGAACGGTCCGGCTAGACCCTTCAACATCACTCTCTGACGTCATCTCCCGATCTTAGAAACCCGTGCGCTATGAGTCTCTCATACACTACATAGTGCACACACGTGCGTGATAAATCATACGCACAAATAATATTCCTATCATAAGAATGGTGCGTAATCTTTTAACACAGGCAGGACTTAAAACTGCCATCTATGTAAAAGTACGCAACAGTATCCTTATCACTCCCCCTTAAAAAAAAGTTAATTATATTAATCTTTTTTTTTCTAAGTAATTCGGAGAGGTGAGTCAAACTACATCGATATCTAGAAAAATAATTCATAGTTAAAATATTATACCATAAAAAGAAAATGAATATTAAATAGAAATCAAGACAACTAAACCATAGCATGCATTAAAGCATACATCCACAATCGACCTACTTTGGTACGATGTGGTGAAATTCAATGAAAAAAAATTCAAAGAAAGTTGGAAATCAGAACCAAAAGAATTGTAAAACATCCAACTAAGTTTCCAAAAGAAAACAAAACTAAACTAAGACATGATTTCAAACGAAAAAAAGAAAAACAATGATGATGTGTAACAAATGACAAGTGAATTATAAACCGAAAAAATGAAATTAAAACACGCAAAATGAATAAACAATGCATAATTCAACACGCTAAGAGAACAACACACTTAATGTTTCTAAAATTACTAAGGTGAACTAATCATCTATAAATATTAAGATCATGTACCATGAGTGGTAGATATAAGTATGAGGAGACATATAAACTATTAGTGAATGTGAACTAAACCCCTACTTGAGAACTTAAATTGATTCTAACTAATCAATAAATTTCTTAATTAAAAACAGTCACTAATTACTTATTCATTTAATTGCTAACAGTCTTACTAAGTGTTCCTGTTATATTAAAAATCGTTAATAAAATATGAGAATCTGTTCATTTATTTTCCATGCACGATGAAAAAATATTTATTTAACACATTACGTAGTCCAGTATGTTCATTATGAATATTGACTATATCTGTATACAACAGACAACAGTGTTCCCGTACCAAGAAAATTGCAAGATCTAAAAAGTCATGTTTCAATGCAAACAATTAGTCTATCTTGATAGTAATGTCGGTACCAATGATCTTGATCCATACGAAGTCTGTATAGAGTTTAGGTAAAGAACATAGTTCCATGATCATCATATTCCAATTGAACGATTCTCTGTAGAGACGTTTACATTTCTGGAAGTTGTTCTGGTTCGACAGGTTCGCTCGGACAGCGTGACAAACAGTCCGCAAACACGTTTTTAACTCCAGGTATTGAACGAATTTCGAAGCTGTAAGGTTGTAAGGCTATAGCGTACCTTGTTGACTTTGAAGATTTAACGTCTTTCGTATTCAGAGCTGTGAGAGCCTTTTGGTCGCTTTCAACAATGAAATGAGAGCCTAATAGGTAACGTTCTAGTTTTGTAATAGACCAGACTAATGCAAGGAGCTCCCTGTCCAGAACTGAATATTTCTGTTCGGTGGTCGTCAATTTTCTCGAAACGTACATCACGGGGTGCAAAGTGCCAGAATATTCTTGCATCAAAACACCGGCGATCCCGTATGATGACGCGTCACTACGAAGAATAAAAAAAAGGTTATTGTTAGAAAACCTTAAAACTGGAGCTTGTGAAAAAAATCTTTTAATTTCATCTAACGCGATTTGATGCTCGTTAGACCACTTAATTACGTTAGCTGTCCCTTTTCTCAACAAACAAGAAAAAGGAGCAGTTATAGTAGACAATTGAAGGATAAACTTAGCATAGAACTGTATTTGTCCCAAAAGAGATCTAACTTGTTTTTTTTTGTCTTAGGTGCTGTGATGTTTAGAATTTTAGAGACATTACTGTCCACTGTATACAGCATGTCATGACCAATACGGTGACCCAGAAAGGAAATGTCGTGAAAACCGACAAATGCCTTCGATGGCTTCGCTGTTAGAGTATAATCACGTAATGTAGACAGTAAAGAATTTAATCCCTGAATATGCTCATCCCATGAGTCGCTAAAGAGACAGATGTCATCAATGTAAGTAATGACATCGGGACGATGAGAAAGCACGCGACGCATCATGCGTACAAAGGTAGCAGGTGCGTTTACTAAACCAAATGGCATAAAATTCCATTGGAATAGACCACGTGGTGTCGAGAAAGCGGTGAGTGGTTTTGCTTTAGGTGTGAGTGGCACTTGCCAGTATCCCTTAGAAAGGTCAAATTTAGAGAAGAAGGTAGAATGTGCTAATTTGACCAATAAGTCTTCCAAGAGGGGCAAAGGTTCGGCATCGAATTTTGTCACTTTGTTTAATTTTCTGTAATCTACGCAAAGACGAATATTGTTGTCTTTCTTTCTAATGATCACCATAGATGATGAGTATGGTGATGAAGATGGTTCAATTATATTTAATCGAAGCATCTCATCCAATTCCTTATCAACCTTATCACGAAAGTGTAAAGGGATAGGGTATGGACGGACTCGAATAGGTGTATCGTCAGTCAAAAGAATATCATGTTGGATAACTGACGTATGACCTGGGATGTCAGTGAGAACATCCTCATACGAGTGCAGAATTGAAGAGACTTGCTGACGTTGATCAGCAGAGAGAGTAGAAGAAATAGTGACGTCATTCCAATTCTCAGTGGAATGAAGCGGTACAACTGGTATAGGCAATTGTACATCATCAAAAGAAGATTCTTCTTCTTGAATAACCGATAAATTAGAGTAGTGTTGAATAGGAGGGGTGGGATCGTCAGTTGCTTGGAACACTGACTGTAGATAATCAGGACGTGAGTAATACTCCTTCAACATGTTAATGTGGAAGGTTTTATGTTTGCCATTAATATCCACGATGTAGTCAACATCGGATATTCTCGAGATGATCCTAAAAGGACCTCTCCAAGTAATTAGAAGACGATTGTTATGAGAAGGTAATAGAACAAATGCTTCGTCACCAGGAAGAAGCTGGCGAAGACGTCTATACTTGTTTGCAAATAGACGAGCTTTTTCTTTGGCCTGTTCTGATGATGCAGTAGCTAATCTACAAGCATCTATGATTCTCTTTCTCAACGAGATAACATACTCATAAGAGGATTGAGTTTCCTCTTCCATATTTTCTTCAACCAGTAAGTCGTGAATTAACGACATTGGTCCGCGTGGTTGCATGCCAAAAACAAGTTGGAATGGAGAAAAACCAGTGGCTTGATTTTGTACCTCGCGATAAGCAAAAAGAGCAGCTGGCAGGACTCGGTCCCAATCCTGAGGGTGATCTTGAGTTATCTTACCCAACAACTGCTTGAGTGTCCTATTCAGACGCTCAATTAACCCATTGGACATCGCATGATAGATCGAACTGAGAGATCTATCTATTCCTAACGTCTTCATAACCTGAGACATGGATTCGGAAATAAACTGGACACCATGATCCGATAAGATCTTACGCGGAAAACCAATGCGTGAAAAGATCAACATCAACGCCTCTGCTACACTAGCCGATGAAGTGTTCTTCAGAGGTATGGCCTCAGGCCAACGCGTACACATATCAATACAAGTAAGTATGTGTGTATGTCCTCTGGCAGATGGTAGCATCGGACCAATGATATCAATTGCCATTTTATCAAATGGTCTAATAGGGATGTCCGCAGCCTGAATAGGAGCCGCATGAAATGGACCCCGTACTTTAACCTCTTGACATATCAAACATGAACGACAATAGAGAGTGACATCTCTATGGACGCCAGGCCAGTAGAATGCAGATAGCAATCTAGATTTGGTTCGCGAAAAACCCATATGGCCTGCGCATTGCGAGTCGTGTGCATGCTGTAATATCCTAGCTCTCATAGAAGACGGGACTAGAATCTGTGAACGTAAGGATGAATCCTTTTCCCGTATCAGCCTAACCAAAATACCATTTTTAAGAGCAAAGTCATGTCTAGATTTTGCATTTCTGGTGTTGGTATTATTTTTGTTCACAAATTGAAATTTTTTTTTTAAAGAATCATCATTCTTTTGCAAAGTCGCAAACATCTCCCGTGAAATAGGAGAATCATCATCAAAAGTGGCATTAACTGTAGGTTCAGCAGGTGTATCACGCGACATAACAGTAGCTTGCGCTCTAGTGACTACTGCATTTGCAGCCTGAATATGTCGCTCTTCCCATTCAGCAATTTGCTGAGGGGTACACTCTTTTATACCGTGTATTCGACCTAGTATCACGTCGCTAATCGGATTCTGAAGCAGGCACGCATGAATTTTCCCTGAAAAAAATGGTGTATGTAAATTAATTATAGCTGTGGGAAAGGTTTCCACAGTGCCTCCGAAGGTGACGCATTTCACAACATTGCCTGTAGCGCACGATGGGTCGATCAGCGAAGTCCGTACACCGACTGTGCTACAACCTGAATCAAATAAAATAGAGCATGGAATGGAATTTACATATCCTCTATTAAATTTAAGACAACCCTGTCCCTGGTGTACTGACGCAGAAGTGGCCGTGCAGACTGCAGGTAGACTAGGCAAAATATGTCCGCATCGCAGCGTCGTGATCGCCTTTGGCTGGAAAAGAGTCGTACATTCAGAACAAGCTTTTACCTGATTAAAATCAAGAGAACAAGACATGGCATTATGCGTATTAGCATCTTTATCTTGTTCATTGTTAGTCTGTGTATCTCTTAAAGCAATATTAGCATGTCGACGTGAATTGCTTGAAGATCTATCTCTTCGTCGCGATCGAATCTGACTATTGGCATTAAAATTGCTATAATTACTATTTCTGCCTGAGTTGAAATCTGGATGAGTACGCCAATTATTGTCCTCACTGTTGTGATTTTGGCCAAATGATCTATTCCAAGAACCCTGTCTATTTTGAGGATTTTGTGATTGTGATCGCCAATTTTGTTTATTATTGTTTCCTTGATTATATCTGAAATTATGGTTACCAAAATCTCGTGATCTATGAGATTGGCCCCAAGAAACATTAAATGGAGCAGATTGCTGGTATTGTTTCCCTTTATAAAAATTACCATTGTTAAAATTGTCATTACTTCCCTTATTAAAGTATCTATCGTTACTAATTGAACGATGGCGTGAAACGTTCTTCTGTTGCATAGCGAAAGCAACTGGTAACTCATTTTTGATCTGCGCATTACTAATATCCATGTTTGGGTGAGCGGTGCAGAAATTTTTACAATGTTCTTCTAATTCTTTTATTGAAGAAGGTTTACGCTCATGCAAAAATGACAGAAATGTAGGATTTACTGACGATAAAACTTTATCGCGCAGCAATAAATCGAAAAGACCGTCATAAGACTTTTCTACCTTGGACAATTCGATCCATCTTTCCAAGGTTAGCCGTATTTGGGAAAGAAAGTCACTGAAGTTCTTTCCTGACTGTGGTAACAAAGTTTTAAAACGCAATCTGTATTGATCCTCAGTCATTTGATATTTCCTAAGAAGAGCGGCTCTAAGTGCATCATAATCATTTTTTTCATTAGCACTAGTTGTATGATATACCGCCATAGCATCCCCTGTAAGTAATCTGGATAAATATGTACAATATAGCGTTTTATCCACGTTATAAGACCTACAAGTGGCCTCAAATCTGTCTAGAAAGAATATTACGTCGTCGGATGGTGGATTAAATTTGGGTAATTTTAGGTGAACTTCCCTAAAATTATCATGTCTAGATGAAGATTGGATTTCATGAGTTTTCTGAGAATTAGTTTCATGAGCTAATTTAAATTGTTCAAATTCCATCTCCTTAATTTTTTGTTCATGTTGAACCTGAAGCTGATATTTTCTTGTATTTTCTTCAGCTATCAATCGCCTCTCTTCCATTTCCTTTTGCTTACATTCCATTTCAATTCTGAGTTGCCTTTCTTTTTCAGCAGCTTCCAAACGAAGTCTTTTTTCGTTTTCTTCAGCCTCCAATCTTTTCTGTTCTATTTCACGCTGAAATCGTTTTTCCTCTAATTCAGCGGCTAATTTCATTTTTTTCTCATTTTCTTCAGCCTCAAATCTTTTCTGTTCTGCCTCAAATTTTTTCTGTTCTGCCTCAAATTTTACATTTTCTAGTCTTAGCGTTTCCAACTTCTGAGCCTTTTCATATTCTGAAAGTGCGAATACTTTTACCTCTTCAGGAGTCATCTGAAGGGCTTTAGCTTGTTTAATAAAATAATCAAGCGAATACATTATGATTAATAAGTAGACACTATACTCTTTCCTTCTTAAATGGAAATTAATTAATGTAGATTAATTTTCCTTATCACTATAATGAGTGATACTCGTTCCTGTCCAAGAACGGTAAGCAATTCATATAATTATCAATTATATTATTAATCAATACAATTAGTTATATAATGTAATGTTAAGACAAAAGCAATAGACAATTACGACAATGGTGACAAGACAAGATAGTTAATGACACATGAAAACATTTGCAGAAATCAAAAAAGTTAGAATTAAAAAATAAGAAATAATTTTGCAAAGAATGCAATGATAACTGCAATAGACCAATAAACAAGACAATGAACAACACAGTGAATAAACATAGGTTTGTAAAAAAAACTCAACGATAGTTAGGTGAGAATGGAGGAATATTACAAACAGGATACATCATAAAACCAAGGTACGAATAAAAATAACTACGAAAACTACACTGAAAACTTGACAATACAGCTAAACAGACAGGTGTCACAGACCACCAGACACAGTGGACCTAGAATCCTTCGACACACAGGTGTCGGAACATTCCACTGCGGGAAGTCTGCAAATAAACCTATAGAACAATTATGAAGGCCCTGAGATGAACCTGGGATGTACCCTTCATAATTCACCTGCCCAACCTCCCACGATAAACATAAAACATAGAACAAGTAACTCACATGAATAATAAGTGGACATAATACAAAGATAAGGCACAGCTAAACGTAATACAGTGTAACAACGATACCACGTTTATACTTATCTCGCGCAAGAAAAAATAAAATGCCTCGTCTCCGTAGGTGTACGTATGAGAAATCGCAATACTTCTTCTTGAGTAAACAATGCTCCTATACGACACTGAGGACTGAAAGATGAGGTCCAACGTAGTCCTTGATCTTGAGACAGCCGTTATCCGGAGTACGTATAAAGTCTGCAAATCCACGTATCGCAGTATACTGTAGAACTACAGGAGGTCGTTCCCTGATTGAATCCAGCGTAATTCAAGACACACTGTGCCGCCATATTGTTGGAGTCGTATTTTCTTATGTTGTTACGTTTGAAGGTATTGACGATAATGGGTGAAATTGCCAGTTCATGCTAACAACGCGAATTCTAATTCAAACTTCAGGTATGTCAATTCCGAACTTTGCAAACTGAAGTTTACTGCCAAGGCGGGTCATAAAGTTTAACGAATTTATTCACATACACGATACTCACAGTTACGAACATGGTATTCAATAGCAGACTAGACGTTTGATACATGAACGATCAATAATAAAATAGGATGATGCAAATGTGGCATAATGTTCCTAATGGCAATATACGTCTTTCCAGTCAGATCTATTATCAATATTCTTCTATGCTAAACTAGAGTTCATACAATTAATCTGTCTTTATGATAGTTTCAAAGGCATCGGCCGTTGACCTTCTCCAAGGACATCGGTCATCATATACATCTTTAATAATACTCGAACATGCATCCATAAATACTGCCCTACTCAATTGACTCTTTCAATAAAATGCTCAGACAGTTGATTAATCATCAGATTCAAACATTTCTTCATCAAGATAAATACAGGTTAGATACTATCCTTGGCTAACCTCTCCATACGTGCCAAGACCAAGATGTCGGCACTTCATAATACATTTATTAAGATCCATCTTTATCATACGTTCGCTCGTAGAATTACCACTACGTTTCATAAGTGAAGCTAACAGCTCAGCTGATCCATTCATGAAATCCTGACGTGAGGATTCCAGCTAGATGCCAGCAAGAGTGGAGACATCACTAAAATTCATATATAATATATCTTATTAATATCTGGGTGCAAGACTTACGTATACCACATTGACATGGGCTTCTGATAAGAAGGCCAGTCCTCCATTATCGAAATAATTCCCACTGATAAGGGACACAATAATATATTACGGACGAACGGTCCGGCTTGACTCTTCAACATCACTCTCTGACGTCATCTCCCGATCTTAGAAACCCGTGCGCTATGAGTCTCTCATATACTACATAGTGCACACACGTGCGTGATAAATCATACGCACAAATAATATTCCTATCATAAGAATGGTGCGTAATCTTTTAACACAGGCAGGACTTAAAACTGCCATCTATGTAAAAGTACGCAACATAATTCTTTTTTTTTCTTTGGTTTTGTTCTTTTTCGCTTTCTTTTGTAGAGACTTAGTCTGTGACTTTATATGGTGTTAGTGAGTTACGTGGTATCTGTCACTCTAATTTCCTTTTACTTTGGGTCATTATTATATCCATAGTAAATTTATTTATACGAGGGGCGTTCAGAAAGTAATGCACCACATCGTTTTTTTTTCTCAGCTAATAATGAAGATAGAAGCATGAAATTTTGCACACTTCAAATATGGCATGTGCCAATTGTGTGCACTAAATTGCACCGCAACCGGCCAAATAATAAGGCTGCCCTAAACCGTTGAAATGGAGCGTGATAGCAACTTGCGTTATAAGCAGCGAATTGTGATAGAATTTCTCGTTGCAGAGAAGGAAACTGTTGTGAACATTCACAAGCGTCTATGTGATGTGTATGGAAGTTTTGCAGTCGACAGGAGTACAGTCAGTCACTGGGTTCAGAGAATCAAAGAATCAGGAAGTGGAGATACGCAGCTGCTTGATCGGCCGCGCTGTGGACGTCCTGCCACAGCCACCAACGCAGAAATGTTTAATGCGCTGAGGGCATTATTCTTACTGATAGGCGAATCACTGCTCAACAGTTGGCCTTACAGCTGTCAGTCGCCATTGGTAGTGCAAATGCAGTTATAAAAGCTCTCGGATTTTCTAAGGTTTGCGCAAGATGGGTTCCTCGAAGTCTCACAAATGACCACCGATTGCAAATGAAAGCAATTTCTTCTGAATTGTTGGAGCGTTTCAATGCTGATGGAGAGAACTTTGTGCTAAGATCGTTACAGGTGACGAAACCTGGGCACATCATTTTAAACCTGAGACAAAAAGACAGTCAATGGAGTGGCATCATCCGCAATCACTACGAAGAAAGAAATTCAAGACAATTCCTTCAGCTGGAAAGGTCATGATCACTGTCTTTTGCGACATTGAAGGTGTGATTCTTGTGGACGTTATGCCAAGAGGAGAAACAATCTTTTCGCAAGCTTACATTAAGACATTGAAAAAACTCAATCAACGTTTTCGGAGAGTTCGGCTGCACAAGAATCCAGCAGACCTGCTTCTTCTTCACGACAATGCGCGACCTCACAGAAGTCTGGCAACACGGGAAGCAATCACCAAATTGGGTTGGACTGTACTACCCCATCCATCCTATAGTCCCGATTTGGCACCCTCTGATTTTCATCTATTTGGTCCACTTAAAGATGCAGTCCGTGGGACAAGATTTGAAGATGATGAAGGAGTGATTTATGCAGCGAAGAAATGGCTACATGATCAAGACAAAATCTGGTACGGCTAGGAATACATGCACTTGTTTCGCGCTGGCATAAAGCCGTACAAGTTGATGGGGATTATGTTGAATAATACCGATGTTTACATGACATATCCATGTATATTGTGTATAAATTTCATGCTTTTTGAATAAACAGCTCCTGAGAAAAACGATGTGGTGCATTACTTTCTGAACGCCCCTCGTATGTTACAGTATTATTAATGCTTGAATGTTATTTAGTTTTATTTTAAGTTAGTATAATCTAGTGGTTGGCTAGTTTGTGTGATAGCTCTAAGCACTTCATTGTTACGTGTAGTTGTTGTTCTAGTCCGCTGTGTTTAATATTGTATTGGTGAGTTAAAGTGTGGACGGGCGGAGAGTTTAATTCTTTCTTTTCTTACTTGTGGGAAAAGATTTGGTTAGTCTGATCCCTTCTAGGGCGTGGCTGCGACTGTTTAGTGGTGGAGTCGGGCAGACGGGTATTCCTGCGACAGCCCTACTTAACATACCAAGCACAGTATTCGTTGGGTGTGCTGGTGTGGTTTGTATTTACGTTGTCGCGTACATTCAGTAATTCTATTGTCGTGTTTAAGTGGTATCTCTCGTTCCTTCTTGCTATCTTGTAAATACGTTAACGTGTATCCCTTATTTTCGTATTTTGTCAGTCTCCCTCAAGGGGAAGGTCAAAAAGTAATGCCTCCTATTTTTTATGTATGTAAATACTGCATCGGTGTGCAATTTGTAAATTTAGCAGGATTCCTCAAACACTCTTCTGCACTGTATAGCATTACCAACATGTTTCAGTAACAGGTGGCACCACTGTAACAGTTTAAAAATGGCTGCCAAAGACGTTCGGTTAAAACAACGTTATGTCATAGAATTCCTCAATACTGAAGGCGAGACCCCAATTCGAATCCACGAACGTTTGAAGAATGTTTATGGAGATTCAACAGTGGATGTTAGCACTGTCCGCCGTTGGGTACATCGTTGTGTTGAAGCTGAAGTAGGTCAATCCTCAATGGCTGACGCAAAGCGGACTGGCCGTCCGTCTACCGCAGTGACTCCACACAACATTCATCGAGTTGATGGCATCATTCGTGGTGACCGTCGAGTAACACTAGATAAACTTTCTTGCATGTTGTCCATTAGTAAAGGCAATGTTCAGAACATCATTAAAGACCTGGGTTATTCAAAAGTTTGTGCACGGTGGGTACCCAGAATGTTGACAGACAGACATAAAGAAACAAGGAAAACCATAGCCATCAACCTCCTGCACCGTTACGAAACTGAAGAAGAGTTTTTATCGAATATTGCGACAGGTGATGAGACTTGGGTTCATTTTTGTGAACCAGAATCCAAGAGGCAGTCAATGGAATGGCATCACACAACATCTCCGACAAGAAAGAAGTTCAAAAGTTCACCATCTGTAGGGAAAGTTATGGCCTCCGTGTTTTGGGATGAGAAGGATGTGATTCTTCTCGACTTCTTGGAACAGGGAAACACGGTGAATGCAGACCGTTACATTGAAACTTTGAAGAAGCTTAGAGGTCGTCTTCGGCGACTTTACCTATTAAAAGATCAGAGAACTGCACTACTGTTGCAGGATAATGCCACGCCACACACCACTAAACGCACCATTGATGCGATTGCAGAATTTGATTGGACATTATTACCATATATCCCTTACAGTCCCGATCTTGCACCTTGTGACTTCCATCTGTTTGGACCACTGAAAGAAGATCTTCGCGGCCATCACTTTGAGGACACCGAGACCCTTAAACGCGCCGTACGCCAGTGGTTTAGGAAAAAGGACACAAATTTTTACCGTGCGGGGATACATGCCCTTGTGAGAAGATGGACAAAACCTGTAACAAATAACGGAGAATACATTGAGAAATAAATTTTTGAAGTTCAGACTTGGGGCTACATTTCAATGTGAATTTTATCTGTTTTCTTGCCTATTGAAGGAAATTAAAAATTACGAGGCATTACTTTTTTAAGCCTTCTGATGTTGTCTTGAGGAATTCTCTGCCACTCCTGCTGAAGGACCTGGGCTAACTGCTGAAGAGTCTGTGGAGCGGCTGGACATTGTTGGACGCGTCTATTCAGGAGGTCCCACAAATGCTCAATAGGAGACAGGTCGGGGGACATCGGCGACCACGGTAACGTTCGGATATGCTGCATCTGAAGGTGATCTTGGACGACGCGAGAACGGTGAGGACGTGCATTGTCATCCTGGAAGATGAAATCTGGTCCGTGCCGTTGAACAAATAGCACAATGATAGGCTCGATGATGTTGTCACGGTAGTAGAGCCCTGTGATATTGACCTGGCATATGTGAAGGTCGGTCCGGTCATTCATACAGATGCCTGCCCACACCATTACACTGCCACCTCCATAACGGTTGTGTGCAACAGTTGCAGGAGGCTGGTAACGCTCACCTCGCCGTCGCCAGACACGTATTCGACGATCATGAAAATCTAAAACGAAACGAGACTCATCAGAAAACATCACTGATGCCCACTTTTGATTGGTCCACCGATGATGTCGTTGGCACCAAACCATTCTTGCTCTCCTGTGTTGTGGTGACATGGACAAAGCTATAAACGGTCTGCGTGAGGCCAGTTGAACTTGGTGCAAACGGTTTCGTACTGTCTGAGTTGAGACCCGGATCCCAGTGGTCTGTTGAAGGTAATGCTGAAGTTAAGTAGCATTTAGAGTCCGAGTTCTGAGGGTCTGAGTAACAAGAAGTTGATCTTGGCGGCGTGTAGTGATTCTTGGGCGGCCAGTCCGAGGCAGATCAGCCACTGTGTGGAAATTTTGATACCTGTTCCACAGTCTGCTGACAACTGACTGTGAAACATTGATTTTCCGAGCGACATCCACTTGCCAACTTCAGGTTTGCAACATGCCTATGCCTATCCATCTCTGCTGTTCTGTCAAACGTTCCATGACGAAGAAAAGAAATTGTATCTGTTGCAGAGTCTTTTTATACCGTCCATGGTGAGTAGTGTTCATCAAACCCGAGATACACGCATTTTTTATGAAAAAGAATAATGTGTGAACTTTACGGATGGGCCCCACCTCTGTTCTTGGGATCTGCTTACTCATCACGAGTCACCAGGTCAACATGATATTGCACGTGAGAGTGGAGAAGAGCGTGCTCGATATGTGCATGCTACCATTAAAATACGAAATCCACTCTTTTGTAAAATAATACATACCATCTTAAAATATCCCCTACTTTTTGTGACAGGTATATATATCAGTCTATCTCTGCTCAAACTTTGTCATCTTATTCGTCTTGACTGTTAGTTATCGTGGTGGTTAGTGTGTGTCTTCTCATCTGTGGAGTGTTCATTTTTGCCATGTGTAAAAATATTAGGTAGAATTAAAATATTGTCAGAGTACGTCACCAGTGTGGGTGCTATTAAGATACTGTTTTGTAAAAGCTGACTTATTGTTCAATTTTCGGATCGGTGCCCCTTACAGTTGTGAGATAGTATAGTACCGGTGGGTATTTTCAGCTAGTGAGACACAACTATTGACTACAATAGGGGTCTTTTTCAAGTGTATCACAGAGGCTAAGAGGTCTGGAGGAACAAACCTAGAGAGTAAGTAGACATAAGCAAAGAGGCAGAGAACGGTCATACTGAGTTGAGTGGGGAGGTAAGTTCTGTATATATTCATATGGTTGTACTTTGAGCAGTACCATTTCTATGCATATATCATTATTCCATACTTGGTAAGCAGAGGTATGTGTTGATATAAGTGAGGTACACATTAGTGCACATGTTATTCAGTAAGTGTCACGGCGCCATTTCGCAGTGCATCTTTTTTACGAAAAGTCAGCCGGGCAACACCGGGTAGTGCCAAACCGGCGAGTCAGGTGACTACTGGAAGCCGGAAATCTGGCAAAATTTGCGGCATTGAGAATCTAGCCAGCGTCCGCCTCGGACGCGGAAATTTCCTTTTTGCCAGCAAGTTAGGTGTGCAGTTCTGAGTGCTTGCCATATTTCGGTCCTGGTGGATTATTACGTGGTTATTCTAGTACAGTGTAGTGTCTAGATTGTATAACTTTCAGGCCGTAGATTTATAAGTTGACAATGATTTGAGTATTTCTTTTTCACAGTTTTGCCGCTCAAGGTGAGCGATAGTCATTGCAGTTTTTTCAGTGTAAGTCGTAGTGTCGTGTATGATGCTGATAGATTAAGCTGTTAAGGCAAGTTACATTGGCATTTCATGATTATATTATATTCATGCATTTGTTGGGCGTGTGAGGCCTGATTGTGTTGTGCATAGTTATTAAAGGGAAGTACCTGTAGAAGGTGTTGATTACTTATGTCAGCCATTGTTGTGTGGTTATTCTTCTAGAAGAGCGAGCTTATTATTGTTAATATATATATATATATATATATATATATATATATATATATATATATATATATATATATATATATATATATATATATTATATATATATATATATATATATATATATATATATATATATATATATATATATATATATATATATATAGCAGCTTTGTGTTCACTTCATCGTGTTTTCCAGTCTTTCTTGGTAGTGTGTTCTCGGTTCGTTGACAAACAGTAGCCGTGAACTGTTTACGTTCTGGTGGTGACCCGCAAGCGGGATTTGACCTAAGTTGGAAATAGGGCATAGTGTAAGGTTGGTGTTGTCAGTACAGATAATATTTGACAGTTGTTGTGTTCGATGCTGTTTGGAAAGTTAATATTGTGCTAGGGTGTTAAGTATTGATAGACGCGGTGTCAAAAGTGATAGAGTAAGGTTGCAGCTGGCGGCTGGCATCACAGTTTGATATATTACAAGGCACACTTTGTAACTTAGTGCTAGGAAGGTGGTGATCCAGTCTGAGCAGGAGAGGTTAGTGTGACAGGTGCCGGCAGTTGGTTCATAAGCGATGTAGAGTAGAATACAAGGTAGTTTGTCAATATTTGTCGGTAATATTTGGGCCCGAGTGACTGACTGTGGTGTCGTTAGAAGGGAATAGTTCATCAATATTGGTTGGTAATATTTGGGCTTGAGTACCTGACTGTGTGTGTCGGCAGAGGAGTATAGAACTTCGATATTAGTGGATATTAGGAGTATCAATAGTGGCGGTGGTATCTCAGGATGTGTGCAACTCCTCTTATCTGGATCATGGTCTAGATCAACTCAACCAGTGTTGGGTACGTAGCCAATCTGGAGTGGTGTCATCACCCGTACTGCTCTACCTATCTGACAAGAAACTACATCTAAGACGGGGTTCGCAGCAGACATCCATTAATACTCACAGGCCAAGGCCAAGTGACATGAATAGGAACAGTAGAGGCATATCCGAGGGCCTGATAGCTGGTGACCACAAGGTATGGGTCCACAATATCCCCCCGAAGGCTAGATGGCGAACACCCAGACGAGTGTTTAATGAAGTCACGCCAGTGAAGTTCGTGGAGGTATTGTCATTGCCGGACAACACCAAGGTTGCACGAGTGACTTTCGCGAATAGGTGGGGTGCACGGGATGCAGTCAGGCGGAAGCACATGTCGCTGCTCCATAACCACCTGCTGATAGTCCAGCAATAGCAAGGGATAGGTATCGGGTTTCGCGTTCAGTTAGGGTGTTTCGGTTAACGCGAACCGAACCGCAGAGTCTGACCCACGCCACCAGTACTATTCTGATAAATATGTTGTTTGGGGCAACTTTATATTGTACTGAGGAGAACTGAGGTGTTTACTTGTGATAGTGGGTAGCAATTAATTGCAACCACGTCAAAGACGTTTTGTGTACTGTAAGGATCATGTTTATGATATACTATTCTATGCTTATGAATTCCATATATTATGGCGCCATAAAGGCAATTTACTATATGCTTCAATTTTGTGACGAAAGTCTGTTTGTGCTATTTGGATCAATTGTAACGTATGCTTAGGTAAGAGTTACTATTAGTGTACAGCACACTGTGTTATGGTAGACCAGGGGTTGGCAGTCGTTGTCATTTTTCACGACTGCCAGAACCTCGGGTAACCAAAGGAATACTCATGTTGTGTTTTGTGGTAAGCTGGAGAATGCAGGATCGAAAATGGTAGGAAAGAATTTCGGCACTCTCGGTTCAGATGAGGAGATGCTGTTATGGCAGATGGTCGTCCTAACTCCTACGGGGGTCGGGCGAAGCTTCCTCCGATGGAACTACGTTTTCTCTCTTAAGGGAAGGGAGGGGGGTGGATGTCGCGTCGCTATTTCGCAGTGCATCTTTTGTACGAAAAGTCGGGGATGAAAGGCGCAAAATTGCTGAGTGAGAATTTAGCCTCTGTCCGGAAAGGACATGTTTGATTTCCCTTATGCCAGCGAAATCGCTGTGTGTTCTATATTGAAATACTGTAGACTGAGTGTCTCCCATGTTATAGCATCGTGGTGATAATTACGTTGTTAAGTCTAGAGCAGTAAAGTGTCTAGATTGTATTGTCTACAGACCGTAGTTTGATAGAATGTCAATGATTTTGAGTGTGTCATTGTCATAACTTTTGCCGGTCGGTATTCATAGCAGCCATTTGTGGTATAGTTTGTACCTTCGTGTGTGGAGGTGATAGTTTAAGCTGCTGATGCAGGTTTACAGTGGTTTTCTCATTATTGTATTTGATACGTTTGATGGCCGTGTGAGGCCTTATTGTGTGTGTATATTTATTAAAGGGAAGTACCTGTTGAAGGTGTTTATTACTTTTGTCAGCCATTATTGTGTGGCTATACCCTTAGGAGGGCGAGCCTATAGTTGATATTATAAACCCACACAGTAGCGGTGTAACCCGTGGAGTGTTCTCCATGATAAGTGGTTCCTGACAGTAGCAACCATGCGCTCACCCAAACTGTCATAAAGGTTAGGCTCAGTCTTCAAGAATCTCAAGACATTTACTTTACTGTGTTTTACAGTATATTGACAAGGGTTTTAACCTCATCGCCAAGAACAAGATTTTCTAGAAAAGTGGTAGCTATGAACACATAACACTAACTGATTTTAAACTAACTTTTGAATGATTGGCAAAAGTCCATAGAAATAGGAGAGCAATCCTACCCTTTATTGGTGACGCATTGCAATACTTGTTTGGTACTGCCACTGATAATAACTACGATAATTTAGCAAGCAACATTCAGACCCTAGCAAGCAATCAAGAGATAATTCAATATTGTATAAGCAGGAGTATAACCGTAGTAAATAACCCTTAGTATGCCATTCAGCCAAATAGACATAGAATCAATCACATGAGAGAAATTGTCATCCAATTGGCAGATTTTACGAAATTATCAGAAGTTAACTATGAAACGTATGCCATGGGAAATTATATGCTAATGTAATTCTCCTTAATGAGTCTAGTCGACAAGGGCTAGGGATTTTTTAGCTCGCGACATTCACACCGAAACTGCATTAGATTCGCACATTGACTTACTAAGACTTAACAGACTCCGGCCAACTTTGCTAACACCCACAGACCTCCAAACTATCTTCAACTAACTGAATCCACTCATCCCTCACACTCTTCGCACACCAGACATCCAAGCACACAACCTTTTCACATAATATGAGTCCTTGGACGAAAGAACCACTTTGTCTAGCAACGAGCTGATAGTCTTTATTAGGATCCCATTGATTGTCCGAGACGATGTGTACAGATTATACAGGGTCCACAACATACCTACTCCCCTGCCTACAAACATTTATTACCATTCTGACTTTACCACACATCTACTGGCAATGTATGACACACACACCTACGCCATAGCGGTGAACAAAGAAAATCCTTATTTTACCATAATTTCTAAGAATAATTATGAAGACAGTGTCAAATGAGAAACCTGAGATAAAGACCCCAGAGAACATTCCCCTGACAGTTTTCGCCCCCAATCCTCAGATGTCTTCTCCTACTCAATTTCCTTATTTTTTCTCCTCCTTCATCCACCTCACTCTACCCTCCTGTCTCGAATCGCTGATCGCCCCAGCGTGACATCAGCAGGAGTTTTATCCATCTATGTAACACTGACCACACTGCTCTGCAGTGGGCAGTGTAGATAACCCTGTATATATATATATATATATATATATATATATCTATATATATATATATATATATATATATATATATATATATAGAGAGAGAGAGAGAGAGAGAGAGAGAGAGAGAGAGGGTGGTCACAAAGTCTTTCCCTGATTTCAAAAATTTTAAAAAAAAGTATTCTGTGCAGAGACACTTGATTTTTTGGAAATTATTCCAGAACTATTTGTAGATTTCAACATTTGCGCCGTTTGTGTAGGATTTTCAACACTGTGCTTCGAGGGATTGCAAGGTCTCTTGAGGCACGATAGGTTGATTTCTGAGGACTGCGTTGAAACACCGTGCGCACTGCGTCCACAGTTTCTTCACTCACACGAGGCCTACCTGCTCTGGGCATGTCACCGATGCTGCCAGTGTCCGTAAACTTTATATACCAAGCTTTGATGCTTTTAACATCTGGAGGATCTCGTCCATACTCCCTTCTAAACGTTCTTTGCACTGTCAACGGCGATTTACTTTCGTGATACCATAAAACACACTGCGCTTTCTCCTTCATTGACGCCATGTTGAAAAAGATGATTTGTGCGCAACCTACAAAGGTAGCAAAAAATATTAATGCTCTTTGGTGAAATTTCCAAAAAACCCAATGTTTCTGCGCATGATACTTTTTTTGCAAAATAAATTTGAAATCAGGGAAAGACTCTATGACCACCCTGTAATATATATATATATATATATGTGTGTGCGTGTGTGTGTGTGTGTCTGACAGTGCGAAGACGATGTGTGAAGAAGAAGAAGAATTCGTGTGTAATGTTGTCGTCACTCTCTCTGGCCTACTTTCACACACGTTCCGCAGTCACAGAAAAACTCTCTTGATGACAGGGGTCCCACTTTTATTAATGAAACCCTAACAGGTAGCATTTGAATCATACAGAAAACAATGTTGTCCACAAGTTTACTTTGTAGGTAATTCCTATACAACCCCATATAACCAAGCTATTTAGGCATTCACTACGTAACACCATATAACCCAGCACAGAATGCTGGACTCTCTGAAATAAAATTAAACAAAATAAACTAGCATCGTTCTAATGGACAAACATCATCTACGTAATAATACATACATATGTGTGAAAATATGCAAGTAGATGCACTTATATGTCCATGTGTGTGTGTGTGCGTGTGTGTGTTTATGTTGTGTGTGGTGTTACACATGTGTGAAAATATGCCAGTAGATGCGCTTAAATGACCATGTGTGTGTGTGTGTGTGTGTTGTGTGTTTAATCATACAATAAACGTACAAGTATCTCAGTCAACAATAATGCATTCATACTCATACTAAATACTAACTACATCATCACGTGAGAGAAAACTTAAAGGAAGCACTTCTTTATATGATGAAATATTATACACAACTCGCTGGTATAAATGACAACATTTGATCAGTATCTTAGAGGCCTAGCTGCTGTAGCATAATGGATAAATACGCTTAGTTAGATTGTATTATGTATACACACTGCCTTCGCTAAAGAGTTAATCGCGAGCGCCAAAGAGTTAATCGCGAGCGACAATATTTACCAGCACACGCATGCGCAGTCTATACCTCGAAGCGAAGGAGAGAAACGGAAATATTCATAATAGCGAAGCAATTTGTGCATTGGGACGGATGGAATTTCTTAAAGGACGACTTTGGGAAGTGTCGTTATACAAGAATAATAACAGAGTTCGCTGGTGGGAATGTTCATACATGGAAATCTAAAAGGAAATTGGTAAGTAGGATGTATCTACTGAGATATCGTTTAGTTTGTGAGATAGCCACTTTCGAGGGTTAGGCCTAGTATTAATCTAAATAAATTTATTTAGACTGCATACCCACATGGAAAGCCAATACCAAGGAATGGATTTGAAGCTTGTCACAGGGGATTTCAAAGGATATTGACCAGACAGTGATAACCTAGGCCAGTTAAGAGATTCAGGCCTTAATAAATTGCAAGGTTACACACAATGAGCCCATAGACAACATTTTCTATAATTATTTTGGGCCAATCAGATACGACTCCCTCTGACGTACGCTCCATTAGTATATAAGGGAGGCAGTTTCAAAATTCATTTATCACACACAACCTTGTTAAGCCCAGCCAGAAGAAGCAGAGTAGACCACTGTCATTGCCAAGCCAATTTTGACTATGCAGGGCAGGAATCCTCACTAAAAGTGTAATTCTGTGTTGGAGAAAGATTCTGAGAGGGATCCTAGTGCACCATCACAAGTGTGATCATGTTCTGAGGTCTGAGGTCCTTATATCCTGCTATATGTGAAGCCCAGAGATAAAAGGAGCCTATTACTGTCATTCCCCTTACTGTTTGGGAGTTTGTGCAGCACAGACTATCAGTGTGTTAGTACAGTGCAACCGACCTGTACCAGAGTTACTGACTTGGACCAGAGTTAAGTCCCATGTTCCTAGAAACCAATGTGAGACCAGCTACTACTGTCAATAGAATGTTTTAAACGATGAACTTGAGCTGTAAAGATAGGAGAGACAGATAAACTTTAATTATTCATTATTAAAATAAATACAGAAGGACGGTGAACATTCCGGGTGGACAAGAGCTGGTGTAAAGGAACTTGTTAATTAATAGATCCAAAGTGGATCCTTGTTCTTTTGTATTTACTTACAGATAGATTGGAATGTACATACTCTACCATAATCACCATTGCCTCACATTCACCCATCATCACAATAGTACATAGTGTAGATAATAAATTAATTGAATTGTAAGACACTTGAGTTGTTAATTACTTTTATTCAAAGGAGTTACAGTTCTATTTTCATAGTTAAATAAGTACATCCTAGGAGATCAATAAGTGAGAGGGCACCAGTATAATCTGCTTGTCTATATCTAATTCTTGCTACAGATTATTCACAGCATTGATTTTCTTGTGAGAGTGAGACCAGTGAACCCTAGACACTGGGACTTCACCATTGTTCAGGAGAGAACCCTACTTCTGTCAATACTATCACTACATATATATATATATATATATATATATATATATATATATATATATATATATATATATATATATATATATATATATATATATATATATATATATATATATATATATATATATATATATATATATATATATATATATATATATATATATATATATATATATAAACCTCTCGCTACAGCTGCTCTAAAGAACAAGCAGATATATATATATATATATATATATATATATATATATATATATATATATATATATATATATATATATATATATATATATATACGAGGCGTGTTCAAATGAAACCCGACCGTGCTGTGCCAAGTGGACATTCGTAGGAGGAGCATGATGACGTCACATCTGACGTAATAAGCACATACGAATGTACAAATGTGTAAGTGTTCATTCTCCTAGTATTCATTGCTTGTGCTGCAGACCGTTAAAATAATGGCCGGTGTTATAAGGAATCCGTCCAAGGTCGATCAGCGAGCGGTGATTCAGTTCCTAACAGCCGAAGGATGTCGACCAGTCGACATTCATCGCCGAATGAAAGCAGTGTATGGTTGTCGTGAATTATTCTAATCCCCATATATAAATTAAAACGTAAATGCAAAGCCTAACAAATAAATTTAATAAAAGGAAAGAAGAATGGTAAAGAACAGTGCTGTCACAATGACTGTACTCGAAATCCCCCTTGTTTTCTACTTCGTCGGCAAATTGTAACGCTTTCACGTTGATAGTAAAAGCCTACTGTGTCGCTGCACGCTTTCTTCAATGAAACGTGTACTGTATTTCTTGGAAAAACCTTGAGATACGCAAGCTGATCAATGACCTAAATTTAATATTTCATTCATTCCATTTTATACCCGGTGTAACTAAAAGACAGATGGACTAAAGGATAGAGAGAAGGGAGAGGCAGAAAGCAGGGACACCTGCAACACTAAACACGCGTCGCGCGATACACAATTGCTGCCATCACGCGTGTAAGGCCACATGCACTAACTTTATTTCAAATCGACAGTGATAAAATTCACTACCCATACCAGAGTTAGGTTTTAAAATCCTGAAAAACGCTTATTGGGAATTATGACATTATACCGGTTTACGTTTGAAAACATGACAGTACCCAGACACCACATGGGGAGTGAAGTGAACAGGAGGTGGTAGAAAATGCACATTTTGAACGCAGCCACCTAGCTCCCTTAAATTCGTATATTTGGGTTCCTTAGGGTTTGCTGACAAAGAATATGTAAAACGTTACGCAAATAGTCTAGGAATTACCAAGTTATGGCCAAAATAAAATAGTGGGGGTGCCTGACAGCATGAAATCATTTCTGCTCATAAAATTTTTTTTATAACGTGTTTGAAAAAACATTACGTTACGGAAATAGCCTACCATGTTAACTCCTATTTGATTGGAGCGCAACAAATGAAAGACTAAACACGATTGGTCGGACTATAAATACTATCTTGTGTTGTCAGGGGAAACGTGAGAAAGGGGTACTTTTTTGAAAAGATGTGTAGACATGGTTTGATTGGGTAGAGCTACGAATATACTCAATTCAGAGCGTCTGTTCATTGCCACATCTTGTAATAAACCTACTAAGAAACAGTACGTTGAGCACCAGTGTATATTTTTTTATAAAATAAAGCCTGGGACATCGGCAGATCGGAGTTGTGCTATATTCATTGCCAGTCAACGAAACTGTTTATTATTATTTCCATGAATTGTGGTAAGCTTGAAATATTCAATATTTTTAAATGAAAATTGAATGTAAATTGATAATTTATGTCTGTATATATGTGTGGTTCAGTAGCGAACATGATGTAAAGCCTATAGTGCTCCAGCCTGAACAGAAGGTGTCGGAGGAAAGTAAAACTGCATGGAATGGCCAAACAGTACACTGACACCTAGATTATTAACTAGAAAGAAATAATGCTGGAATTGCAGAGGCGTAGTAACCATTAGGGAGGGAAATACTGGTATAAAGTATTTCAGATGAAGCTGACAGTTGGCCTAACGCTCTGAACTCAATGTTTGTGATGTATTGTGCTCAGTGTAGAAATGGAGTATAAATTAGTTCTGACGTAGAAGGTACAACCTTCTTGTTTCAGGGACCGTGGTCTTAAAGTTATTGAGCAGCACCTGGTCAGAGCTTTGCTGAAGCCAGAGGTGGACAGCATACTCCTTGGTCCATATAGCAACCAGTGGGGTGGCTCCAGAACTCATTTAAGTAATCAAGCAGAGGAGTCTTTTACTGCAGTCATCACGCAAGATAAGAGAGTGTGGCCATGGAGCTCAACATTATGTACCCCCCCCCCCCCCCATCTTAAAATGACATTATAAACTAAAATTAAGAGGGGAATTTAATTGTTTTAATACCAGGAACTGAGAACATCTCCAATACTAGTTCCAATAGAAACAAACTATTGAAGTCATGATGACAAATACCAACAGAGCTTGAACAAAACAAAACCAGTATTACCTCATATTACCACTACACAACTGACACACATAGGATACCATTAATAATATATGTCACTATAAGAATCATATTAATAAATTCTGTACATATAACTTGTAATTAAAATTGATTGTGATTCCTGGTTCCCTTTGTATTTGAATCAGGACACATATACATTCATGACAGCACTGAATACATATTGTTATTTGAAAAGTTATCAGTGACTCCTTTAAGATATCCTCTTAGAGTGTTATATGTATGTGAGTGTCACAGTGTTGTCAAGTGTGGTGGAATAAATTAAATTGTTTATCTGTCTGTTGTTGTTATGACTTACACTTCATCATACACATACCCTAGACATATAACGTAGTCATCACACTATTCCAGAATAATTCTGACTGAGGTATACATATGTGGCAGTAAGTAAGGTTATCTATAATACACTACTCTTATTAGATATAGATACCTTCACAGCTGATCTCAGTCAGTACAATAAGTCCCCTATAAATATTTATAACATCCCACTTTACCACATATATTGGGGTCTCGCCCTCGGGATTTTGAATCTTTCCCTATTACAAATATTGGGGGTAATTCACTTCAGGGAATAATAAGAATTAAAAGGTATCCTTGGGTGAAAATAAATAAGGTTGAGCTCACAGTGCCTGTGTTGTCTTGAGTTAATTAGTCATAGATAAAATTGTTTAGACATTTATCTGTTAGACAATGGCCGACCTGGCAAAATTTCGATCTGCTGCTGTACAGACTGCGAAAGAGTTAGGAATGGACGGGCAAATTATGATTTCTTATGTCACTGCTGAATGTGACAAATATATTGAACGGGAAGAAAGAAGATTAGAAAAAGAGGCCGAAAGAAAATTAGAATCTGAAAGATTGGCCGAAGATAAGAGAATAGAAGCTGAAAAAGAGATTAAGAGGTTGCAGATTGAGGCTGAGGCTAAGAAATTGGAGGCAGAAAGAGAAGACAAAAGATTGGCTGCAGAAAGGGAAGAGAAGAAATTAGCTGCAGAAAGAGAAGAAAAGAGATTAGCTGCAGAGAGGGAAGCAGAAAAGGAGGAGAAGAGATTACAAAGGGAACATGAGTTACGACTAAGGGAGTTTGAGTTTCAAGGCCATGCTCCTGAAAATGGTACCAGTCCCTTTGCCTCTGATGCTACTGCTAGCCAGGGAGCCTCAACCTCAGCTATGAATTTTCATTTAGATCATTTTGTTGAGAAAGACGATGATATAGAGAGCTATCTAAATAGGTATGAACTATTAGCTACCACATATGGGTTAGAGAGAGAAAGGTGGAGCTTAAAGTTATCTCAGGGACTTCGTGGGGCAGCTTATGAAGTTTTTGCAAAAATGAGCAGAAGTGATCAGGAAAATTATGACATGCTAAAGCAGGCTCTTTTGTTAAGATATGAAAAGAATGCAGAATTTTATAGGAAAAAATTTAGGAATGCTAAACTACTGTCAGGTGAAACCTATCACCAGTTCTCTGCACGAATAGAGACATACTTGGAGAAATGGACTTCTCTGGGGAAAACCCAAGATCTTAAGGAAATGGTCCTTATAGAGCAATTAAGAGAGTCCATGGCTCCAGACCTGAGAAAGTTTCTCATGGAACAAGGTGCAGAGAGGCTGGGTGAGTTGCTAAATGTTGCTGAAAGGTATCAAGCAGCTCAAGCAGAGGTAACATGTAATAAAAAGAAACAAGTGGATAACTTTAGGGCACCACAGAACTTTAATAAATTTGATCCTAGGGATCAAAACAAAGGTAAGCACCAGTTTGATAGGCCACGGTATGAAAATAAAAATAAAACCCCACAATTCGATGAAAGGAAATATGATGAAAGAAAATCTTACAACCAAGGAAAAAGGTGGTGTAAAAATTGTAAGATGAACAATCATGACACTGACCATTGTAGAAGGAAACCTGTGTACATGGCAACCCTTCAGGTCAGGTCGACCTCAAGACAGGAGGAGGATATTATGTTGGATACCACTCCAGAAGAGATGAGGAAGGCACAGGCTGGGGACAAGACCCTCAAGCCTTGTTTCAGGAAATTGTCAACTTGTCATACAACTCCAGGCAAGGGAGATTTTTACATGAAAAACAAGTTGATGTATAGGAAGACTGGAGCTAGATCCAAAGGTCACGGACAGCTGGTTCTTCCAAAGAGATATAGGACAGAATTAATAAGGAGCCTACATGTGAAACCAGATGGGGACCATGAGAAAATAGGTACCATCATCCAAAAGGTGGCTCACAATTATTATTGGCCCAAAGCAAGATGGGACATTGAGAATTTTGTAGAAAGGTGTAGCATAGCACATGAGGGAACACCCACAAGTGGGAACATTGATCAGGACCTGGACACGCCAAGGGGCAAAATTAGGCCTGATAATAAAAAGAAATATAAATTTGATAAAGTGGACCAAATGAAATGGGAAGCCCCTTTTCACGGACAAGCTTCACTTAACTGTTTTACAATGGCCACTATGCGGAAAGTGCAAAAGGATGTCTTACCCCAGGATAAGCCGAAAATCCCTCAATCGGACTTAAACAAACTGGAGGAAGAGGATGTAGAGAGGAAATCTCTCATCAAGAATTTTAAGTGGGGAGAAAGCCCCAAAAGAAAAATTGGTAGCGGTCGTTTTGTGAATGATAATTCAGGGAAGAAAAATCATCACTATAGCGCTTCCAGTGGAAGAGACCATACCGGTGCATGGACAAATAGGTCCACAAAATTAAAGGTCCATATGTAGCTTTGTTAAGAACGTGGACTGATGAAAAGGCAGAGGAAAACATTACATCTTCATACCAATATGTGAATGAGCTGACCACTCGGTTAAAAACTGGCTGGAAACTTGCCAATGAAAATTTGAAACAAGCCAGGAAGAAACATGCTGCCTATTATAACAGGAAGGCGAAAGACAGAGATTTGGCTGTGGGAGAGAAGGTACTGCTTCTTCTCCCCGTGAGTCAGAATAAGTTACAGATTGGATGGCAAGGTCCATATACAGTTTTAGAGAAGGTGTCTAGAACAAATTATAAGATAGATAAGAAGGGGAAAGAAAAAATCTATCATGTGAATCTCCTGAAGAAATATTTGGAAAGAGAACATCAGGAAGAGACACACTTGTTGACCTTGTCCATCGCCATGGAGATGAAAAAGGAACCACTTTCATCATTTGAATATCCATTACACCCCTGTGAGACAGCAGCACAGGTGAAAATCAGTACACATTTAACAAAAACTCAGAAAGAGAGAGTGCAACAGGTTCTAAATAATCATGCAGAGGTGTTAACAGACCGACCAGGGCATACAAACCTATTGGAATATGATATGAAACTGATAGACCCCACACCTGTCTGTATGAAACCATATTCGATTCCGTTTGCTAAGGAGAAAGCTTTGAAGGAAGAGATAGACTATCTGTTGAAGGAAGGAATTATTTCGCACAGTGAATCCTCATATAGTTCCGGTGTTGTACTCTTAAGGAAGCCCTCTGGAGAACATAGACTCTGTATAGATTACAGGAGACTGAATGCTATTACAGAAGGACAGGTGGATCCATTGCCGGATACAAATCAGCTGTTTGCCAGACTAAATAAAGCTAACTATTTCTCAAAAGTGGATCTGAGTAAAGGATACTATCAGATTCCAGTAAAGCCTGAGGTTAGACCATACCTAGCTTTTAGTACCTCAGAAGGACACTATGAGTTTAATAGATTGCCATTTGGATTGAAGAATGCGCCTAGTGTCTTCTCTAGAATGATGAGAAAATTATTGGACCCTCTGAATAATCCATGTATAACAAATTTCATGGATGATATCCTTATAGCAACAGAAACATTTGAGGAACACATTGACTCTCTGAAGATGCTGTTTGATCGACTTAGGGAAGCAAATTTAACAGCCCGACCAACCAAATGTTGCGTTGGATGTAAAGAATTGGAATTTTTGGGACACACAGTTTATCAGGGAAACATGACCCCTGACCCAAAGAATTTAGAGAAACTAAAGAAAGCCCCGAGACCACAAACCAAGAAGGACGTGAGATCCTTTGTCTCATTATGTGGTTTCTACCAGAAGTATATCAAAAACTTTAATTCCATATGTGCACCGTTAACTGATTTGACACGTAAAGGACATCCAGATCGCATTACATGGACACCACAATGTGAAATGGCTTACCAAGAATTGAAGGAAAAGCTCACAAGTAAACCTATTTTGAAATTACCTGACTTAAGTCAAGAATTCATAGTAAGGACGGATGCCAGTAATATTGGGTTGGGTGCAACTCTACTACAGAAATCAGATGCCTTGGATGGGGAATTAAGCCCAGTGGCATATGCTAGCAGAAAATTGAATAAAGCTGAAATCAACTACTCAACTAGCGAAAAAGAATGTCTTGCAGTAATATGGGCAATAAAGAAATTCAATATTTATCTGTATGGGAAGGCATTTAAGTTGCAAACGGATCACAAACCTTTATCGTTTCTAGCCCAGGCTAGGCATGAGAACTCTAGGTTACTCCGATGGTCCTTGCTTTTGGCTCCCTATAATTTTAGCATTGAGTATATATCTGGAAAAACAAATTTGGGAGCGGATTTTTTAAGCCGCCATCCGTGTGATGAGAATCACCGTAAACCCCAGAAATAATAATAAATTTCTCTATGTGTATATAGAATAAAGGACTGACATATAATGTCTGTTTTAAGAGGGGAGATGTCGTGAATTATTCTAATCCCCATATATAAATTAAAACGTAAATGCAAAGCCTAACAAATAAATTTAATAAAAGGAAAGAAGAATGGTAAAGAACAGTGCTGTCACAATGACTGTACTCGAAATCCCCCTTGTTTTCTACTTCGTCGGCAAATTGTAACGCTTTCACGTTGATAGTAAAAGCCTACTGTGTCGCTGCACGCTTTCTTCAATGAAACGTGTACTGTATTTCTTGGAAAAACCTTGAGATACGCAAGCTGATCAATGACCTAAATTTAATATTTCATTCATTCCATTTTATACACGGTGTAACTAAAAGACAGATGGACTAAAGGATAGAGAGAAGGGAGAGGCAGAAAGCAGGGACACCTGCAACACTAAACACGCGTCGCGCGATACACAATTGCTGCCATCACGCGTGTAAGGCCACATGCACTAACTTTATTTCAAATCGACAGTGATAAAATTCACTACCCATACCAGAGTTAGGTTTTAAAATCCTGAAAAACGCTTATTGGGAATTATGACATTATACCGGTTTACGTTTGAAAACATGACAGTACCCAGACACCACATGGGGAGTGAAGTGAACAGGAGGTGGTAGAAAATGCACATTTTGAACGCAGCCACCTAGCTCCCTTAAATTCGTATATTTGGGTTCCTTAGGGTTTGCTGACAAAGAATATGTAAAACGTTACGCAAATAGTCTAGGAATTACCAAGTTATGGCCAAAATAAAATAGTGGGGGTGCCTGACAGCATGAAATCATTTCTGCTCATAAAATTTTTTTATAACGTGTTTGAAAAACATTACGTTACGGAAATAGCCTACCATGTTAACTCCTATTTGATTGGAGCGCAACAAATGA
The DNA here is from genome assembly GCA_024509875.1 of Oreohelix idahoensis. NCBI lineage: Eukaryota > Metazoa > Mollusca > Gastropoda > Stylommatophora > Oreohelicidae > Oreohelix > Oreohelix idahoensis. The sequence goes on from JAMPIV010022542.1 coordinate 409,904, forward strand.
AAGACTAAACACGATTGGTCGGACTATAAATACTATCTTGTGTTGTCAGGGGAAACGTGAGAAAGGGGTACTTTTTTGAAAAGATGTGTAGACATGGTTTGATTGGGTAGAGCTACGAATATACTCAATTCAGAGCGTCTGTTCATTGCCACATCTTGTAATAAACCTACTAAGAAACAGTACGTTGAGCACCAGTGTATATTTTTTATAAAATAAAGCCTGGGACATCGGCAGATCGGAGTTGTGCTATATTCATTGCCAGTCAACGAAACTGTTTATTATTATTTCCATGAATTGTGGTAAGCTTGAAATATTCAATATTTTTAAATGAAAATTGAATGTAAATTGATAAATTATGTCTGTATATATGTGTGGTTCAGTAGCGAACATGATGTAAAGCCTATAGTGCTCCAGCCTGAACAGAAGGTGTCGGAGGAAAGTAAAACTGCATGGAATGGCCAAACAGTACACTGACACCTAGATTATTAACTAGAAAGAAATAATGCTGGAATTGCAGAGGCGTAGTAACCATTAGGGAGGGAAATACTGGTATAAAGTATTTCAGATGAAGCTGACAGTTGGCCTAACGCTCTGAACTCAATGTTTGTGATGTATTGTGCTCAGTGTAGAAATGGAGTATAAATTAGTTCTGACGTAGAAGGTACAACCTTCTTGTTTCAGGGACCGTGGTCTTAAAGTTATTGAGCAACACCTGGTCAGAGCTTTGCTGAAGCCAGAGGTGGACAGCATACTCCTTGGTCCATATAGCAACCAGTGGGGTGGCTCCAGAACTCATTTAAGTAATCAAGCAGAGGAGTCTTTTACTGCAGTCATCACGCAAGATAAGAGAGTGTGGCCATGGAGCTCAACATTATGTACCCCCCCATCTTAAAATGACATTATAAACTAAAATTAAGAGGGGAATTTAATTGTTTTAATACCAGGAACTGAGAACATCTCCAATACTAGTTCCAATAGAAACAAACTATTGAAGTCATGATGACAAATACCAACAGAGCTTGAACAAAACAAAACCAGTATTACCTCATATTACCACTACACAACTGACACACATAGGATACCATTAATAATATATGTCACTATAAGAATCCTATTAATAAATTCTGTACATATAACTTGTAATTAAAATTGATTGTGATTCCTGGTTCCCTTTGTATTTGAATCAGGACACATATACATTCATGACAGCACTGAATACATATTGTTATTTGAAAAGTTATCAGTGACTCCTTTAAGATATCCTCTTAGAGTGTTATATGTATGTGAGTGTCACAGTGTTGTCAAGTGTGGTGGAATAAATTAAATTGTTTATCTGTCTGTTGTTGTTATGACTTACACTTCATCATACACATACCCTAGACATATAACGTAGTCATCACACTATTCCAGAATAATTCTGACTGAGGTATACATATGTGGCAGTAAGTAAGGTTATCTATAATACACTACTCTTATTAGATATAGATACCTTCACAGCTGATCTCAGTCAGTACAATAAGTCCCCTATAAATATTTATAACATCCCACTTTACCACAATGGTGACAAAAGTGTGTCTAAGACTATAGTGAAATACTGGGCACGAATGTTTCGAGAAGGACGTCAGTTAACGAAAGATCTTCCGCGGCCAGGTCAGGTGCATATTGTTGCGACAGAAGAAGCGATCGCCGAGATTGATGCAGCAATACGGGTGGACCGTCGTCGGAGCTTACGTTCGCTAGCAGAGGAATTCGCTTTCTCTTGGGACAGTTCTAATGGTGGTTAGGAAGAAACTGAAGTATCGAAAGGTGTGTTCACAATGGGTCCCACGGATGCTGACCGATCACAATAAGGAAGAACGCATGGGGTGGAGTTTGAACCACCTGCTGCGTTACGAAGAGGAGGGTGATGCATTCCTGTTGCGCATGGCAGGCGATGAGTCGTGGTGCCACCACTTTGAGCCGTGCAGCAAATCAGCGAGCATGCAATGGAAACATCCCGGATCACCAAAACCCAAAAAAATTCAAGTCACAGATTTCCGCCGGTAAGGTTATACTGATCGCATTTTTTGACCATGAAGGGCTTCTATTGGTAGACTTTAAAGAGCCTGGCGTGAACATCAAAGCCATCCGCTACAAAGACACACTAGACAATCTGCATACAGCCATCAAGAATAAACGACCCGGCATGCTTTCGTGTGGTGTGATTCTGTTGCACGACAATGCTCGTCCACATGTTGCTTACATTGTGCAGGAAGCGTTAGCAAGGAAAAGGTGGGAGTTCTGCCACACCCAGCCTACAGCCCCGATGTCACCATGTGACTTTCATTTGTTCGGACCCTTAACAAAATCTTTAAAGGGACAACGATTCGACTCCGATGCAGACGTCAGGGCCTCGGTGACCAAATGGTTCAATATGCAACCAAAGTCATTTTTCTCGGACGGCATCCGCCGTCTACCCAAGCAGTGGGATGCGTGTCTGAATGCCTATGGTGACTATTTCTAAAGAACCCCAGTGAGTACTTGCTTCATAACAATTGCTGTATTTAATTATACCACTCCTGCTGATGTCCCTTACATATATTTGTTATAAAGCCACTGGGACGGGTTTCATTTGAACACACCTCGTATATATATATATACCTGTCACAAAAAGTAGGGGATATTGAATTTAAAAGTTATCCAAAGACAATATATTTCAAATTAGTTCATTTATTCCTTCGTACAAGTAAACTTGAGCATCATAACAAGACATTTGCGGTATAAGAAGTGTTATGGCTTTACTCACATGATTTTAGTCGCACTGGCAACCAAGGCGGGGTAGGTACTTCATTTTCATAAAAATATTCCAATATTTCTACAAACGTGTAGGGCCCCCGTTTGCCGCTAAACATGCATTGCAACGACGTCTCATACTGCAAATAAGCCTTCTGATGTTGTCTTGAGGAATTCTCTGCCACTCCTGCTGAAGGACCTGGGCTAACTGCTGAAGAGTCTGTGGAGCGGCTGGACGTTGTTGGACGCGTCTATTTACGAGGTCCCACAAATGCTCAATAGGAGACAGGTCGGTGGACATCGGTGGCCACGGTAACGTTCGGATATGCTGCATCTGAAGGTGATCTTGGACGACGCGAGAACGGTGAGGACGTGCATTGTCATCCTGGAAGATGAAATCTGGTCCGTGCCGTTGAGCAGATGGCACAACGATAGGCTCGATGATGTTGTCACGGTAGTAGAGCATTGTGATATTGACCTGGCATATGTGAAGGTCGGTCCTGTCATTCATACAGATGCCTGCCCACACCATTACACTGCCACCTCCATAACGGTTGTGTGCAACAGTTGCAGGAGGCTGGTAACGCTCACCTCGCCGTCGCCAGACACGTATTCGACGATCATGAAAATCTAAAACGAAACGGGACTCATCAGAAAACATCACTGATGCCCACTCTTGATTTGTCTACCGATGATGACGTTGGCACCAATCTATTCTTGCTCGCCTGTGTTGTGGTGACATGGGCAAAGCTACATACGGTCTGCGTGAGGCCAGTTGAACTTGGTGCAAACGGTTTCGTACTATCTGAGTTGAGACCCGGATCCCAGTGGTCTGTTGAAGGTGTTGCTGAAGTTGAGTAGCATTTAGAGTCCGAGTTCTGAGGGCCTGAGTAACAAGAAGTTGATCTTGGCGGCGTGTAATGACTCTTGGGCGGCCAGTCCGAGGCAGATCAGCCACTGTGCGGAAATTTTGATACCTGTTCCACAGTCTGCTGACAACTGACTGTGAATTATTGAGGTTCCGAGCAACATCCACTTGCCGACTTCCGGTTTGCAACATGCCTATGCCTATCCATCTCTGCTGTTCTGTCAAACGTTCCATGACGAAGAAAAGAAATTTTATCTGTTGCAGAGTCATTTTATACCTGTCCATGGTGAGTAGTGTTCATCAAACCCGAGATACACGCATTTTTGTGAAAAAGAATAATGTGTGAACTTTACGGATGGGCCTCCACCTCTGTTCTTGGGATTGGCTTACTCATCACGAGTCACCAAGTCAACAGGATATTGCACGTGATAGTGGAGAAAAGTGTGCTGGAGTATATGTATATATATATATATATATATATATATATATATATATATATATATATATATATATATATATATATATATATATATATACATATATATACATATATATATATATATATATATATATATATATATATATATATATATATATATACATATATATATATATATATATATATATATATATATATATATATATATATATATATATATATATATATATATATATATATATATATATATATATATATACTCTAATCTTACAGCTCTATACTAAACGTAATAGACATAGGCTACTCACGGAGCTAGGGGTACGCAAATCTTTCTCTCACACTAATCACTGATGTAAAATTAACCACACTTACGGCTCACAAGAATGCAATATAACGATTACTTAACACTACACAAAAATAATAAAAATGGTAATAAGTACACAAGCCCGGCTGAAAAAGGAGGAGGGCGGCCTGCATGGAGGCCGTAAGGAGGCAGCCCCTCCACCATGCAAAGGCACAACAGGCCAATCACCTGTTTGCTTTAAAACAAGATTATGCGAACCACAAGAGAGAAAACCGGACTGATTCTAAAGGCGACGAACTAGAACGGACTACGACTTATGGAACATGGAACACAAGAAGTATAAATGGGAAAGAAGAGGAGCTGGTGGAAGAGATGAGGAAAGCAAAATTAGAAATCCTGGCTATACCGGAAACAAAGAAAAAGGGACAAGGAGTCATTAATCTCGATGGCAACACGCTGCTCTACAGTGGTATACCCACATCTGAAAGAGCTAAAGGGGGCGTGGGTTGCATTGTGGCCAAAAACCGAAAAGATAGTATCAAGGGATGGAACTTTGTCTCGGAGCGCATTATGATTGTAAAACTAAAAGAAGTAGAAACCATTGTTAGCCTGGGCATAGTGTATGGGCCAAATGAGGATGAGAGAGCAGAGGTCAAGGGGGAATTATTCGAGCTGCTTCAAAGGACAGTGGATGACTGCCTAGATGAAGTTATCATGCTCGGAGATTTTAATGCCAGAGTTGGAAATGACCATGCTAGATGGGGTGGAGTTATCGGAAGATATGGAGAAGATACTCTCAATGACAATGGAAAGCGACTCCTTAGATTCTGCTCACTGCAGAATCTGATTATTACAAACACAAAGTTCCCCCATAAGCGCATACATGCATAAACTAGATGTGAACCAACAAAGAATAAGAAGTCAGTGATCGACTATGCCATTGTTAGGAGGAGCTCATTCAAATAAGTCCGTGATGCTAGAGCCTGGAGGGGGCCAGAGATTGGAAGTGATCACTACCTGCTTACAATCAAAAGAACAACTGAAAGAGTTGCTCAGCCTAGGAACTGCTCAACATCACGCAAGAAACCAAGTAAACAAACGGGAGAAATGAGCATTAAGACCTACAAGCTGAGAGAGCCAGAAATTAAGACCAGATTTCAGGGGCTTATTGCAACAGCGGTGAGAAACACACAAGAACAACCTGATGACTTGGAAACCCTGTGGCTTAAATTCAAGGACATCATAAGGACAGCTGCTGCAGAAGCATGTGGTGAAGTCCGACTTGAGAACAAGAGAAAGAGGATACCTTGGTGGACAGAGGAAGTCAAAGAGAAAATAAGAGAGAAGAAATGGCATGGAAACAATACTTAGGAGCTAAAATCACAGCAGGACAAATAGAGAAATATAGAGAATATGTGATACTTAGAACAGAAGCAAAGAACAAGGTGCTAGTAGCAAAACACAAGTCCTGGAAAGAATTTGGAGAAAAGCTAGAAAAAGATGCGCAAGAAAACCAAAAATTTTTCTATAAGACCCTAAAGAACACGAGAAAGGAAAAACAATGCCCCCTCAAATTTATAAAGGACAAGCAAGGCAAATTGCTTACTGCCCCGAAGGAAGAAATGGACAGATGGAAAGAATATTTCTCAGAACTCCTTGATGGTGAGCAAGGTCAAGCATCAGAAATGATAACCACTAGCGCAGAAGAGGAAACCAATGGTGATGAAGATGACATAAAGATGAAAGAACTGAAGACAGCACTGGAGAAAATCAAGATGGGCAAAGCAGCAGGGCATGATGGTATAACACCAGAAATGGTTAAGTACATGGGAGCATCAGGTAACCTATTACTCTTAAGGGTCCTACAGGCAGCGTGTTGCAACAAGACCATTCCAAAGGATTGGGAGATTGCCATCATAACACCAATTTTCAAAAATGGTGACAATCGACAATGTGGAAACCACAGTGGCATATCCCTTTTCAGCATCCCTGGCAAAATCTACTCTAGAATCTTTGAGAAGAAACTCCGACGCCTAGCTGAGCCACAATTGGATGAGATCCAGTGCGGATTCCGAGCAAACCGAAGTACTTGTCATAAAATTAACGAGTGATACAACGTAAAAATATCTCCAAAGGATAAAATGTAAGGATAAAAACAATGCGTAAGCTGCTGGAATACATGATCGCCCGCGCCGCGGGTCATCAGGTGTTAGACTTGAAGGCAAAACGGAACGAGGATCAAAAGACAAAAATCTGACTGAACGCGTACTTGAACTAGCGAGGTTAATGGACGCAAATTGGTGGGGCAAGGAGGAAAAGTCACGCCCCCCCCCCCCCCCCCCCCCCCCTCCCCCAAGTTGACATAAAGTAAGGAATTCGACAGAAGGGACCTTGGATATGATACGCCACAGTCATTTATTGGACGCTTTTGCGATACCAAGCCTTTGATTTGAATTCAGCGGCTAAACGCAGATGCTTGAAATATTACAAAATTTAAAAAGTAACTTTTTCTTAATATTAATGTTAGGAATATAAAAATTAGCTGGCCGGATGGCCCATTCTGAGCAGTGAAATAATATGTTTTTAATTTTACAGACGGATAGATAATAATGAAAATAATGACAAAAGACAGTGTTGTTCACAACAGCGAAAGACTGCATTGAATCAAAAGTGTCGCTATTTGCACAAAAAATCGCGACCTCGAGACGCAGGTGTTCAAATCTACTTAGCATGGAAGAGAAGGGATATTGGTGGGAGCTGTGTCTAAAAATAACTTTTAACGACAAAATTTTGGAGGGGAGAGAAAGGTTGGTTCAAAAATCAAGTACGTTTTGTGAAAACGCAAGTAGAGACGGACAGACTAACAGATAAAAATCCATACTTGACTGAAGCATGACTGAAATGACTTTAGTGTAGGAAATTTGAATTTAAAAAAAAAACCAAGGCATTGATTGGCCACAGACAATCTTAATTATCCGCGCTCAGACGAGCTTTTTTGCCATTCCTCAATAGTTGTCCAGTGATAGACACAGTAAATTTCAAGTGTGGTGATTTCCAAATGAAATAAATTGAAATAAGTTCAGGGACGCCATACTATAGCCAGCAGCTCAGCTGAGTTTTGCTAGCATTTCTGTGTTCTTTATTCATAATCTGGTAAGATTGAAATTATTTCTTTGTATATTTTGAATATTGTTTAATGTTCGAGTGATTTGATACTGCCATATCGAAATCTAGCCTTACAAACAAGTAAGGATTCGCTCTGGACCCCCCGCCCTAGTTCAGGGTCTAGGGACAAACAATATATAAACTACAGCAAGGTTTAGGAAGGGGTGATCAAGTGTTGAGAACAGTGAATCATATCACCTATCCTATTCTATGGCAGTGAGATAATGCACCTATTTCAGAATCTGTAGACTGGGGAAACTTACCCTATGCGAAACCAACTAGGTAAGATGTGCTGTCTGGTCAGAGAGAACTGACCCTGTTTATGTGGTGTTATTGTAATTTGTTATGTGTAGAAGTGGCTTATTAGGTAAGGTTCTGAGCAAAAACCAATACTTTATTTCAGAGCTGTGAGTTCGATCTTGACACTAAGGTGGTGTCAAATGCTGATTAATAATTGAAGTGAGGACCCGTGCAGGGTACATTTCAACAGAACATCTGTGTATTGCTCAAGCACGGAGAGGTGGGGCCATCAGATTCCAGCACCAGAACAAATCTGGCAAAGTTGAGTAGGCTAGCTGGCCTGCTGAACTTACACCAACTTCATAAAACTAGCACCCAAGAGAATTTACTACTAAAGCATCCCGTTTCCTTCCGTCATTAATGGACAATGCTGTGTAGGCATAAACAGGGAGGGATGAAGCCACCCCAACAGCACATCCATTCATAGTTTTCCCAGAAAAATTAACATTACGAACAGTAATACTATAATTAATCTTGAAGATTGCATATGTAAACATCTTTCATTTAACATGCCATTTATTCATGCCATTCATTCATAAATTTCAAAATCTTTGCATAAGTTCTGGCCAAAATAAAACCTTGGTTCAGAACAAATAAATTTAAAAAAGATTTTCTATTCTAAAGTTAACCAGCTGAATTTAGTTCATTGTGTTATAAATTTTATTGATAGTATTAGATTTAATTAATATCTGTGTGTGTTTGTATATGTCCATACAACACATTGCATTCAGTACCCTAGATTTTAACGTAGCCACATTCATTAGTAAAAAAAAAAGATATGTGTGAGGTCATAAAGTGGTAGCACGAAAGGGCCTTCTGTATATTCACAGCTACAATTATCTCAGGAGCCTTCACAGCTGACCTCACGCATCACACTAGGTGATAACACCACCATACAATACCATCAAAATCCACTACATATATTGGGGTCTTGTCCAGGGATATTTAGCATAAACAGTAATATAAGGATCTCCTGGTGGGAGAAATAAAATTAGGGGAACAAAATTGTAAAATTCCCTTAAAATTAAAAGTGTCCCTTTAAATTAAAAGGGCAATTAGAAGTTGGTGAATCTTCACAGCCAGTAATAATTAATTAGTTAACTGGTTAGTTAGAATTAGTTAGACTATAGTCATAAGAAGTACTTAGTGTATTTACTGGTTAGAGATTTATTTTGTATATTATTATATTGTTTAGAAAGTATGGCGGAGCTAGCAAAATTTAGATCAGCTGCTGTGCTGACCGCAAAGGAGATGGGAATGGATGGTCAGATTTTAATTCAATACGTAACGGCTGAATGTGATAAATATATTGAACGGGAAGAAAGGAGATTAGAAAAAGAGGCTGAAAGAAAATTAGAGTCTGAAAGGTTGGCTGAAGAGAAGAGGTTAGAGGCGGATAGAGAAATTAAGAGGCTGCAGATTGAGGCAGAAGACAAACGACAGCAAAGGGAGGCAGAAGATAAAAAGGCCGAAAGGGAGGCAGAAGATAAAAAGGCCGAAAGGGAGGCAGAAGATAGAAGGTTGCAAAGGGAGCACGAATTACGACTAAGGGAGCTGGAATTACAAGGCCAGGCTCCTGAAAATGGTGCCAGCCCTTTTGCCTCAGATGCTACGCCCAGTCTGGGAGCCTCAAACTCAGCTATGGGGTTTCATTTAGACCATTTTGTTGAAAAAGACGATGACATAGAGGGGTACCTAGGACGTTTTGAGTTATTAGCTACTACATATGGGTTAGAGAGAGAGAAGTGGAGTTTAAAGCTATCACAAGGACTGAGAGGTACTTCTTATGAAGTCTTTGCTAAAATGAACAGGGAAGACCAAGACAATTATGACATGTTAAAGCAGGCTTTGTTATTAAGGTACGAGAAGAATGGTGAATTTTATCGTAAGAAATTTAGAAATGCCAAACTGTTGCCTGGGGAGACATACCACCAATTCTCTGCTAGACTGGAAACCTATTTGGAGAAATGGACTGCTCTGGGGAAGACCCAAGATCTTAAAGAAATGATCATGATTGAGCAATTGAGAGAGTCCATGGCTCCAGACATGAGAAAATTTCTCATGGAACAAGGTGCAGAGAAGTTGGGAGAGGTTTTAAATGTCGCTGAGAGCTATCAGGCAGCCCAGGCAGAGGTAAGTGGTGCTAAAAAGAAGCACATAGATAATTTTAAAGCTCCACAGCAATTTAATAAATTTGATAATAGAGAGCAGGGAAATAAAAGTAGGACAAACTTTGAGCGGCCAAGAAATGACTATCGCGACAGAAACTCACAGTTCAATGACCAAAAGTTCAATGAAAGAAAACCGTTGAACCAAGGAAAAAGATGGTGTAAATGGTGCAAGAAAGATAACCATAACACCGAATTTTGTAGAAGGAAACCTTCAAACATTGCTGCAATGAAGTCGGGGACGCAAAGATTAAAGGTTAATCCTAATGGACAACAGGAACCTTATCACCCCCCAGTTTGTGAGGATGTTATTTGTAATGGGGGTCACCATAAGGTGCCTTTATGATACAGGTTTGGATTATGATTCAGTTGTGAAGTCTAGCCTAGTTGACCCAAGTCAGTATACCACAGAAACAGTGGAAATACAAGGGGCGACTAAGGACATACCACTCATGACACTTCCCATCGCAAGGATAACGGTGAAAACTCGCTATGTGGAAGGAGAAATCAGAGCAGCAGTGATAGATGAACCAATCTTGTGGTGTAGATACGTCTTCTTGGGGAATCCCGAGAAACCTGTGATCATGGCGACAGTGCAGACCAGGTCACAGAAGAAGGAGGAAGAAGGTGAACCTATAAATGCTCATCCAGAGGAGATGAGGAAGGCGCAGGCTGAGGATAGGACACTCAAGCCATGTTTTAAACAATTGCCCAAAGGCCACACACCTCCGAGCAAGGGGGAATATTTCATGAAGAACAAACTATTATACAGGAAGGCCGGAACTGGAATAAATGGTCACAACCAGCTGGTTCTTCCCACCTCATATAGAGATAAAGTGATGGAACTCGGGCATGCGATTCCCTTCAGTGGTCACATGGGGATCAGCGCCACAGGACAGCGTATAGCTTGTCATTACTTCTGGCCAGGGATAACGGAGGATATAAAAAGATATGTCAAATCCTGTCCTGAATGTCAAAGGGTAGCTCCAAAGCACTGGACTGCTCCTGCAACTCTAGGGGAAATGCCCATAGTGGGAACACCTTTTGAGAGGGTTGCAGTGGATATTGTGGGACCTCTCACTCGGACCAAGAGGAGGAACAGTTACATCCTTACTCTGGTGGACACTTGTTCTATGTGGGGAGAGGCGGTAGCCCTGCCATCAATTGATTCAAAACATGTAGCAGAGGCACTACTTACAATATTCACCCGATTAGGATTCCCGCATCAAATCTTGACGGATAATGGATCTCAGTTCAAGGGGAAACTAACGGAAGAAGTTTTTAAACTATTTCAAGCCAGACACTTTCATCGTAGTCCGTACCATCCACAAGGGAACGGCCAGGTAGAGAGGTTCAACGGGACTCTCATTTCTATCCTGAGAAAGCTGGCACACGAAAAACCGGATCTGTGGGATCAATTCCTGCCCGCCGCATTGTTTGCGTATCGGGAGGTACCACATAGTTCAACCGGGATGGCTCCCACAACTCTGCTATTTGGGAGGCCAATAAAAGGTCCTTTAGAAGCTTTATTAAGGACCTGGACGGATGAGAAGGCGGAAGAACCTGTTACCTCATCTTATCAATACGTGAACGAACTGACCACTCGTTTGAAAGCTGGATGGAAACTGGCAAATGATAATTTGAAACAAGCCAGGAAGAAACATGCAGCATATTTTAATAGGAAGGCAAAAGACCGAGAACTAGCTGTGGGAGAGAAGGTGCTTCTTCTACTACCCGGTAGCCAGAATAAATTACAAATTGGTTGGCAAGGTCCATATACGGTTCTAGAGAAGGTGTCTAGAACAAACTATAAAATTGACAAAGAGGGGAAGGAGAAAGTTTATCATGTAAACTTATTAAAGAAGTATCTGGACAGACCACTCCAGGAAAGCACCCCCTTATTGACCTTGGCTATTGCAACCCAGATGCAAAAGGAACCACTCACCTCACATGAATACCCATTACATCCTTGTGAAACAGCAGCACAGGTAAAAGTCAGTAAGCACCTGACTAAAAACCAGAGGGAGAGAGTTCAACAGGTTCTGGAGGAACATACAGATGTATTAACAGATAAACCAGGCCATACAAATTTGCTACAGTATGACATGAAACTGGTAGACTCAAACCCAATCTGTATGAGAGCCTATTCTATTCCGTTCGCGAAGGAGAAGGCATTGAAGGAAGAAATAGATTATTTGCTGAAGGAGGGGATTATTTTGCACAGTGAATCATCTTTTAGTTCTAGTGTCGTTTTGTTGAGAAAACCGTCTGGGGAACACAGACTGTGCATAGATTACAGGAAACTGAATGCTGTCACAGAAGGACAAGTGGATCCATTACCAGACACAAAACAGTTATTTGCCAGACTGAACAAGGCAAAATACTTTTCAAAGGTGGATCTTAGTAAAGGCTATTACCAGATCCCAGTGAAGCCTGAAGTGAGACCTTATTTGGCTTTTAGCACTTCGGATGGACATTATGAATTCAATATGCTACCATTCGGACTGAAAAATGCTCCGAGTATGTTTTCAAGGATGATGCGCAAATTGTTGGATCCCCTGAATAACCCATGTATCACGAATTTCATGGATGATATTCTCGTCGCCACAGAGACATTTGAAGAACACATTGAAGCTCTAGAAATGTTATTTAATAGACTTCGGGAGGCGAACTTAACTGCTAGGCCAACAAAATGTTGTATTGGATGCAAAGAGTTGGAATTCTTGGGACACACTGTATATCAGGGTAACATGACCCCTGATCCTAAGAACTTGGAAAAACTGCAGAGAGCACTGTTGCGTGAGAAATTCTCGCAACATCGTTTTATTACAATATCTATTTTATAACGCAAGGGCAACAACTGCTTGAAATTTATAGTCACTTTTCTCGGTAAGCATTTGTCTTCTCGCGTTGGTATTGAATGCAGTTAAGTTTTGAGCTGTGGTCATTTTGCGCTGGACTGCGCATGACTGGTCTTGCTTCTTGGTCGATCGATTTCCGCCCACCAGTGGAGTGAGCGATTTGAATGGCGAGAAAGATGCCTCGCTGAAAGAGGATCTCCGCTATTTTTTGTTCTGTCAGGAATGTGAAAGTCCTCTTATGGATATTTCGTTTATTCGAGATAATACCTCTAGTGTATTTGCACATGCCGGGAGGCATAATATTTCTGTGTATTTCCTGAAGGCAAGGTAAATTGACTTTCCATTAACTCTATCGATGTTTGGTCGTGAGCGATTTCGATTCATAGCCTGTCTTCGAAAGTCGTCGTCACGAGATGTTTTTCCCAGCTCACATGTCGCTGTATTGTACTGCATCGGTTGATGCATGTCCCAAGGACCATTACTTGCTACTTTGTTAAATGAACTAGGCTTGGAAAAACCTTTGTTAACTAGAGGATATTTTTGAGGACATTATTTATACTTCGGCAGACGTGTCTGTCTTGCTGAAGTCAGATTAAGGAGAGTGAACTGATCTCATACATCTGGTTACCTTCTGGCTAAGATAGAAAGGGATGGAGAATTTTCCCGACTACATTACAGCCTTATAATGTATTGACATGTCTGTGAATCACCTTTATTATGATGCTGTCTACCGTCCATTGCTATACTGACATTGTTGCTGTGATAATGACTGTCTGATGTACCTACATATTCGCGTATACATTTTGTCACTGTGGCGTCCACAATAAATGATACAGAAAAACGTCTAGCTGTTACAAGCATCATTGACTTTATACGTCGTGAGTTTACTGACGTCCTATGTGGATTGCCCTGTTATTTTGTATGAACATTGTTTGTCTGAACACATCTGCACACTACACAAAACCAGACATGCGGATACCATCCATCATCATATGGCATCACGCATCATTTGGTGGCCATAAGCTGGTTTTTGATTCTGGTACCAGCAAACACGGGGTCCCTTACCCACTTCATTTTCAACAAGAATTCATCAGCATCCTTCAAGAAATTAACATTCTTCAAGACAGTCAACATCTTCAAAATTTTCAAAGTACTCGGCGTTGCCCGGTAAAAGTCAAAATTTCAACTTTTTGACGGAAACAAGAATTTGACAGTACCCGGCGTTGTTACATGTTGCCGGATAACTCGGACTGCTGTTATCTTTTACGCAAGTCAAGCAAGTTGCTGCTGTCAAGGTTCCAGTGCTGTCGTTTTTTGTGAAGGTCAAGTGCCGGTTGAAACGGGTTGTTTTCTGAAGAAGGCCAAGTACCGATTTCCATCAACTTACTTTTGGATTAGAAGGTCAAGTGCCGAAACAACTCAACATACAGTATGTCAGAAGCTCAAGTACCATCGTGTTAGCAGTGGAAGCAGTTCAGATGTGCCATCATCGTTGGAGCTTCGCTCTTTAGGACGTTGATTGACATCCGTTTTTTCTGCTGTTCTACGATTGGAAGCCTATAAGTTAAGTGGCCTGTTTGTATGTAAACTGTGCCCTTATACTTCTGCTGAGTCTTCTGTGTATCATCTCATTCTATATGTTATATGTTTATATGTTATTCGTATATTTATATGTTTATATTTCAGCGGGTTCTCGGTTGGGTGGTGTCTCCCTTAGATTATGCCACGTCATAGAGGTCGTCTATTGTGAGCGTTTTCTGTAGGGTGAGCAAATTTCCGATACTGGAATTTGCTAAGCGACTTCTGTTGCTATTTATGTTAGCTGTGATGACATGTTTTAATATTGTTTTCGTTATTATTTCGCATTCTTTAGTTTTGTTTTGATTTGTTTGTATTTGTTAGCCTACTCTTGACTACAGTTTAGTTTCATACTACATTTTTGTCTATACACTGTGGTGTCATGTATTTTGTTTAATTATATCGCAGATATCGTCACATTTTTTGTGATATTTCATTAATTTCTGCTTTATTTTTAGTTGATTTCTGCGAACGTTTTTGTATTGTTGCTGATCTTTGTTATTGTTTACATTGTTATTGTTTACATTGTTTGCATTGTTTACATTTTCAATGTTTACATTCTGCATGTGTTTACATAGTCATTGTTTACAGTTATAGTAATTAGTTAATGGGCTATGCTAATGCACTGTTACTACTACACTGATGATAAATGAATGATGAATAGTGTCGTGCACTATTGAATGAGAAGTGCACTTATGATTAAGAATTGATTGTTGATATTTCATATACAAGTTCTTTGATTGGAGACTTGTTTCCCACAGAGACTGGGATAATATAAGGTGATGTGAATATACAAGTGCTTAATTAAGACTTGTTACACTTAGGTTTGAAATAAATTAGTTAATTATTTCAGGTTTTGGACTCATATGTTAGACAACATGTCTACATTTGAGCACTTTATTGAGCAGGGTAAATTGCTTGGGAAGACTGGTGATAAGTTAGAAGAATTTGCAACTGCTCGATATGATAAAGCAATGGAAGCTGAACAAAAGAAACTGCAGATGCAGGTGGATGAAAAAAGATTCCAAATGGAAATGGAAAAACAAAAAAGGGAATCAGAAGCTGAGGAAAGAAAACTCCAGCTAGAAGCTGAAAGATTTCAAAAAGAGGCTGAGAATAAAAGACTTGAAAAAGAAGCTGAGAATAAAAGACTTGAAAAAGAAGCTGAGAATAAAAGACTTGAGAAAGAAGCTGAAAGACTTCTAATAGAGGCTCAGGCTGAGGAGAGAAGATTACAGAGAGAGTCTGATGAGAGGAAAGAGAAAGCAAAAATGGAACATGAAGAAAAGGTCTTAGCTTTAGAGTTGGAAAAATTGAAATTGATGAACATGAGTAATGGTAATGATTCAAACAAGGGTTCATCTTCTGGTAAGGCTAATAATGATACTTTTAAGATTAAGTTGCCAACTTTTAGTCCTTCCAGTGATGACATAATGTTCTATCTGGACAGATTTGAACAAGCATGTACAGCTCATAACATAGACAAAGCAAAATATGTTTATCAGTTATCAGGGATACTGACAGGTAAAGCTCTAAGTATATTAAATATGGTGGATGAACCTGACAAGAACAATTATGAGGTTGTCAGGGCCGCTCTGTTAAAGAAATATCAGCTTAACGAAGACGGCTATCGTCTACAATTTAAAAAACATGTTACCTGAAAATGGAGTTGAATTCTCCGAGTTTATTGCAAGAATACGCATTACTTTCTCACGATGGGTTGAACTATCTAAGACGGAAAAAACTTATGAAGGACTTATGGACTTAATACTTAGAGACAAAGTCATGTCGTCTGTCAATGAGTCTTTCCTTGCTTTCCTTCATGAACGTAAACCTAAAACAATAAAAGAAATGGAAGATTTCTGTTGCCAATACGTAACTGCGCACCCACACATAACCATGGGTAACTCTAAGGTGAAAGAAGGTTTACCAGTTGCTTCGGCAGCTCCGTATGGCCAAAACTTTGCTCGTAGATCCCAACAAAATTTTGATAGAAAGAGTAGCGGTAATTTCTGTCAAAATCATGGAAACCAATTTCATGGTGATTCTTCTTCGAAGAATTGGAGACAACCTGATAGTGGTCGTTACTATCACCCTAATAATTATAGGCATTTCAAAAGAGGATATGGTAATAGAGGTTATTCCTGCCGAAGACCTCAAAACCAAACAAATAGATGTTCGCATCAATGTGAACATGATAGTAATCGTGGAAACTGGAATTCGAATCATGATAACAATTACAATAGAGACAATAATAACTGCAGAGATAATAATAACTCTGATAACTTCAGAGGTAATAATAGTCGGGGTAGATCTCAACACAAAAAAAAGAGATATCAGCAGGCTAATTCTGTACAACAGGAAACTGAGGGAGCCTGTAATCATGTTGTTGATAATAAAAACTTTGACGCTGTCACTAGTTCTGCTTTTGACTTTGAGAGAGCAAACAAATGCCCCCAATGCAGTACTTTATTCGAACCGGGTACCATAACTACTTTGAGTTGTGGTCACCCACTTCCCGCTCTTCCTGCTGCTGTTGCGCATGACGGGAGGGGTTCTTTAATCCTACATAAGGGTCTTGTTAATGATACTCCGGTCTCACTACTTTTCGATTCCGGATGCACCACTATTGGTGTTAGACAATCGCTTGTAGATCCATCTTGTGCTACAGGAAGGGTTATTAAATGTGTCACATTTGGCGGCACTCTAGAAAAATATCCTACTGCTGTAATTCGCATTGCCACTCCTTTCTTTACTGGAGATGTGCATGCTTGTCTCTTACCTAATCCTATTGCGGACCTTATTATTGGTCGTATTCACGGAGTTAGGGAGTGTACCCCACAGCAGATTGCTGCTTGGGAAGATAATAACATGCAAGCTACAAATGCAGTGGTTACAAGAGCACAAGCTCTACAAACACCCGAAACTTCACTGAATAGTGATAATGGAGTTGATAGCCAAGATAGTCACTTAGTGATTACTCGTGACTCTTTCATAAAATTGCAAGAAGAAGATCCTTCTTTAAAAAAATTTTTCATTCTTGCGAAGAAAGGTGATCCGAATCAGGATACAAATAGAAAATCTTGGATTTCAATGAGAAACGGCGTACTTGTACGTATGGTACAAGATTCGACTACGTCGGCACATTCGCAAATTCTTGTTCCCAAGAGCATGAGAGTGCAAATATTGCAACATGCTCATGACTCGCAATGTGCTGGACATATGGGTTTTGCCCGTACGAAGTCGAGAGTCCTTGCGGCTTTCTTTTGGCCTTTTGTCAATAAGGACATTCGTATTTACTGCCGATCATGCAAGGTATGTCAGGAGGTCAAATCTAGAGGACCACGACATGCTGCGCCTATCCAGGCTGCTGACATTCCTATTCGGCCGTTCCAGAAAATGGCCATAGATATTATTGGCCCTTTTAAGGTCAAGTCGGCCAGAGGACATCAGTTTATCCTTACATGTGTCGATATGTGCACACGTTGGCCAGAGGCTATTCCTCTTAAGAGCATATCTACTACAGATATCGCAGATGCTCTTTGGTTGATATTTTCTCGCTTGGGGTTCCCCAGAGAAATATTGTCAGACCATGGCACTCAACTCATATCTGACACTATGTCACAGGTAATGTCTACCTTACATATTGAACGATCTCTCAGTAGTATCTACCATCCTATGTCTAATGGGTTAGTTGAGCGTCTGAATAGAACGCTCAAGACTTTGCTTGGTAAGATAACTGAAGATCATCCTCAAGATTGGGACAGGGTTTTACCCGCGGCTCTCTTTGCCTATAGAGAAGTCCCTAATGAACACACAGGATTTTCTCCCTTCGAACTTGTCTTTGGCGCGCGTCCACGCGGCCCTATGTCTTTATTACACGATCTCGTCACTGCCGATGATATTAGCGATGAAACTCAATCCTCATATGAGTATGTCATTGCTCTTAGACAAAAGATCATTGAGGCATGTAAGCTAGCAACTGCTTCATCAGAAATTGCTAAAGAGAAGGCAAGGCAGTTTGCTAACAAGAATAGATGTCTACGACAACTTTGTCCAGGTGACAAAGCATTCGTCCTACTCCCCAGTAGGGAAAATAGACTTCTTATTGCATGGAAAGGTCCGTATGCAATAGTCTCTCGGGTTTCCGATGTTGACTATGTGGTCGATATTGATGGAAAGCATAAAACTTTCCACATAAACATGCTTTCGGAATTTCACGAACGTCCGGACTATTTGCTGCCTATTTTCCAGGCAACG
Organism: Oreohelix idahoensis; assembly: GCA_024509875.1. Classification (NCBI taxonomy): domain Eukaryota; kingdom Metazoa; phylum Mollusca; class Gastropoda; order Stylommatophora; family Oreohelicidae; genus Oreohelix; species Oreohelix idahoensis. The sequence continues at coordinate 428,619 of JAMPIV010022542.1, forward strand.
GATGATGCTCCTGCACCTCACGGTCATTATTCATCCCTGTCTGTCATACAGGATGAGGAAGCTACCTTCTCTGATGTCAACCTTCCCCTTCCAGTGGTTCCATTACATTCCACGGAATCTTGGAAAAACGTTTCTGTTTCTCCTAATCTTTCTGGTGACGAACATCGACAAGTCTCGTCGATGTTACAAACATTTCAGGATGTTCTCACTGACATTCCTGGACACACAGATGTCATAGAACATGACATAATTCTTACCGACAATAATCCAATTAGGGTTAGGCCGTATCCTATTCCTATACACTTTCAGTCGCAGGTGGAAAAGGAATTGGATGAAATGATTCAATTAAATATAATTGAACCATCGACTTCACCATATTCTTCTTCCATGGTTATTGTCCGGAAGAAGGATAAGAACATACGAATTTGCGTTGATTATCGCAAATTGAATCAGGTCACAAAGTTCGATGCTGAACCGATGCCTTTGTTAGAAGATCTACTGATTAGACTTTCTAATTCTAGATTCTTCACTAAACTTGACTTGTCTAAAGGTTATTGGCAAGTGCCTTTAGCAGAGCATGCCAAACCTCTTACTGCTTTTTCTACACCTAGGGGTCTATTTCAATGGAATGTTATGCCTTTTGGTCTCATGAACGCCCCTGCCACTTTCGTTCGCATGATGCGTCGAATTCTGTCACATCGTTCGGATGTCATCGCATACTTAGATGACATCTGTCTCTTCAGTGATACCTGGGAAGATCACTATTTAGGGTTATATGACTTACTGTCCACTCTACGTGAGAATAATTTGACAGCAAAACCTTCTAAAGCTTTTGTTGGTTTTGGTGAAATCTCTTTCCTGGGTCATCGTGTTGGTCATGGTCTCTTGAAGACAGAAGACCACAATACTTCCAAAATACTGAACATCTCTGTTCCTAAAACGAAGAAACAAGTTAGGAGTCTCTTAGGTTTAATTCAATTTTATGGGAGATTTATTCCAAATTTATCTTCGATCATGGCACCTCTCTCAACATTGTTGAAGAAAGGTTCGCCTAATCTGGTCCGTTGGTCTGAAGAATGCCAATCTTCACTAGACCAAATCAAGAATATATTTTCTTCTCCTCCCATCTTAAGATTACCTACTCTTGATAGGACTTTTGTTCTTCGGAGTGATGCTTCATCCACTGGGATTGGGGCAGCACTGATGCAAGAATATGCAAATACTCTGCATCCTGTTATGTACATTTCTAGAAAACTAAATGCGGCAGAGAGGAACTACTCGGTTTTAGACCGTGAGTTGTTAGCGATGGTTTGGTCAATTCTAAAACTACAAAGATTCCTCCTGGGCGCACATTTCATTCTAGAGACTGATCAGAAAGCTCTTACAGCTATTCAGACTAAGAATTTGAAGAGTTCGAGATCCACTCGATATGCTATAGCTCTTCAACCTTTTCACTTCACGGTACGAGCTATCCGTGGTGCGGATAATGTGATGGCTGACATTTTGTCTAGATGCCCACATGACTCCAACTAATACTTCTGTCCTATATTCCTATATATTACAGAGTCATAACACACCTATATTACTACAATAGATTAGCACATCTGTACTCACTTTATATGTACACACTATCGTGCTTTGTTATCATCTTCTTCTGTTCGTTTTTTAAGATGATAGAGGAGGACTGAGTGGTTAATATAAGGGCCGTTAGTTTACTAAACAGCCACAATTATTAATAATGTATTGTACCTTATGAAGCATATTAGTTATTAATTAGCATTATAATGCTTGTACTTTCTCAGAATGTCATTGATGAGCTGAGGACTTACCTTACTAGTATCAAGCATGACGAGTTCTAGATTGTGTACTTACCCTCGGAATGCCAGAGCATATGTCCTGGATCGTCATGTAGTTTAACTTTACTATGTACTTATGTCATTACATGCCAAATAATGTACTAATTAAATTTTCCTATCAGATTTGTACATCCATTTTTAAAGACAATATTAGAGTATGCTGTTTAATGATGATTATGGTAACTTGCATACGTATATTGTGTTTACATGCTAACGTGATGTGTGTTGGTGACACCTCCCCGATCTGAATATTTTTTGAGACATATTTATTTTTCTGTTGAGGTATATCCTCACCAGACACTCTATATTTAGCCTCATGTTAGGCAATTTAATTAATTATCAGCGCATAATTCGTGCGTTTTGAGCCGCTTATCGCATGCTCTTTGATATTTAAAAAAAAAAAATATGTTCCACATTTTTTTTTTATCGGGAGGAGGTGGTGATATGTTGCGTGAGAAATTCTCGCAACATCGTTTTATTACAATATCTATTTTATAACGCAAGGGCAACAACTGCTTGAAATTTATAGTCACTTTTCTCGGTAAGCATTTGTCTTCTCGCGTTGGTATTGAATGCAGTTAAGTTTTGAGCTGTGGTCATTTTGCGCTGGACTGCGCATGACTGGTCTTGCTTCTTGGTCGATCGATTTCCGCCCACCAGTGGAGTGAGCGATTTGAATGGCGAGAAAGATGCCTCGCTGAAAGAGGATCTCCGCTATTTTTTGTTCTGTCAGGAATGTGAAAGTCCTCTTATGGATATTTCGTTTATTCGAGATAATACCTCTAGTGTATTTGCACATGCCGGGAGGCATAATATTTCTGTGTATTTCCTGAAGGCAAGGTAAATTGACTTTCCATTAACTCTATCGATTTTTGGTCGTGAGCGATTTCGATTCATAGCCTGTCTTCGAAAGTCGTCGTCACGAGATGTTTTTCCCAGCTCACATGTCGCTGTATTGTACTGCATCGGTTGATGCATGTCCCAAGGACCATTACTTGCTACTTTGTTAAATGAACTAGGCTTGGAAAAACCTTTGTTAACTAGAGGATATTTTTGAGGACATTATTTATACTTCGGCAGACGTGTCTGTCTTGCTGAAGTCAGATTAAGGAGAGTGAACTGATCTCATACATCTGGTTACCTTCTGGCTAAGATAGAAAGGGATGGAGAATTTTCCCGACTACATTACAGCCTTATAATGTATTGACATGTCTGTGAATCACCTTTATTATGATGCTGTCTACCGTCCATTGCTATACTGACATTGTTGCTGTGATAATGACTGTCTGATGTACCTACATATTCGCGTATACATTTTGTCACTGTGGCGTCCACAATAAATGATACAGAAAAACGTCTAGCTGTTACAAGCATCATTGACTTTATACGTCGTGAGTTTACTGACGTCCTATGTGGATTGCCCTGTTATTTTGTATGAACATTGTTTGTCTGAACACATCTGCACACTACACAAAACCAGACATGCGGATACCATCCATCATCATATGGCATCACGCATCAAGCACCTAGACCACAAACAAAAAAGGACGTGCGATCATTCGTGTCGTTATGCGGATTTTATCAGAAATACATCAAAAATTTTAACGCTATTTGTGCTCCTCTGACTGATCTGACTCGCAAGGGACTTCCAGATAAAATTATTTGGACTGCACAATGTGAACTAGCGTTCCAAGAGTTAAAGGAAAAACTCACTAGCAGGCCTATTCTCAAACTGCCTGATTTGACACAGGACTTTGTCTTAAGAACCGATGCAAGTAATGTAGGACTCGGAGGGGCTTTGTTGCAAAGATCATCTTCACCTGATGGGGAACTGAAACCAGTCGCTTATGCAAGCCGCAAATTGAATAAGGCGGAACAAGGATACTCCACAAGCGAAAAAGAATGTTTAGCGTTAATCTGGGCAATAAAGAAGTTTCAAATCTATCTGTATGGTAGGACTTTTGTGGTGGAGACGGATCATCAGCCTCTCGTATTCTTATCTCAGGCTAAGCATGAAAACGCAAGATTGCTGAGGTGGTCTTTATTACTTCAACCTTATCAGTTTAGTATCCAATATATCCCAGGCAAATTGAATGTCGGTGCAGATTTCCTCAGTCGGCACCCCTGTGATCAAAATTAGAGTAATGGCAGACGGGAGGAGAGATTTTATCTATGTGTATCACTGGTTTTGGAACTTGCCGCAGGCATGTTTTCAAGTGGGGAGATGTGTCATAAAATTAACGAGTGATACAACGTAAAAATATCTCCAAAGGATAAAATGTAAGGATAAAAACCAATGCGTAAGCTGCTGGAATACATGATCGCCCGCGCCGCGGGTCATCAGGTGTTAGACTTGAAGGCAAAACGGAACGAGGATCAAAAGACAAAAAATCTGACTGAACGCGTACTTGAACTATCGAGGTTAATGGACGCAAATTGGTGGGGCAAGGAGGAAAAGTCACGTTCCCCCCCCCCCCCCCCAAGTTGACATAAAGTAAGGAATTCGACAGAAGGGACCTTGGATATGATACGCCACAGTCATTTATTGGACGCTTTTGCGATACCAAGCCTTTGATTTGAATTCAGCGGCTAAACGCAGATACTTGAAATATTACAAAATTTAAAAAGTAACTTTTTCTTAATATTAATGTTAGGAATATAAAAATTAGCTGGCCGGATGGCCCATTCTGAGCAGTGAAATAATATGTTTTTAATTTTACAGACGGATAGATAATAATGAAAATAATGACAAAAGACAGTGTTGTTCACAACAGCGAAAGACTGCATTGAATCAAAAGTGTCGCTATTTGCACAAAAAATCGCGACCTCGAGACGCAGGTGTTCAAATCTACTTAGCATGGAAGAGAAGGGATATTGGTGGGAGCTGTGTCTAAAAATAACTTTTAACGACAAAATTTTGGAGGGGAGAGAAAGGTTGGTTCAAAAATCAAGTACGTTTTGTGAAAACGCAAGTAGAGACGGACAGACTAACAGATAAAAATCCATACTTGACTGAAGCATGACTGAAATGACTTTAGTGTAGGAAATTTGAATTTAAAAAAAAAAACCAAGGCATTGATTGGCCACAGACAATCATATTATCCGCGCTCAGACGAGCTTTTTTGCCATTCCTCAATAGTTGTCCAGTGATAGACACAGTAAATTTCAAGTGTGGTGATTTCCAAATGAAATAAATTGAAATAAGTTCAGGGACGCCATACTATAGCCAGCAGCTCAGCTGAGTTTTGCTAGCATTTCTGTGTTCTTTATTCATAATCTGGTAAGATTGAAATTATTTCTTTGTATATTTTGAATATTGTTTAATGTTCGAGTGATTTGATACTGCCATATCGAAATCTAGCCTTACAAACAAGTAAGGATTCGCTCTGGACCCCCCGCCCTAGTTCAGGGTCTAGGGACAAACAATATATAAACTACAGCAAGGTTTAGGAAGGGGTGATCAAGTGTTGAGAACAGTGAATCATATCACCTATCCTATTCTATGGCAGTGAGATAATGCACCTATTTCAGAATCTGTAGACTGGGGAAACTTACCCTATGCGAAACCAACTAGGTAAGATGTGCTGTCTGGTCAGAGAGAACTGACCCTGTTTATGTGGTGTTATTGTAATTTGTTATGTGTAGAAGTGGCTTATTAGGTAAGGTTCTGAGCAAAAACCAATACTTTATTTCAGAGCTGTGAGTTCGATCTTGACACTAAGGTGGTGTCAAATGCTGATTAATAATTGAAGTGAGGACCCGTGCAGGGTACATTTCGACAGAACATCTGTGTATTGCTCAAGCACGGAGAGGTGGGGCCATCAGATTCCAGCACCAGAACAAATCTGGCAAAGTTGAGTAGGCTAGCTGGCCTGCTGAACTTACACCAACTTCATAAAACTAGCACCCAAGAGAATTTACTACTAAAGCATCCCGTTTCCTTCCATCATTAATGGACAATGCTGTGTAGGCATAAACAGGGAGGGATGAAGCCACCCCACAGCACATCCATTCATAGTTTTCCCAGAAAAATTAACATTACGAACAGTAATACTATAATTAATCTTGAAGATTGCATATGTAAACATCTTTCATTTAACATGCCATTTATTCATGCCATTCATTCATAAATTTCAAAATCTTTGCATAAGTTCTGGCCAAAATAAAACCTTGGTTCAGAACAAATAAATTTAAAAAAGATTTTCTATTCTAAAGTTAACCAGCTGAATTTAGTTCATTGTGTTATAAATTTTATTGATAGTATTAGATTTAATTAATATCTGTGTGTGTTTGTATATGTCCATACAACACATTGCATTCAGTACCCTAGATTTTAACGTAGCCACATTCATTAGTAAAAAAAAAGATATGTGTGAGGTCATAAAGTGGTAGCACGAAAGGGCCTTCTGTATATTCACAGCTACAATTATCTCAGGAGCCTTCACAGCTGACCTCACGCATCACACTAGGTGATAACACCACCATACAATACCATCAAAATTCACTACAGTACTCAAGACCTAATCTTCACACTCAGACAGCTGAGTAAAAAGGCCCTTGAGTATAAGAGTGAGATCCATCTTTGTTTCATAGATCTGGAAAAGGCGTTTATATATATATATATATATATATATAAAGCTGTGGAAGTATTATATGTTATCGTTCGGATATGATTCTGATGCAGTTATGATGCATTAAAGTTACAATAGTTGGTTGGAGAGCCCAGCCCTTACACGTGTTGTGTTAACTTAAGACACATAAGTTTTAGATCGCAGACAACTATTCAATTGCCTCATATGATGTTGTATAGAGTATTAACTTCTCAAAATTTAATTGATTACAGTGAAGGTAAACTTGCACGAGTTCCATGTTATATATTCTTGATGATGATTCATACTATGAAAATTCTCAAATAATATGAAGAATTGTACGACAGTATTAGTGTTTGGCTCATAAGCATATGCCCCCATCTGACAATTGGCTCATGCATAATATATTTTATAGGAATTGATTAGGTTAGTTGATATGACGAAAATGTCTCCCTACGGGATACATTTTTGTGGCCCCGCGCTTATGTGACCGGATGGCCTACGCTAACGCTAGTAACCCACGTTAACGTAATAAATAAAGACAGAATAAATTAATTCTTGCATCATAGACATCGAAGCACAAAACTTTTTCTGTGTTCCCTTAACTATTAGTTTTGGCGGGAGTTGCCCAGCGGCGCTGACATCAACGCTAGCTAGAGGACTATGTCACCTCATTTGCATGAGCTTATTTAAATTCTATGAAAAGAAGGTAACGATAGTTGCAGCTAATGAAAAATAAATCTTTACAATTTGAATAACCAATGAAAGATGCTCTAAGTGGACAAGCCCCGCCCCACTTATGAGTTTAGTAAAAGAAGATATTTTCTTAGTCATTTGTATCTAGAGATCCATAGCACAAGGACGTGATTTTGTCTGGTGATGTAGTAACCAGGCGCTCACTCAAACTGTCACAAAAGTCAGGCTCAGATAGAAGTACATTCTTAGTGATTTTTTTTTTTGTTTCTTTTCAATTATACAGTGTAATCAAACTGTTCATGAACACGTCATTTGAGCGCTTTTCTTTGTTGATTGTAACTATGTTCGGAAGAATATATATACTGTTCAAAAAACGAAACGCATAGCTACTGAAGGCACACACATAGCCATAATTTTGACATTCAATAACTTTTTTAATTTAATGAGTTAATTGTTCAAATTGCACACAAGAATACCTTACGGTTCAACCAATCAATTGACAGTTGTTTTGCATCTGGGTCACGAGAGTTTTTTGGCGTACGGGCTTTCCCGTTAGTATGGTGTGTGGCCTCCTCTTGCATCGATCAGCGACTGGCATCTCCTGGACATGGATGCGATCAGACGTCTGATGTGGGCCTGTGGGATGGCTGCCCACTCTTCCTGGAGTGCCTGGAACAGATCACGAGTGGCTAGAGCAACGTCTCGGCGACAAACACGTCTATGCAGCTCATCATACAGGTGCTCAATCGGACTCATGTCTGGAGACAGGGATGGCCAGGGAAGGGTGAGAATGTTGTTGGCAGTCAGGAACTGCGTGGTCAACCGTGCACAATGAGGTCTGGCGTTGTCCTGTTGAAATACAGACCTTTGGGCAGCCAAAAGTGGAAGGACATGGGGTCGAAGAATTTCATTGACGTATCGTTGCGCATTCAAGCCTCCTTCAATGTGCACCAATTGACTCCTTCCGTTGTAACTGATCATTCCCCACACCATTGCACCTCCACCACCGTGTGGCGAAGCTTCATCAACGCAATTTTGGGCAAAACGTTCATTTCGCCTACGGTAGACCCTACGCCGTCTATCATGACGCTGCAACAAAAAGAAAGATTCGTCACTAAACCAGACACGTCTCCATTGACTGTCAGCTGCCCAGGGACAATGCTGGTTGGCCCAAAGAAGTCGATTTTGGCGATGGTGGCGTGGAAGGACAGGTCCTCGTTGAGGTCGTTGTGCCCAAAGTCCAGCGTCATGAAATCTATTCCGGACAGTTTGATCAGACACATGACGTCCTGCAGGCAATGACTGGGCAGTTGAGGAATCTTTTGTAAACCTGTCTCTGAGGTGACGAAGCAGAATAAAGCGATCCTCCGCTGCTGTTGTCACTCTGGGTCGTCCACTGCGATGCCGGTCTTCAACTGAGCCAGTGGCTTGTAACCGGTGCCAAAGTCGACTGATGGTACTCTGATGCACGTTTAGATGCCTGGCAACCTGACTGACTTTCGCCTGCATGCAGTCGACCAACAGCAATGTTCCTTAAATTTATCGATAGAGACGCCATAAATGTCTGCTTGAAAATAAACTGAATTTTTTTTGGTGTAGCGTTATCCTTTTATAGGGTTTCAGTTGCGAAGTCAGTGAATAGTGTTCACCCCAAATTTTGTTGCTTTCACGTGCGCGCAACATGAGCTGTGGTCAAAAATTGCGTCATAAACACTATTGACCACTGCGTTGTAACGATTACAAAAACGAACGCAATTCAGGTCAACACGTGCATTTGACACTGTAAAGAACATTTGAGGCTGGTTTTTATATATCCTAGCACCAAATTTTACTTACAAACTCATAAAAACGCGCCCTCGGATAGCTATGCGTTTCTTTTTTTGAACAGTATATAATGGGAACAATACAATTTTTCATTATGGTTGCATTCCTAAGCTGTGACCAACGTACACCCGGCGAGAATTATGTTATTTTAGATTCGATTTAAAAGTTATATGATGACATTTCGTGTGAAAGTGCGTGGATTGTTTTCAAAGAGTGTTCCCTGATAATAAGTCGTTTTAACAAAAATGTTTCATGATTTGTCCTTCATCAAACATTTTACAATCCATGGCTTACTGTTTTTTTTTACATTATCTTTGTCTGCTTATATATACACTCAATCCCTATCAGGTACAAATACCAAACCTTACGGCACAGTGCATTCCTGTACGGTCATCTATGTGTATATTTCCTGTCCTGTCTGCAACAAGGTTTTTATCTCTGTGTGTGGTGTGTGTGTGAGTGTGAGTGTGTGTGTGTGTGTGTGTGTGTGTGTTTAACGTTTCTATAATTGTCTTAATCGAATTCAAAGAACAAAGACAAATAATTTGTTCTATACTTCTTTGTTTATTAAATATTTTTTTGTCTTTTAATAAAACAGAAACTTTAGACTGTCTTTCCATTTGCTATTAATACGGTTCTTTTGAACAACATGCATAAAAATGATGATTACGCAGCCTCATCAGATGCTGCTACGTCTGACTGTGATGTTGCTGGCTTCGAATAAAGGTTGATGTTCACTCAGGCGAATGGGTGTGGACGTTCGCTTGCAATGGCTGCAACAGTGTATTCATTAAAAAAAAAAGATCCATTGCTGACAACTTCTTGTAAGTTCATCTTATTTCTTTGGGCTATAAACTTCCTTGCCAGAGTCATCGTACACAGTAATCGTTTCAATCCAATTTTGTAATGCCTTAGCCGTCATTTTATGAGTTTCCTTGAGAGAACCCGCTAATATGCCTCTTGTGAAGATATTGTAAGAAGGGAAATCTAGGACCGGTAAATCATTACAGAATTCTCTCTCCTTACCGCAGTTAACAGCTGCGAATCCATGCCTGAATCTCTTAGTTATTCTGGCAGCCTGGTAAAAATTATAAATGTCAGCGACGGATGCAGAAAGTGGCTATCAAATATGTTCCTATATTTTTTATCGTTATAAATGACGTGTGTATTTTGGTAACCACAAACAGGGATGTACGTTTTTTAATGACAGACAAGTGATCATGTTTGTGGGCGTGAAATGAGTGCGCCTGCTTGTTAGGAAAAATAACGGGTATTTTTAAATATCGTTAAAATCCTAGTTTTATTGGCTTGAATGACTGGGGGTGTTAATGTTCTAGCTAGTGAATGATAAGTATGTGTGTGTTTAGGCAAGCGATTGACAGGTGTGTTGGTGTTTTAGGTAATGAGTGACCGTTGTCTGAGTACTCAAGCTAATGAGTGACATTGTATGCAGGGCCGGATTAAGCTAGTGCGGGGCCTGTAGCATATGTTAAGAAAGGGGCCCTATATTTAAAAAAAACAATAAAACAACACAAGAATATTTGAACACATACATTTTTAATTTGCATAGTAATTATTATTATCAATTAATTTGTGCATGTAATCATATAAACTTGCCACTCATGTTGCTGGCGTTGTCATAACTTTGACCACGGCAGTCTTTAATATCAATGTCATTTGCCTTTAAAAAATTAAGTAGACTTTTAGTAAGCTGTTCAGCACTATGACCTTCCATATCCAAAAATGTCACAAATCTTTCAACTGGTCCAGATGGCAAAAAATTGCGCAGAGTCAAAGTCAGCTGGTCCATATTAGATATATCTGGAGTAGAATCTAATGAAACGGAATAATACTTGTATTTCTTCACTTCACAGAGAATGTGATCCAGTATGATGGATCCAATCAGATTGATGAATTCCTCACACGTTGTTTTAGATAGATATGATGTATGTCCAAATCCTTTGTTTGCATGAGTACTTATATGCTCTGCCAGAAAAGGGTCAAACTTGGCCTGTAATTCCCGTTATAAGGGGACCCAACAATTTCATCACTGCCACGAAATGAAAGGCCTCGTTCTGCTAAAAACTTCACAACTTCAATTATTCGCTCTAGAAGTTTGTGCCAATACTTTTCTTGAATGTCCATTTGTTTCACAAGTTGGGAATCGACACGTTCACCTTTGTTTTTACGCATCAACAGTGAAATTAAAGCTTGTCTATGTGAGGAGCTTTCTTCATGTCGACGCAATAGACTGCTTGCATTTTTCCAGTCATTAAACCCTTCCACAGTAAACTTTGATGAACATTCTGAACTCATAAGCTTGCATGGGAAACAGAATAGGCGCCCTTTACTTTCTGAATAGCATAACCATTTTCTTGCATGTTGCTTGTTTGTAAGTTTATGAATATGTGTAAAATAAGACTTCTGACATTATCGAGTTTTCTTTTCAGTGTCATACAATCGCACGGATGAAGAGAAGGCACTATCAACATGTTGACATTTTTCACTTCCCTTGGATATCCAATATTCACGCTCACAGTCATCTATATTGTTCGGCCAGTCACCAATATCATTAGAGTACTTCTTCGTTTCACTTATTCTTTCACATTCAGACTCAGTGTATACTGGGTTTTGCTGTATGTTTTCTGCTGCACAGCCTGCGCTAGTACTAGTTGTTCCTGTACTTCCAGCTTCAGCGATAAGAGTACCACCACCATGAACATCAAAATATTCTGTCAGCTTACATGTTTTTGATATCACAAGTTGATCTCTTCTTTCTTTTTCTTCCTTCGCTTTATGTTTTTCACTTCCAGAAGCATAATTACGTCCAATATCTCTGTGTCTACTGCTCATTTTTTGAGTTTTCTAACCTTACAAATCAAGAAATTTTAATCAAGATCGAAAGAGAGTGCGAGCACGCCGTATACCTCAATTAAAACAGGAAGTTTCCGTTTCCTAAATTCTAGTTTTTATTGTTAATGCAAATTCATTTCACAAAGAACGAAACAAAATTAGAGGGGCAGTCGCCTAGAGCCAAAAAAGTGGCTTCCGTCCAAACGTGACCAAATTTTCTACGCCACTTAAATGGCTTCCGTCCGCAGTTAGTTAAGATAAAAATAATGAAGAGTCACACTAAGTCACCGTCTTATGCTCTTTCTCTCACAATTTCGTGACACCAAATGAAAAGGCGCTAAAGATGGCATAAATCACAAGATCATTGGTTTAACGCTCGTATTAGATGACCAAAAAATTATGTACATATTTATTGGCGCGGGGCCCCTAAAAGCGCGGGGCCCGTAGCATATGCTACTTGTGCTACTACGTTAATCCGGCTCTGATTGTATGAGTGTTTTAGTTAGTGAGTTACATGTGTCAGGGTGTTTTATGTGGTGAGTTACAGGTGTGTGGGTGTTTTAGCTACTGTGTTACAGGTGTGTTGGTGTTTTAGCTAGTGAGGTACAGGTGTGTGGGTGTTTTAGCTAGTGAGTTACAGGTGTCTGGGTGTTTTAGCTAGTGAGTTAAAGGTGTGTTGGTGTTTTAGCTAGTGAGTTACAGGTATGTTGGTGTATTTGCTAACGCGTTACAGGTGCATGGATGTTTTAGCTAACGAGCTACAGGTGTGTGGGTTGTTTAGCTAACGAATTACAGGTGTGTGGGTGATTTAGCTAACGTGTTTCAAGTTTGTAGGTGTTTTATCTAGTGCTTTATAGGCGTGTGGGTGTTTTAGCTTGTGAATTGCAAGTGTATGGGTGTTTTAGCTAGTAAGTCACATGTGTATGGGTGTTTTAGTAATTCACAGGTGTGGGTGTGTCGACTAGTGCGTTACAGGTGTGGGTGTCTTAAGTAATAAGTTACGGGTGTGTGGGTGTTTTAGCTAGTGAGTTGCAAGTGTCTGGGTGTTTTAGCTAATGAGTTACATATTAAGTGTTTAAACTGCTGCGTTTTAGGTGTGTGTGATTTAGCTAGTATAGTTGCAGGTGTGGATGATTTAGCTTGTGATTAACACGTGAGGTGGGGGCTTTAGCTAGAGAGCTGTAGGTGAGTGAGTTTTAGTTAATGATAATGATATGAGCGTTTTAACTAGTGACAGTTTTGTGGATGTCTTTATTAATGTGATACATCTAAGTTTTTTTTTTTTAAGCTAGTGAGCGACAGGTGTGTGTGTGTGTTTTAACAAGTGAGCGACAGGTGTGTGGCAGTTTTAGCTAATACGTGACATATGCGTAAATGGTTGTGCTAGTGAGTGACTGATGCGTGAGTGTGACAAAACGGGACGGGTCCTATCGATCTTTGTTTCTCTCCGGCAGTATCGGTACACTTGTGGTACTGATATCTATTATTTGCTGTCAATTGTCACACTTTTCTTTCTTCTTCTTTCTTTACTTTTCTGCTAAGTAGCAGATATTTGATTTTAGTGAAGACTAGATTCATATTTCCTTTTTTTTTTTAACCGGACCTTTTATTGGAGAACAAAATAAGACTTACCAAGTACAGGAAATCTCTAAATGTTAATAATGAACACAGGACTAGGAAACTGAAGAAACTGTAAAATTAAAGACCCCCCAGATGCGTGTAAGAGACCCACCCGTCTCTTTTATTCATCTGAGCAGCAAGTGAGTGTGGCGCTGGCTATTGCACGCCACACGCAAGAAAATAAATAGGATTTTGGTGCTGATGAGCGCTGCGCGATAGTGATTTGTCGATATGTGTATTGCGCACATGACGTGAGCAGTGTGGAGGAAAGATGGACAGAGCGTGTGTTGACCCTGAATGGGCGACTTGTGTGTGTGTTCTACCCAATGGTAGAAATATAGGAAATGTTAAAATAGAAGTGTCTTGAAACATATTAATGTTTATTAATTACAACTAAAGGTAGGAATAGGAATGAGGTAATGTTTATATGGACCTACGGATTATAGGAGTTGCTGAATCTACCTAATTATGCATGCTGTGTAATGATGTATTGTCTACGTGAATAATAAATGGAATGTTACTAAAATATCCAGCTGTTATATTGATCGTTGTGTGGAATCTTCGAGATATAGAAAGTATCGTTAATGAACTATTGTGGCTGTCCTGAATCTTGTGGACCTATGATATATAAACCTAGACACAGTGTGAAAACGAGCACAAACAATCAACTGAAGAACATAAACTTATAACGCCACAGATATGGGAGGCTCGTTCCGTTGGAGAGGAATTAATTGTTTGGAATATGTACAATGCTGTACTGTGGAAAGTACGCAAGATATCAAGCACACGAATTTGTGGAATCAATAGAAATTGCAATTTTTCGTACGAGGTCATGCCAAGACCTTGGACTGTTGGGAAGACGTTATTACCAAACAACATATATTCTATTAAAATCGCTGAACAGACATTTGACTACCTACGAACAGATATGAAATTTCGACACAATATATTGCGGTCACAAGTTACTATGACGAATATTGTCACCTGGAGGCCATTTCGCGTTGAATCGTTGTAGTGAACCATTACATCAAGATCACCTGAACGGACTTGTAAATCCTAAAATAAACTTACCAGTGGACATTTATTATACCAATAATATGGATCGTGAGAAGCATGACGGTATCCAGAACCAATCTTTTGGGTCTTTCGGGTCTGACAAGTCTTTCAACCCTGATGTCCGAGAAATCATTTCGGTTGTCTGCAATGGTCAAGAAGGATGATTTAATCTTTTACGTACGTCATCAAACAGATTTGCTGACCACTTGGATTTCGTAATCAGGAACATGAAACGTCTTGAACAGGACACTTATACGCGTTGAGAAACTCAGACTTTACATTCTTTCTTTGACCCGTGTTTATTGCATAGATTCAAGGCTACTTTGCGAGGTTGATGCTTTTTGTTTACAACGAGGATTGGCGGTCGTGGATTTTAATCATATAAGCGAATATATGTTTGTAGGGTCATGGTCTCCGGTCCTAAAAATGTCAGGCACATCTTATTTTTGTGTATCTTTTATGTTTTATGTTTTCTTGTGGACGACACTCAGTTATATCCTCGGATGAATTTAGTTGTCGTCGTTCTATAGATTTTGATTGTATTGATCTCTTTCAGGGATTCAGCATTTAGTGCTGTCGTATTTCCGCTCTGACTGAGATTAATATTTTCTTATTTGTTTAGCTGTGCTGTTAAGTAACATACTGTCGTGTATTTCTTATTTAGTTTATAGGATTATGTTCGTACCTGTAGGTCTTCTCTGACTTTCTTTTTAATATGTACAGAAGTTCTATGTGATTGTATCTCGTCCTGTACCGTTCATTGACGGTGGAAACAACTGTTTTATTATATGGTAAGATTTTATGACTTTTTACATTGTTGTCTTTTTCCTGATTTGTTTCCAGTGTTGTCAGTTAATCTTTTGTCTAATGTGATAGTATGGCATGCTTTTAAATAGGTAGTAAAGGCGATATTTAGTACTGGATTATAGTATATTGTTAATTGCTGATATGTTAATATATACGATGATTACGGATACACTGTGAGATTAGTTGATAAGTATCATATACTTCAGAGACAAGTATATCACACATAACGAAGAAGTACTGTATATACAGTTGGTTTTGAAAAGGTTTGAATTACCTTACGACTAAGTACAGTCATTTAACTACAATTGGGATAGATATTCATTTTGCATCTATATCCCATTACTCTTTAAGTATATTATGGCTGACTTTGTAAAAGTTAAGGCGGGATTTATACAGAATGGGAAAAACTTGAATTTCTCGGGTGATGATCTTATCATCATCATGTGACATATTCTTTCCAGAACGTTGTCTCCATTACAGCTGCTCTGAACGCATCACGATTCTGGGCAAGTCGACCTGCATCAGCCAAAGACAAGTTCAGACTCTCTGTGATGTCCTGGGTCCACCGTCGTCTAGGTCGACCCCTTCCCCTTTTTCCAGGGACCATGCCTTCCATCACTGTTTTTTCCAGACTATTATGTCTTTTTATATGACCGAAAAATTTCAGCTTCCTTATTGCGATGGTATTTAGAAGCCAATGTTCCTGTACGTTTAGTGAGTGCAGTACTTCTCTGTTGGTCTTTTTTTCTGTCCAGGGTATTCTCAACATCCTTCTGTAGCATTTCATTTCGAATGATGTAATCTTTTTTGCAACTGTTTTATTGAGTGTCCAAGTCTCGCAGCCGTATGTTGCTACTGGGAATATACATGCTCTGATCAGTTGTAACTTTGTTTCTTTGCTTGTGCCTTGCCATAGGTTTTTCATCTGTATTAGCTTATGTGAAGCAATTGCAAGTCTTCTTTTAATTTCTACTGCACAGTCGCCAGAGCTGTTAATGATTTATCCTAAGTATTCGAATTCATTGACACTTTCCAGTTCTGATGATCTTATAGCCTATGTAAATAAAGAAATAGCGGAATACAAAAAAGAGAAAGAAAGAGAAGAAAAAAGACAAGAGAAAGAAAGAGAGAGAGAAGAAAAAAGAGAAGAAAGAGAGAAAGAAGAGAGGGAACATGAGAGAAGGGAAAGAATTCGTTTAGCAGAAATTGCTGCAGAACAAGCGAAATTTGAAAGCGAAAAAACTTTTGAGTTAGAAAAATTGCGTTTACAATCTTCTTCTTCTAGAGAATCGTCTGGTACAGGATCGTCTAAGATCATTAATTTAAAATTACCAAATTTTTCTTCATTACATGACGATATAGGATTCTCTCTTTTGAGATTTGAATCAAGAGTTACGGCTTTAAATTTACCTAAGGCCTCATGGCCTGAACATTTTGTCGGGTTACTTACTGGTGAAAGTTTACAAACTTTTTTTAACATTGCCGATGTTAAAAGGAACGACTATGAATCCATAAAATCAGTATTTCTTCGCAAATATTGTTTAGATGAGGAAGGATATCGTTTAAAATTTAAATCGATGGGTCCTGTGGAAGGTAAGGATGTCGAAGACTTTGTGTCTTCAGTGAAGATGTGTCTAAACAGATGGATTGAACTGTCTAATATTACTAAATCTTTCGAAGGTCTTTATGATCTCTTCTTAAGAGACAAAATTTTATCTTCGGTAAATACTGAAATTTTCTCATTCCTTCAAGAAAGGAAGCCCACAAATATAGGAGAAATGGAAAAAATTAGCTCAACAATTTTCGGTCGCACACCCAAACTTGCCTTTAGGTAAGACGAAGGTCCTAGAAACTTTGCCAGCTTGTGCGGTCACTCATGATAGATCACGCACTCGCAGCATGGACCGACGGTATAGGGAAGACTATCAAAATTCCTATAGAGGTAGATATAATTTCCCTCATAATCATTCGCCCTCACGGGGTATAGAGAGACGCAACTTTAACCATAATAATAAAAAGTCATGGCAAAGAAATAATCAATACTCCAATAATAATTACACTCACAAACATCATTTTTCGGGACCCTCACGTAATGATTACAATAACAGTAATTACAATAACAAACATCATGTCTCACCACCATCTCGTGATGATTCTTCTCGCACGGACAAAAAGAGTTACTATCGGTCTGACTGTCCAGTGGATCGGAGAGGAACACATTTTTCTAGGAGTCAAAGTAGAGGAAGATCACAAGCTCACGCTTGTCAGATTAACGTTGGTAATGATAATATTTCCAATAATGAGAATAATACTCATGCCAATGCATGTAGTTTTGATCTGGAAAATGGTGGTAATTGCACAGAATGTATGACTCTGTTTCAACCTGGATCTACTCCACGTCTGAGATGTGGACATCCTCTGCCAGTTTTGTCTTTAAATGATGGGGTTGGCTCACTTGTGATCCATAGGGGTTTTGTTTTTGACACACCCGTGTCTATTTTACGTGACAGTGGATGCACCACCATTGGCCTAAGGAAGGCACTAATTCCTTCTTCTTGCTTTACGGGAACCTCTATAAAGTGCGTAACTTTCGGTGGAACTGTTGAATCTTATCCGCTGGCAGATGTGGTAATAGATACTCCGTTCTTTTCGGGAAAAGTAAGAGTGTGTGCTCTCGATCGACCTTGTTGTGATTTACTTATCGGTAACATAAAGGGGGTTAAAGAGTGTTCTGAACAGGATATTATTGATTGGGAGAGAAATCATCCCTCCTTTGCTAACGCGATCACAACCAGAGCACAACAAGCTGCAGAGACAAATGAATTAAATTCTTCTATACACACTCAACACATTACAACTTGTCATTACATTGACAAAAATATATTTATAGCAAAACAACAAATGGATCCTTCTTTGGGACATTTATTCCCATTAGCTATTGCTCGAACTATTAAACATTCTAAAAATTCAAGACATTGGTTTCAAATGCAGGATAATATTATGATACGATGTTTTGATAATTACTCTTTCATTCTCAAACAAGTTATAGTACCTACGTCATTTCGCGCACTAGTCTTGTCAAATGCGCATGACGTACCATTTGCTGGACATATGGGAATTTCCCGTACGGCTTATAGATTACTAAAACACTTTTATTGGCCTGGGGTAAATAAAGACATTTCAACTTATTGTAAATCTTGCGCTGAATGTCGAAGTGTTGCACGTAAGGGTGCACATCAATAAGCACCGTTACAGGTCACGGATATTGCTGTACGCCCTTTTTTCAAATTGGCTATTGATATCATAGGACCACTGTCTGTAAGGTCTACCAGAGGTTTTCAATACATATTAACATGTATTGACCAGTGTACGAGATGGCCAGAAGCCATTCCTTTAAAAAATATTACCACAGTGTCGGTAACAGATGCGTTGCTGTCTATATTTTCACGCATCGGGTTTCCGGAAGAAATCCTCTCTGATCATGGATCCCAGTTCGTGTCAGGTATGATGTCAGATGTTTTCAACACACTTCGTATCCGTCACTCTCTTAGTGCTATATTTCACCCTAGCTCTAACGGGGTCGTGGAACGTTGGAATGGGACATTAAAACAATTGTTGGGGAAGGTGACTACATCATTTCCTCAAGAATGGGATCGTTTTATTCCTGCTGTACTGTTTGCGTACCGAGAGGTTCCTAATCATACTGGTTTTTCGCCTTTTCAGTTGGTATTTGGTGCGAACCCAAGAGGACCAATGTCTCTCTTACATGATTTGTTAATGGAATCTGATGTGAATAATAATAATAATAAGAAATCCACTTATCAATACGTTACAGATTTACGCCAATATCTTGTGGATGCATGTCAGGTGGCGACTGAAGCATCTGAGATCGCAAAATATAAGACCAGATCTCGCATTAATCGAGATAGACAACTAACATCTTTCTCAATCAATGACGATGTTTTTGTTCTCCTGCCACTCAAAGTAGATCACTTGTTAGTAACATGGCAAGGTCCGTTTAAAGTGGTTGCAAAGAGAACGGACGTGGACTACGTCATCAATATGCGGGGTAAAGAAAAAACATTCCATGTTAACATGCTCTTACCATACATCACTCGTCCTCCTCAGTTACAATTCATTTGTGATGCTATCATGAACCAACCTACCCATCATGCATCTATCGCGTTGGTGGATGAGGTGAAAACCAATTTCGCTGATGTACCTTCCACGTTTCCGGTAGCACCTATTAAGTCTTCGGAAACATGGAATGATGTTATAATTTGTACTGATTTACCTGCAGATCATAGGGATCAAATTCGTTCTATGTTGGTATCCTTTCAGGATGTTTTGTCTGATCTTCCGGGACGTACTAACATTATCACACACGAAATCAAAGTGTCAGATTACACCCCGATGTCATTACGACCATACGCCGTTCCTCTACATGTTAGAGATCAGGTGGAAAGTGAAGTAGATGGTATGTTAAAACTGGGTATTATTTCACCGTCTGATTCACCTTTCTGTTTTCCTATGGTTGCAGTACGAAAGAAAGACAAGTCAATTCGTATTTGTATTGACTTTCGTCGCCTGAACAAGGTGACCATATCCGATTCTGAACCAATGCCTTTGCTGGAGGATTTGTTGCCACGCCTATCATCCGCCACTTTCTTCAGCAAGTTTGACCTATCTAAAGGTTACTGGCAGATTCCTCTGGCTGATGTATCAAAACCTTTGACTGCTTTTGCCACTTCTCGTGGATTGTTTCATTACAATGTCATGTGTTTTGGTTTACGGAATGCTCCAGCGACATTTGTACGCATGATGCGTCGCGTTTTAGGTAATCGCACCGATCTCATTTCGTATATGGACGATATTTGCATTTTTCATGACACTTGGGAACAGCATATCGCTGGGATACAGTCGTTGCTCCAAACTCTCAGAGTACATAACCTCACAGCTCGACCTTCCAAAGTCGAAATTGGGTTTACTGAGATTTCATTTCTGGGTCATAAGATTGGCCGACATACAATACAACCTGATGAGTCTACACTAAAAAGGGTACTAGATCTTGCCATACCAACTACTAAGAAACAAGTTCGTAGTTTGCTGGGACTCATAAACTTTTATCACAGGTTTATACCACGATTTTCCATTTTAACTTCTGTTCTATCTGCTCTGACAAAAAAGGGTATGCCTGACAAAATAATATGGAACAAAGAGTGTGACCATGCCTTACAGAACATCAAAACACAATTTTCAATGATTTTGACGTTTTACCAATAGCAGGAAAGGACAATGTCCTGGCTGACACCCTCTCTAGAGTTATGTAATAACTCGAATACGGAAGTGGACAATAATTACTTATTTATTCATATTGTTATTACTGACATTATTTTTTTTCCTTTAAAATCTAGATAGATATCATTTAATAAATGATAGGTAATCATAAGGCATTAGGGATAAGATGAATGAATTAATCTCGCTTCACATTATAATTGCCTGACTGAAAACTAAGTTTTCAGTTGTTCGAGGGGGGGGGGGGGTAATGTGGCGCTGGCTATTGCACGCCACACGCAAGAAAATAAATAGGATTTTGGTGCTGATGAGCGCTGCGCGATAGTGATTTGTCGATATGTGTATTGCGCACATGACGTGAGCAGTGTGGAGGAAAGATGGACAGAGCGTGTGTTGACCCTGAATGGGCGACTTGTGTGTGTGTTCTACCCAATGGTAGAAATATAGGAAATGTTAAAATAGAAGTGTCTTGAAACATATTAATGTTTATTAATTACAACTAAAGGTAGGAATAGGAATGAGGTAATGTTTATATGGACCTACGGATTATAGGAGTTGCTGAATCTACCTAATTATGCATGCTGTGTAATGATGTATTGTCTACGTGAATAATAAATGGAATGTTACTAAAATATCCAGCTGTTATATTGATCGTTGTGTGGAATCTTCGAGATATAGAAAGTATCGTTAATGAACTATTGTGGCTGTCCTGAATCTTGTGGACCTATGATATATAAACCTAGACACAGTGCGAAAACGAGCACAAACAATCAACTGAAGAACATAAACTTATAACGCCACAGTGAGTAGCCAAGATTGGCGTAAGCAGTACATTTTCATTCTGTTTTATTACTAACACGTGAACTGTTATATATATATATATATATTGTTCTGTGAATTTTAATATGTGAAACTCGCTATTGGATGTCAGTCATTTGAGGCTGGTGTCGTGAATTATTCTAATCCCCATATATAAATTAAAACGTAAATGCAAAGCCTAACAAATAAATTTAATAAAAGGAAAGAAGAATGGTAAAGAACAGTGCTGTCACAATGACTGTACTCGAAATCCCCCTTGTTTTCTACTTCGTCGGAAAATTGTAACGCTTTCACGTTGATAGTAAAAGCCTACTGTGTCGCTGCACGCTTTCTTCAATGAAACGTGTACTGTATTTCTTGGAAAAACTTTGAGATACGCAAGCTGATCATTGACCTAAATTTAATATTTCATTCATTCCATTTTATACACGGTGTAACTAAAAGACAGATGGACTAAAGGATAGAGAGAAGGGAGAGGCAGAAAGCAGGGACACCTGCAACACTAAACACGCGTCGCGCGATACACAATTGCTGCCATCACGCGTGTAAGGCCACATGCACTAACTTTATTTCAAATCGACAGTGATAAAATTCACTACCCATACCAGAGTTAGGTTTTAAAATCCTGAAAAACGCTTATTAGGAAAGATGACATTAGATGGGTTTACGTTTGAAAACATGACAGTACCCAGACACCACATGGGGATTGAAGTGAACAGGAGGTGGTAGAAAATGCACATTTTGAACGCAGCCACCTAGCTCCCTTAAATTGAGATATTTGGATTCCTTAGGGTTTGCTGACAAAGAATATGTAAAACGTTACGCAAATAGTCTAGGAATTACCAAGTTATGGCCAAAATAAAATAGTGGGGGTGCCTGACAGCATGAAATCATTTCTGCTCATAAAATTTTTTTTTATAACGTGTTTGAAAAAAACATTACGTTACGGAAATAGCCTACCATGTTAACTCCTATTTGATTGGAGCGCAACAAATGAAAGACTAAACACGATTGGTCGGACTATAAATACTATCTTGTGTTGTCATGGGAAACGTGAGAAAGGGGTACTTTTTTGAAAAGATTTGTAGACATGGTTTGATTGGGTAGAGCTGCGAATATACTCAATTCAGAGCGTCTGTTCATTGCCACATCTTGTAATAAACCTACTAAGAAGCAGTGCGTTGAGCACCAGTGTATATTTTTTATAAAATAAAGCCTGGGACATCGGCAGATCGGAGTTGTGCTATATTCATTGCCAGTCAACGAAACTGTTTATTATTATTTCCATGAATTGTGGTAAGCTTGAAATATTCAATATCTTTTAATGAAAATTGAATGTAAATTGATAAATTATGTCTATATATATATGTGTGGTTCAGTAGCGAACATGATGTAAAGCCTATAGTGCTCCAGCCTGAACAGAAGGTGTCGGAGGAAAGTAAAACTGCATGGAATGGCCAAACAGTACACTGACACCTAGATTATTAACTAGAAAGAAATAATGCTGGAACTGCAGAGGCGTAGTAACCATTAGGGAGGGAAATACTGGTATAAAGTATTTCAGATGAAGCTGACAGTTGGCCTAACGCTCTGAACTCAATGTTTGTGATGTATTGTGCTCAGTGTAGAAATGGAGTATAAATTAGTTCTGACGTAGAAGGTACAACCTTCTTGTTTCAGGGACCGTGGTCTTAAAGTTATTGAGCAGCACCTGGTCAGAGCTTTGCTGAAGCCAGAGGTGGACAGCATACTCCTTGGTCCATATAGCAACCAGTGGGGTGGCTCCAGAACTCATTAAAGAAATCGAGCAGAGGAGTCTTTTACTGCAGTCATCACGCAAGATAAGAGAGTGTGGCCATGGAGCTCAACATTATGTACCCCCATCTTAAAATGACATTATAAACTAAAATTAAGAGGGGAATTTAATTGTTTTAATACCAGGAACTGAGAACATCTCCAATACTAGTTCCAATAGAAACAAACTATTGAAGTCATGATGACAAATACCAACAGAGCTTGAACAAAACAAAACCAGTATTACCTCATATTACCACTACACAACTGACACACATAGGATACCATTAATAATATATGTCACTATAAGAATCATATTAATAAATTCTGTACATATAACTTGTAATTAAAATTGATTGTGATTCCTGGCTCCCTTTGTATTTGAATCAGGACACATATACATTCATGACAGCACTGAATACATATTGTTATTTGAAAAGTTATCAGTGACTCCTTTAAGATATCCTCTTAGAGTGTTATATGTATGTGAGTGTCACAGTGTTGTCAAGTGTGGTGGAATAAATTAAATTGTTTATCTGTCTGTTGTTGTTATGACTTACACTTCATCATACACATACCCTAGACATATAACGTAGTCATCACACTATTCTAGAATAATTCTGACTGAGGTATACATATGTGGCAGTAAGTAAGGTTATCTATAATACACTACTCTTATTAGATATAGATACCTTCACAGCTGATCTCAGTCAGTACAATAAGTCCCCTATAAATATTTATAACATCCCACTTTACCACAGCTGGCAACCTCAGCGTATAGAATGATGATTCATGAACCACCACTGCACGGGCTGGTGATTGCTTTATTGATAGTTTTGTAAAGAGAAATAAAAGCTTAAGGTAGTTCCAGGTTCCCTATGGAGCAGGGAGGGAAAATTGAAAGAAATTATGTACATTCTATGTATAATACTTACATTTTCAAAGTAGTGTAAATGTCATTATAAACATATTCACTTCACAATTAATATAAGTTTTCAAGCTTTAACCCAGTATAAATGTATATGTGAAAATATTCATGTTAAAAGTAATAGAAGTTTCAAATTTTTCCATAAGTGTAAATATAAAGGAAACATAAAGGAATTTATGTTGTGAACACTTTTCAAACAGTGGAGATGTAAAACATATATCTGTACGTTTAACCTTTTCATTTAAATGTAATGTAAAGCTAAAGCTATTCAGTTTAAATGTAAAGGAAGTTTTATCCTGATGGATTCAATTTAATTCTCATCGAGGGTAAATTCTGACATGGGATGGTAGGATAGAAGTGGGAGGCACACAACTATGTATCGGAAAACTCCATACTTAGAAGAGCGTTTCGTTTCTATTACCAATTATTGGTGGTACCAGCAGAAGGTACTATCTCTGGAACCACGTGAAGGTATAAGTGGACTGACGATGTGCGAGACTCCATCATAAGAGGGTCTTATAGAAAAACGCAGAACCAGCTGGGCCATTACTCCTTAACGTTCTGGGATCATGCGGCGCCTGAACTTTGACCAGAGACGAGCGCGAGCAGAGTAAAAAGAACCAACCCATCAGGAGGAGGTTTAGAATCATCCTTGGCAGCTAAGTTAACCCATATGCTGCCACTTGAACCTCTTTTCAAAAACCATCACCCGAGTGATGAAAACATTTTGTAATTAACTATTATTCCTTTCTTTCAAACTGTTAAACTTAAAATGAGTATTTAATTTTATTTTTTTTTAATTTAACTTCGACTTAATCATCATAAAGTTACTACATGTTTGTCTCAGTCAAATTACTTCAAACACTCTAAAAAGAGCTATATTATAATAATAATTCCACTGATTAACTCAGGGGTATGGACTTAACGAGCTAGAATAAACCATTGCATAAATTATTCATAAAAGGTGTCGGCAGATTACAGAATTCACGTGCTCAGCAACAGCCAGCATTGTTTTCGCTTATCTGAATATCTTGTGAAGACTCCCATGCGATAGAAGCTTTACTACTCTTCTGTCGTCATTTCTGCCAAGAGTAACCTTGTGTAAAGATAGACTCCCTTGAATCCAATAATATATACTCTTGAGTTTTGGTCAATGTTGGACCACTACTGCAAAGCAGGGGAGGCAATACCGTCACAGTGAGTATGTATTAGAAAGAATTCTTTATAGCTCGTTGACAGATGCAGGAGTCTACTGACGACTCAGAGACACGTGTGACAACATCTACACAATCACACACTTGAGCGTTTGTGAGTTTGACATTATTGGACCTGTGGATATTGGAAAGGCCTGCTGACTATATTATGTTACGTGAGCTACAGCTTAGGGAAGTTAGTTTCATTAATTAGTTTTGTGTCAAGCGCTTGGTTCATTTATAGTAGGAAGCGCGTTAAAAAAAATCTCGTCTGTTTAGGTCAAGTGACCAAGCGATTTTCATAGAAATGGTATAGCGTGTCTCTAAATTGGCAATTGATGGTCTCAGGTGGATACAACGTGGTGCAAGTCAGTTGTGAAATGAAAGGCTGTAATGTTGTCGGTTTAAGAAAGCCAGCTTTTGTATTGTCAGGTGTGAAGGACAATTGGCTCCTTACAGTAATGAAGACAGCACGGTATTTTGTTGCGTCCTGCATTGGAAGCAGTGGACGGTTGCATTTGATAAATTGTAATAGTGTGTTGCTGCGGGTATGCGTGAAGATTGGCGAATACTCCAGTATTTTTACTAACGTATCAGTTTGCAACAGTATTGCGGTGACATAGAGGTAGCTTGATAGTTATACTGACATATTATATTGCATGTTAATACTGGGATAAACTATTCCAGAGATTGTACTTCCGTGTAGACGTTATTCTACGCTGCACCCTATGTTAGTCGAGTTATTACTGTTGAATGTATTCCTTAGATTCTCATACTGTATAATACACTTCACCGCTGTTAGTGATAGATTAACTGTCCTGTTTACCTGTCAGTGGTAGATAAGTGTTCATATTTCTAATGTTGTTTTGATTGGTTGCTGGATGTTGTCTGCACCCCGATAAAGGCGTGTTTGTTAACACGTTCTGTTGTTTGCCACTATACATCTGTCAAGCTAACTAAACTAACTAACGAACAGAATACACGAGGAAACAATTGGAGAGTAATAAACTTGTGACATTTTGTTTATTTATTTTTTTCTTGTCTCGGTTCTTTTTTTTTTAATTTTTTTTTCCATCTGTTTTATACGGTTTTTTAGCAACGGATGGGACACGATCACGTGCCTGCAGCCTCCGGTAAGATGATATATTTGACAATGTTGTTGTTGGCTTTGGAATTAAGGTTGAAAAGCGAGAACGTAGAACTGTGGATTTCCGTCACAATGTCGGCAACTGTCTGTAAACATGATTCGGTTCTGAAAATTTCTTGGCACAACTTATCGTGGCGGGTTATATACAGCCTTGTTAGTAGATTCATCATACACCGTAAGTGTTTCAACCCACTGTTTTATTATATCAGGGGTCGATCTCGCAGTAACAGTGACGGAAGCAAAATGGTGGCCTCTTGAGTAGATCTTGCAATGAGGTATATTAATAACTCCTTCTTGTTTACACATGTCTCGTTCCTCGCTGCAGTCAACAGCGGCAAATGCAGTGTTGAACCTCTTTGTGATTTTGGCAGCCTAGTAAGAATTGTAAATATAAGCGACCGATATACTAAGTGGTTGTGTAAATGTGTGAGTCTGTTTGTTTGTCTTTATTAATAACAAGGTCAACAACGCGGTGTATATTAGCAAATACAGGCATATGTGTTATTGAATGATAGATGTTTGCATGTTTGCGAGTGTCAAGTGCACTTGTAGTGTCTTTTTGTAAAATTTACATGTCTGATGTTTTCAGTACAAATCTGTTAAGTTTATTACAGAATAAATACCAGTGTTTCAGCTACAGAGCGACAAGTTCCTTACGATATAAATACCTTGTGGTTGAGTATTAGCTAGATATCGATAAGATCATTACGGCATAAATAATTAGTGTCTGAATGTGTTAGATAGCGACAAGTTTATTACGACATAAATATCTAGTCTCTGAGTGTGTTTTTTTTTTTTTTTTTTTTTTTTGCGTTCGCCCGCTAATACTCGAGGCGAAATCTCAGGTTATTATTTTATGTCTAACCTGACATTGATTTTACGTGAGTATCCCTTTATTTCTTGTACAGAGACAGGTGTCCCTCGCCATTCAGGCAAATACTCGCCGATTTCGGAGGTACCCATTGCAGCTGGGTCGGCTCAGGAGCCGCCAGTCCCTGGTCGACGACACTCCTTCAAATGTTCTCGCCAGGTCTCGAGTTAATCCAGTCCAAATCCCGGTCGACGAAAAATCCTCAAATGCCGTCGCCCGGGTTTGATCCTGTATCACCCGGTCGCCAGAGCGGTGTTGTAACCACGGCTGAGTGTGTTAGATAGCGACAAGTTTATTACGACATAAATATCTAGTGTCTGAGTGTGTTTGGTTGATCTCGTCAAGTTTGTTACAGCATAAATATCTAGTGTCTGAGTGTGTTTGGTTGATCTCGTCAAGTTTGTTACAGCATAAATTCCTAGTGTCTGAGTGTGTTTGGTTGATCTCGTCAAGTTTGTTACAGCATAAATTCCTAGTGTCTGAGTGTGTTTGGTTGATCTCGTCAAGTTTGTTACAACATAAATTCCTAGTGTCTGAGTGTGTTTGGTTGATCTCGTCAAGTTTGTTACAGCATAAATTCCTAGTGTTTGAGTGTGTTTGGTTGATCTCGTCAAGTTTGTTACGACATAAATATCTAGTGTCTGAGTGTGTTTGGTTGATCTCGTCAAGTTTGTTACAGCATAAATTCCTAGTGTCTGAGTGTGTTTGGTTGATCTCGTCAAGTTTGTTACAGCATAAATTCCTAGTGTCTGAGTGTGTTTGGTTGATCTCGTCAAGTTTGTTACAGCATAAATTCCTAGTGTCTGAGTGTGTTTGGTTGATCTCGTCAAGTTTGTTACGACATAAATATCTAGTGTCTGAGTGTGTTTGGTTGATCTCGTCAAGTTTGTTACAGCATAAATTCCTAGTGTCTGAGTGTGTTTGGTTGATTTCGTCAAGTTTGTTACAGCATAAATTCCTAGTGTCTGAATTACGAATGTACTAGGTATTTATGCATTTATGGAATAAATAGCTAGTGATTGATAAGTGTGTGGGTGTTTCCGCAAGTGATTGACAGGTGTGTGAGTGTGTTAGCTATTGAATGACCAGTGTCTGAGCATTAAAGCTAGTGGAATTGTATGGGTGATGTAGCTAGTGAGTTACAGGTGTGTTTGTTCTTTAGCCAGAGATTTGCACGTGAGTGAGAGCTTAAGCTACTGAGTGATATTGGTGTGGACGTTTTCGCTAGTGACAAGTGTGTGGGTGTTTTTAGTACTGTGTGGAACGTCTAAGTTTTTGTTTAAGCTCGTGAGTGATAGATGTGTAATTGTTTTAGTTAGTGACTGACAGATGTGGGTGGGGTATTTTAGCTCAGAGTGACATATGCGTAAGGGGTTTTGCTAGAGAGTGACAAGTGTGTGAGTATGTATTAGAAAGACTTGTCTTAGACTGTCTATTGCTCGTTCACATGTACACAACCACACATGTGATATTTGAGCGTTTGTAAGTGTGACATTATTTGAACTGTGGGCACTGGGAAAGCCTGCTGACTATATTTTGATACGTGCGCTATAGCTGAGGGAAGTTAGTTTCATTAATTAGTTTTGTGTCAGGTGCCTGGTTTTTTTTTTTATAGTAGGGAATGCCTTTTCATAAAATATCGTCTGTCTCTGTCACATATAAGTGGTATGTCGCGTCTCCGAATGGATAGTCAATGGTTACTGATGGATAAAACGTGGAGCAATTCGGAGCAGTGACGAATGGCTGTATAGTTGTTGGTTTAAGAAAGCCACCGCTTGGGTTGTCTGGTGTTAAAGACCACCGGCTCCATGCAGTACTGAAGACAGCTCTGTTTTTGGTTGCGTTCTGCGGTGGGCTGCAGTGGACGGGTTGTCTGCGCCAAGATTTAATGGCGTGTTACTCTAGGTATGCCTGACGACTGGCACATAATTCAGTATTTTTACAAGACTACCAGTTTGAAGCAGTGTTTTTATGAAATCTGTTTGATATAACTGAAGTAGATTTTTAACTCTCAAGTTGTGGCAACGGAAACTTTATTGCGAGTTTATACTGGGACAAACTATTTCA
Organism: Oreohelix idahoensis; assembly: GCA_024509875.1. Taxonomy (NCBI): domain Eukaryota; kingdom Metazoa; phylum Mollusca; class Gastropoda; order Stylommatophora; family Oreohelicidae; genus Oreohelix; species Oreohelix idahoensis. The sequence goes on from JAMPIV010022542.1 coordinate 458,034, forward strand.
GATATTGTTCATCTCCTGTGTAGGCGTTATTTGCTTTGCGCTGCATTCTGTGGTTATCCAGCAGCTATTGTTGAATTTGTCTGTTAGATTCTAACATTGTCTAATACAATGAGCCCCAGCTAGTTATAGCTGAATGAACCCGTTTATCTCTCATCGGCAGATACGTGGGCATATTTCTAAAGTAGTTTTGATTATTTGCTGGATGTTGTCTGCACACCGGCAAAGACGCGTTTGTCAACACGTTCTGTTGTTTGTCACAATACATCCGTCAAGCTAACTGAAATAACTTTCTTTTTTAGCAATGGACAGACCGACTATCACGTGCCTGCAGCCTCCTGTAAGATTACATATTTGACAATTTTGTTGTTGGCTTTTGAATGAACGTCGAAATGCGGAAAACAAACAGCTTTGGATTTCCGTTGCAATGTTTGCAACTGTGTATTCATAAATCAAGATCCAGTTCTGAACATTTCTTAGTACAGCTTATTGTGGTGGGGTGTATATAGCCTTGCTAGATTCATCGTACACCGTAATCGTTTCAACCCAATTTTTGTATATATCAGGCGAAGTGTTCGCAGTATCATAAATGCAAGCCAAAAATTTGCCTCTTGAGTAGATCTTGCAATAAGGGAGACTATTAACTCCTTCTTTTAAACACAAGTCCCTTTCCTTGCTGCAGTCAACAGCGACGTAACCATGGTTGTACCTCTTTGTAATTTTCGCAGCCTAGTAAAAATTGTAAATATAAGCGACCGATATATTAACTGATTGTAAATGTGTGCGAATATTTGCTTGTTTTTTAATTAAAAGACTAATAACTCGATGTATTTTAGCTAAGACAGGCATGTATGTTAGTGAATGATAGATGTGTGCATGTTTGCGAGTCAGTGAGTGTGTGGTGGTGCTTAGTAAAATTTAAGGTAAGTTCGTTGTGTTCAGTAGCCATCTGTTAAGTTGAATACGGCATTAATAATAAGTGTCTGAGTGTGTTAGATAGCGACAAGTTTATTACGACACAAATATCTACTGTCTGAATGTGTTAGTTAGGTAGCGACACGTTTATTACGACACAAATATCTAGTGTCTCAATGTGTTAGATAGACACATGTATTACGACACAAATATCCGGTGTCTGAGTGTGTTAGTGAGATTGCGAAAAGTTTATTACGACACCAATATCTAATGTTTGTGTGCATTTGTTAGATAGCGATAAATTTATTACGACACAAATATCTAGTGTTTGAATGTGTGTGTTAGATAGCGACAAGTTTATTACGACACAAATATCTAATGTCTGAATCTGTTAGATATGGACAAGTTTATTACGACACAAATATCTAATGTCTGAATCTGTTAGTTAGATATGGACAAGTTTATTACGACACAAATATCTAGTGTCTCAATGTGTTAGATAGACAAATTTATTACAACACAAATATCTAATGTCTCAATGTGTTAGATAGGCAAATTTATCACGACACAAATATCTAGTGTCTGAGTGTGTTAGTGAGACACCGACAAGTTTATTACGACACCAATATCTAATGTCTGTGTGCATTAGTTAGATAGCGACAAGTTTATTACGACACATATATCTAGTGTCTAAATGTGTTAGTTAGATTGTGACAAGTTTATTACGACACCAATATCTAATGTCTGAGTGCGTTAGTTAGATAGCGAAAAGTTTATTACAAACAAATATCTAGTGTCTGAGTGTGTTAGTTAGATAGCGGAAAGTTTATTACGACACACATACCTAATGTCTGAAACAGTTAGATAGCGACAAGTTTATTACGACACAAATATCTAGTTTCTGAGTGTGTTAGATAGATAGCGACAAGTTTAGTACGACACAAATATCTAATGTCTGAATCTATTAGATAGATAGCGACAAGTTTATTACGACACAAATATCTAATGTCTGAATCTATTAGATAGATAGCGACAAGTTTATTACGACACAAATATCTAATGTCTGAATCTATTAGATAGATAGCGACAAGTTTATTACGACACAAATATCTAGTTTCTGAGTGTGTTAGATAGATAGCGACAAGTTTAGTACGACACAAATATCTAATGTCTGAATCTATTAGATAGATAGCGACAAGTTTATTACGACACAAATATCTAATGTCTGAATCTATTAGATAGATAGCGACAAGTTTATTACGACACAAATATCTAATGTCTGAATCTATTAGATAGATAGCGACAAGTTTATTACGACACAAATATCTAGTTTCTGAGTGTGTTAGATAGATAGCGACAAGTTTATTACGACACAAATATCTAATGTCTGAATCTATTAGATAGATAGCGACAAGTTTATTACGACACAAATATCTAATGTCTGAATCTATTAGATAGATAGCGACAAGTTTATCACGACACAAATATCTAATGTCTGAATCTATTAGATAGATAGCGACAAGTTTATTACGACACAAATATCTAGTTTCTGAATCTATTAGATAGATAGCGACAAGTTTAGTACGACACAAATATCTAGTTTCTGAATCTATTAGATAGATAGCGACAAGTTTAGTACGACACAAATATCTAATGTCTGAATGTATTAGTTAGATAGCGACAAGTTTATTACGACACAAATATCTAATGTCTGAATGTATTAGTTAGATAGCGACAAGTTTATTACGACACAAATATCTAATGTCTGAATGTATTAGTTAGATAGCGACAAGTTTATTACGACACAAATATCTAATGTCTGAATGTATTAGTTAGATAGCGACAAGTTTATTACGACACAAATATCTAATGTCTGAATGTATTAGTTAGATAGCGACAAGTTTATTACGACACAAATATCTAGTGTTTGAATGTATTAGTTAGATGAGGACACATTTATTACGACACAAATATCTAGTTTCTGAGTGTGTTAGTTAGATAGCGACAAGTTTAGTACGACACAAATATCTAATGTCTGAATCTATTAGATAGATAGCGACAAGTTTATTACGACACAAATATCTAGTGTTTGAATGTATTAGTTAGATGAGGACACATTTATTACGACACAAATATCTAGTTTCTGAGTGTGTTAGTTAGATAGCGACAAGTTTAGTACGACACAAATATCTAATGTCTGAGTGTGTTACATATCAACTAGTTTCTTATTCTTCTATGATCTTTAGCTGCCTACCGTCAAAGCAGTCGGTGGTCGTCACGTCTTGAGGCGTCTTGTAGGGCGGCAACACACTACTTCTACCTTGCTCGGTCGACAGCCATCCATCGTACAGTGCCCCCAGCTCTGATTCACTCTTTGCATCTCAGTCTCCACAGTTCTTCGCCAAGTTATTTTTGATTGACCTCTCTTTCGTTTTCCTTCTGGGGTCCATAGCATAGCTGTTCTTGTGAAGGCATCTGGATCTCTTCTGAGGACATGGCCAACCCAACACCAGAGTCTGCCAGCTATGATGGTGTGCATGTCCTCTTAGTTGCTCCGAGTAAGCAGTTCTTGGTTGGTGATGGTATTCGGCTAAAAGTTTCGGAGAATTTTTCTTAGGCAGTTTGTGTGAAAAGAGGACAATTTCAACATTTCCTTCTCTATAACTCTCCAGCATTCTGCACCATAAAGAAGCACAGTAAGTACACAGCTCTCAAATAATCTTAATTTTGTGTTTGTGCTGTAATGAGAGGACTTCCAGATGTTGCTTAGACTAACGAAGGCTGTTCATGCTTTATAAATTTTGTTATTGATGTCCTTGTTTGTGGTCTACAGCTTTTAAAATGCTCTGTATAATTATCCTGCCTAGTATTTTGCTGAGAACAGAGAAGAGAGATTCCTCTCCAATTGTTGCAGTCTGCAAGGTCGCCCTTCTTGGGCGATTTGACAATTATTCCTTTGTTCCGCTCCGTTTGTGGTCCTTGTTTTCCAGACTTGTGCACATAGCGGTTCCAATAGTTCTGCTGCTTACTAAGGGTCTGTCTTAAATAGCTCTGCATTTAAGTTATTGTAGCCAGGAGCTTTTCCATTCTTTAACCCGTTGATTGCCGTGATGATTTCTTCCTTTTTTGTCAATTTTATTACGACATAAATGCATAGTGTAAGTGTGTTAGCTAGAAGGACTAGTTTATTCCGACATAAAAAAAACTTAGTTTCTTAATGTGTTGGCTATAGGTGGACAATTTTGTTATGATATAATTGCCCAGTGTCTGAGTGTGTTGGATAAATCTCCCCACATTTATTACGGCGGACGTATCTAGAGTCTGAGTGTGTTAGCTAGATCGTGACAAATTTATTACGGCAAACAAATCTAACCTCTGAGTGTGTTAGCTAAATCTCACCACATTTATACCGTCAGACATATCTAACATCTGGGTGTGTTAACTAAATCGCCCCACGTTTGCTATGTCATAAATATATCACGTCTGAGTGTGTTAGCTGAATCGCCTAAAGTTTATGATCTCCCCACGTTTACTTCTTCAAACATATCTGACGTCTGAGTGTGTTAGTTATATCGTCCAATGTTTGTTACGGCATACATATCTAACGTCTGTGTTCGCTAAATCTCCCCACGTTTATTCATCAGACATATCAAACATCTGAATGTGTTAGCTCAATCGCCAGCCATTTATTACGTATTAAATATCACATCTGAATGTGTTAGCTAAATCGTCGCGTGTTTATTACGTCATAAATATATCATGTCTAAGTGTGTTAGCTAAATCGCCTCAAGTTTATTGCGTCATAAAAAAAAAGTGTGAGTGTGTCAGCTTGATCGCCGCACGTTTTCTTCTTCAAAAAGTGCTCTTCAGTAATTCGAAGATAGCGTGAAATAAATTAGATAAGGAGCCAACATTAAACAAGTAATCAAAATGTATCGAGATTAATTGTAATAAAATTGTAGCTTATGGCACTGATATGTAAGGCTATTACATAATGTAATGACACTACATTAAATGTGCGATTAAAGAAAATAACGAGACTACTTTAAGTGTAATAAAAGTGTAGCTAATGGCACTGACACGTGTAAGGAAATTACATCATGTAATGACACTACATTAAGTGTATAATTACAGAATGTAACGAGATTACTTTAAATGTAATGAAATTGTAGCTTATGGCACTGATACGAAACTCCATTACACGTGTAATTAACGAATGTAATGACACCGGTGCAAGTGAATAATTATCGATATCTTAGAACCACCCAGGATATCAGGTGTGACCCCGTCTAGTTCCTCATAGTCTCCCAAGAGACAGACATTATTACTTCTGCCCCTCAGGCAATGCGTACAAGGCGACTAGTAACAACACAAGACTTCCTGCACAAGGCGACTAGTAACAACACAAGACTTCCTGCACAAGGCACTAGCTGAATGGTGGTGGTTACATTCTCCGTTTGGAGAAAAAAATTACGTGTGGGGCCTGGCAACGTTGTCGCGTAAAACATGCAGCCACACACACACACACACAGCTGCTTAAGCTTCTGGCAAGGAAATAATTGCAGTGGTGGCTCCATGCAAGGAGTGAAAAAGAAAATAATGATGGTGATAATGATGGTGATAATGATGGTGATAATGATGATTGCACAATGTGAAGGATAAGAATAGAAAAGGAAGAGAGAGACAAAACGTTAACATTCAAACACTTGTAAGATACAAACACAGTCATCACATGTTACATATCTCGTCATTATTGTATGGCACGGAAACATGGACAGTTTCAACAAAGCAGTTGGAAGAAAGAATATAAGTTAAGCTTTTGAAATACTGCAGGCGTTGACGTTTTTAAGACGACCAACTAACTAGGTGATTTGTCATTTCAGCGGACGTGGATTTGATCTTCAATGTCTCTATTCCTTCTCTAACTTGTCTATTGTCTAGTGCGCCTCTATGTTCGTTATTTGTTCACGGTTCACAGACCAGGTTTCTATCTATTTCTGTTCTTCCACATTCCACGTCTGTTTCCTTTCTGCTCCTTACAGAGCATTGGGCCACAACTGCAGCTGGTCCTCTTTCTGGAAGCCTGCCCCTAGAAGACACAAACTTAACTTAAGTCATGTTGCTGTGTTGTACGCTCTCATATTGCTGTGTTGTACGCTCTCATATTTCTGTGTTGTACGCTCTCATATTGTTGTGTTGTACGCTCATATTGCTGTGTTATACGTTCTCACATTGTTGTGTTGTACGCTCTCATATTTCTGTGTTGTACGCTCTCATATTGTTGTGTTGTACGCTCTCATATTGTTGTGTTGTAAGCTCTCATATTTCTGTGTTGTACGCTCTCATATTTCTGTGTTGTACGCTCTCATATTGCTGTGTTGTACGCTCTCATATTGCTGTGTTGTACGCTCTCATATTGTTGTGTTGTGCGCTCTCATATTGCTGTGTTGTACGCTCTCATATTGATGTGTTGTACGCTCTCATATTGCTGTGTTGTACGCTCTCATATTTCTGTGTTGTACGCTCTCATATTTCTGTGTTGTACGCTCTCATATTGCTGTGTTGTACGTTCTCATATTGTTGTGTTTTACGCTCTCATATTTCTGTGTTGTACGCTCTCATATTGTTGTGTTGTACGCTCTCATATTTCTACTCAACCCTTTTCCCCTCATTTCCACACGTGTTTTTTCTCCTCGTGAGATTCTTTAGTTTCAATTCACGATTTCCATATGTGCTTTGTCCTCTCATGCGCTCATTTTGTTTTGACCGCATAAGTGAGTGTCGGTATACATAACTTATTTATTTATTGTTTTGTTTATATTATTTTATTTTTATTATTATTATTTTTCTTCAGTCACTATCTTGTTTATTTAAAAAAAAAAAAAAAACCTACTCATTTTTTATTATGATTGTATACTGTAAATGAATGCTGTTATGTTAACTTTATAATGTTGCATGCCTTTAAATTAATGCTTAACGTAATATGTGGGAATAAAAGGATATAGTATGCAAGATTAATGAGAGTGAAAGGGCAGAATGTTAGACGGGCCTGCGCGCCCAATTCTTAACCCTTCGAAAATAAAGTTCGTTCGTTCGTTCGTTCGTTCGTTCCCTCCAGTACTTGTATGTTTATCTTTTATGTTTATTTTCATCTACTCACACTCCAATCGGCGTTTTTTGTTCCATCGTGCTTCCTCCTCTACAATTGTATTCTTTGTTTGGTTCGATCTGTTGTTTCGTCCAATCATATTTCATTTGTTGATCATGTTTCTTGCATCTCTGTAGGGCAGGAGTCGGGCTCAGAGTCGGCAGTTGGAGTCTGTAAAAAGTTCTGTACTCCGGCTCCAAATATTATGCCATATGACTAGTAACATACTGCAGTCGAGGTGGGGAGTCTGAGTCGGACTAGTAACATACTGCAGTCGACGTGGGGAGTCTGAGTCGGACTAGTAACATACTGCAGTCGACGTGGGCAGTCTGAGTCGGACTAGTAACATACTGCAGTCGAGGTGGGGAGTCTGAGTCGGACTAGTAACATACTGCAGTCGACGTGAGGAGTCTGAGTCGGACTAGTAACATACTGCAGTCGACGTGGGCAGTCTGAGGCGGACTAGTAACATACTGCAATCGACGTGGGCAGTCTGAGGTAGACTAGTAACATACTGCAGTCGACGTGGGCAGTCTGAGGCGGACTAGTAACATACTGCAGTCGACGTGGGGAGTCTGAGTCGGACTAGTAACATACTGCAGTTGACGTGGGGAGTTGAGTCGGACTAGTAACATACAGCAGTCGACGTGGGGAGTTGAGTTGGACTAGTAACATACTGCAGTCGACGTGGGGAGTTGAGTCGGACTAAGTAACATACTGCAGTCGACGTGGGCAGTCTGAGTCGGACTAGTAACATACAGCAGTCGACGTGGGAAGTCTGAGTCGGACTAGTAACATACTGCAGTCGACGGGGGGAGTCTGAGTCGGACTAGTAACATACTGCAGTCGACGTGGGGAGTTGAGTCGGACTAATAACATACTGCAGTCGACGTGGGCAGTCTGAGTCAGACTAGTAACATACAGCAGTCAACGTGGGAAGTCTGAGTCGGACTAGTAACATACTGCAGTCGACGTGAAAAGTCTGAGCCGGACTAGTATCATACTGCAGTCGACGTGGGAAGTCTGAGTCGGACTAGTAACATACTGCAGTCGACGTGGGGAGTCCGTCGGACTAGTAACATACTGCAGTCGACGTGGGGAGTCCGTTGGACTAGTAACATACTGCAGTCGACGTGGGGAGTCTGAGTCGGGCTAGTAACATACTGCAGTCGACGTGGGAAGTCTGACTTCTATAATTTTTGAAGTTGAATTCGGAAAATTTGTTTGGCGACTCCACAACCCCGCACTTCTGTTTTATGATGTCCATTCGTCTCCCATCGCTTCTAACTATTCCTTGCTGTTAAAACGGTGCCTAAGGCAAATTCAGAGTAAACTGAGTTCTAGGAGAAATAAAGAGAAAAGAAATCCACTTTGCCAGGATCTTGTAAGTCTTGAGAAACTCGACAAGAAAAATTAAATAGGGGAGACACTATCTTTAAAGATTTGAAACGGTCATTTAGGTTACCAGTGTAGTTAGACAACAGAAGCATCACAGCTATTTCATAACGCACCATTCCAATAGGTGCTACTTCATTGTAAGGTGTTCAAATAGACGCTAATTCATCATACCGTGTTCCATTGGCACTAATTCATGATACCGTGTTCCAATTGTTGCTAATTCATTACAGCGTGTTCGTTCCAAAAGATGCTAATTCATTATATTGTGTTCCACTGGTGCTAATTCATTAAAACCGTGTTCCAATGGTGCTAATTCGTTACATCGCGTGCTAAAAGATGTTAATTTATGACATCGTGTTCCACTGGTGTTAATTCATTATACCGTGTTCTCATTGGTTACTGTGCTTGTAATATAACGAATGCATTGGGCTAATTTTCGTCAAGCTTACGTCAACATCTCCTAAAACAAAGCTTCTTAACTCCTTGTCAGTGAAACCCTTGGGGGTTCGCGAATGGATTCTTGGGGGTCGGGGTACAAATCCTAAATTTTAAAATGTAAAAATAAGTGTGCTTTTAAGTACACATTTTTTAAAGACGTGGACCGTAGCTGTCACCGATCAGTTAAAGGGGTCCATGACACAAGTTAAGAAGCCCTGCCCTAATGAGAAAAACAGAGGTAAACAATGAAATCTTAGTATGGCAAGATGTGAGTTAGGTAAATCTTGAATGTTCTGTCTCTAACCTTCTTGAAATTTCTCCTGGTAGCCTCGCACTGAAACATTGGATGATAAAACAAGACCAGGGCAACATCCTTACTTTTCAGAAAGGGTTCAAACTCAAACCTGTTCAAACCGACCACGTCACGTGAATTGACATATTTGTCGGGTTTAGCCTCGATGAGATCACCTACAAAAAGGAAACAATTACAATTAAAAAATCATTAGCGACTAGCAAATACAAGCAACGCTATTTGTAAAATAGGGGGAAAAAAATAAAATTTGCAGTAAAGTAACACAAAATATATACATTTCATGTATTTTAAAAACGTGACTTGGCTATGTGTTGGAAACATATGCTCTGTGTTTCTGTTGTACAGATCATAGCTGTAGAGGAAGGTGCAACAGGCCGTCTGGCTGCCTCATCGTTTGATCTGCTGAAACAATCGGAACAGAAATGACAGTCAAGGAAAAGGGTATGTAAGAGATGTGCCGGAACTGCTGGTAAGATGCAGTGCTGACTGTACAACGACTTCAACTAGGAAATGGAATTTAGGACAGTAAGTTTATGTGTAATAAAATCTTGACGTTTATAACGTTCTCTGCTTGGCAGAGTGGATAAAACCAGAGATGAAGAGTCAGTTTAATAATCGAACAAGGTGGAGTGAGCAAGATTCCCAGGACAGGCCATGCAGAAACAAAACAAAACAGAAGGGTGTCCTAAGTGGCCCTTCCCTCCCCTTTTATCCGCTCAAGGCTTAAATGAGATTTGAGGGTCAAATTTTGTAAGTGGGCGCACTCCTCTGATGATCAGATTGCCTGCTGAAGTAAAACGTTGTCTAGAGTTCCTATAACAGAGTAAAGTGCCCAAAGTCCCCTAGAACTAATATCTTCAAGGTTTAGAGCCGTGTACAAGGGTACTTGTAAAGTCAAAGTAAGGAATTACCGGAGTGGGTAAATGATGGTGTGGACCTACTACCCGCCAGCCTTTATTCAAACATACGGGTTAAACAATCACATAAGTAGAACACCTGAAATAACAGTCCTCATTTTAACAGCTCCGAAGGAGTTGTCATGGAGTAAATTAAAACTAACAGTAGGACGTGCTTCTTTGATTCCAACCAGATAAGCCGTTCACGTAGTTAGGGTTAGGAGTAAGGTTTTAAATGAAAGTTAAGTTTAGGATTCTTCTTCTTCTTCTTCTTCTGTCCTTAGCCACAGACCGTCAAAGCAGTCAGTGGCCATTACGCCTAGTGGCGTCTTAGGGCAACAGCAGATAGGTTTTCTTTGCCATTGTTTCCCATCACGCCTAGTGGCGTCTTTAGGGCAACGGCAAATCAATCCATTTGCTGTTGTTTCCGTAATCGAAGTGACTGGCAAACGGGTGATCAGCCCGTTGTGAAGTTTAGGATTCTTAAGCCTAAATCTAACCTCTATCCTTTATTACTGCGGATCTCAATAACCGTTTTTCCGGCCATATCGATCAGACAGCCCACTATGTTTCCTTTCAACCAAACCAATCAATATATCAAAACCGCATGATTCCTGACTAAAACTATCCACATGACAGACTGGCTAACAAGCTATACAGCAAAAACAAGTTACCCTCTTGTAGTTGCAGGGGGTCTTGAAGTAAACAAAGAAAGTAGGATAACCACACGCTCAGGGATGTCGCGAGACACGACTAATATTAGATTGTACATCAAGCTGGAAACATCATCATGTACAGTTAATTGTCACAGAAACCAGTGCTGGAAGATTAATGTATGTGAATGTTTGGTGCAGCATTCCTTCAAGGAGATACCAGCTGTAGTTGTAGGTCTTGGCTCAGTAAGTTGCGCCAAAGAAAATGATTGAAGGAAAAATATATGGTTAGACGTCAATCATTTATTAATCTCGCCAATGTAGGAATGACGTTCCAAGCATTAACCCACATAGTACATACCCATATCTATTCTATTGTATGGGTGTGAGGGCTGGGCACTCACTGCAGATACGGAGCGAAGGATTCAGGCTTTCGAGCATAAATGTTATAGAAGAATTTTGCGCATTTGCTATAAAGAGCACAAAACAAATGTCTATGTTAGAGAGAAGATAAACACCTATGCAGGCCACCAAGAACCACTTTTGTCAGTAGTGAAACGTCGAAAGCTAGCCTGGTTTGGGCATGTAACTCGTCATGACTCCCTTTCGAAAATGATCCTCCAGGGAACAGTCGAGGGTAAACGGAGAAGAGGAAGGCAAAGAAAATCCTGGGCTGATAACATCAAAGAATGGGCAGGGCACGGTTTTTCTACACTTGTACGCATTGCTGAGGATAGAGAGCAGTGGAGGACCCTGTCTGCTGATGCTTCCACCATGGCACCCCTACGACCCATGACGGGTTACGGGTTGAGATGAGTTGAGTTGAGTACATACCCAAGCTTTACCCCATATAGTACATACCCAAGCTTTTTAACATTTTGTTATATATTTTGCTGTACAATGAATAAACTTCGAAGTTACATGTAACGATTACAAATTTTCAAAATAACCGTCATCAAATTAGTTTAGTATGTTACGAGATATTTTGGTTTTATATATATATATATATATATATATATATATATATATATATATCTATATCTATATCTATATATATATATATATATATATATATATATATATAGATATAGATATAGATATATGTCGGCGTCTGTGGCCTAATGGATATGAACCAGGTTCGAAACCAGCTGCAGGCGGTTTTGTAGCAGATCGCTTTGTGTGGATTTTTAACAATGGTATAAGCGCCGTACCGTTCAGAAAGCAATGGCAAACTACTGAATGAAACAATTGCCTAGAAAAATCACAAACAGCCAATAAAAGCTGGGGTTGATTGCCACGTCCTGTAAAGGATAAGCAACTAACTTTGTATATATATATATTCATATGGCTACCGCTGCATTGTTGCATATTATAAGTTCACACTGAGAAAAACTATAAAAACTCATGCATTCATTGAACCTTTAAACTTTAGCGGCCTTCCTCCCCCCCCCACTCCCACCCCTCCTCCCCACCCCCCACCCCCCAAATATGACTTCAAACTCACGCTTCTTATACATGCACCCTGTTCTACTACCACTTGTCTGGTTCTTGTCACCAGTTACAAATTGATGATCTTACCGTGCCATATCCATTCTATCATTCTACATAAACATCCGTTTATGGAAGTCCTTCCTGGTTTTTATTTCAGTTGCTCACATGTAATACGATTAAAAAAAGACTAGTGCAGAAACGTACCAATGAACTGAGGTTCTTGTTGCTCAGGTTCCCACTTCTTTTTGCGTCCAAATAAAGCCATTGTCAAACCTCTCGAACCAAGACTGGGTTCTACCAGTAGATGGGGTTGTTGTAATTGTTCGCCCTAAACGTGGAGCTGGCAGAGGTACTGTAGAGGTGTTATTTGTGGTAGTACGATTAATTTTTTTAGTTAATTTTAGTTCTTTTTAAAAGTACGTTCTACCACAGTTGAGAACATCCCTTCTTGCAGAAGGCCGTTGCTCAGAGTTTGGGGAGTTGCACAATGACGTCACTGCCTGACTGCGATATCAGCTGCATACAGTGCTCGTTTGTGCTGTTCGCGTTCCGTAAAACTGTGCACCTTTTTCAGAGCACCCATAGTGGAGGTATTGATATGGATAACCAGGCGATATTGAGGACAAATAACGATAATCTGTTATATGGTTCATAAATAGGACGACTGCATTTAGAAAACGACACTGTAATAGGTCAATCGATATGCCTAAGTCAGCTGGAATTTGGGCATCAAACCTAAGTCTAACTGTAAATAAATATTAGACAAACATAAAGGTATGTTTTCAGGCACTCGTAGAAAATAAAGAAGTAGAACACTAGACAACAGAAAAACAACAGACGTGAGAGGTTTACCCAGGATTCGAACCACGGACCTTCCGTACGACAACACCGCCTAGCTATACAAGCGAATCACACTATCCTCCCGGCCAGCTAGGCATCCCCAAAAAAGATGCTTTACTGATGTTTGTCTAATATTTATTTACTGTTTACAGGCCTCGGGTTTCCCTTCCTTATATGTTCTAAGTCTAACTGTGTTGACCATCTCATGAGACTGGAGTCCGACAAATTATCTCTACCCGTCTACAACACTAGAAACTGGGTTCAGACCACGGGGAAGACCAATAGTCAGATGGATGGACAACAACACAGACATCCTACAACAACACAGACATCCTACAACAACACAGACATCCTACAACACCACAGACATCCTACAACAACACTGACATCCTACAACACCACAGACATCCCACAACAACACAGACATCCTACAACAACACAGACATCCTACAACACCACAGACATCCTACAACAACACAGACATCCTACAACAACACAAGGTCACACCAGCTAAGGCGCCACATAAGGCGCTGCACGGCAATAGTGGAAAGAAAAAGTCAAGTACGTAGGTTGTCACTGATGGACAGTAAATAAATAAATAAATATTTCACACATAAAAGTGTGTGTCAGGCACTTGTGAAAAATAAAGAAGTAGAAAACTAAACAACAGAAAAACAACAGAAGTGAGTGGCTTATCGGAGAATCGAACCCAGGACCTTCCTAACGGCACCACCGCCTAGTTACGGAAGCGAATCACACTATCCTCCCTGCCAGAAGAAAGTGCTTCGTAGACAGCGGTCATTAGCGCCATCTGCAACACGTAACACCGGAAATACACCTAGTGTGATTGTGGTGAAGTGGGATGTTATAAATATTTATAGGGGACTTAGTGTACTGACTGAGATCAGCTGTGAAGGTATATATATCTAATAAGAGTAGTGTAATATATATAACCTTACTTGCTACCACATATCTATATATCTCAGTCAGAATTATTCTGGAATAGTGTGATGACTACGTTATGTGTCTAGGGTATGTGTATGATGAAGTGTAAGTCACAACAACAGACAGATAAACAATTTAATTTAATCCACTACTCTTAACAACACTGTGACACTCACATACATATAACACTCTATGAGAATATCTTAAAGAAGTCACTCGTAACTTTTCAAATAACAATATGTATTCAGTTTTGTCAATAATGTATTTGTGTCCTGATTCAAATACAAAGGAACCAGGAATCACAATCAATTTTAACTACAAGTATATGTACAGACTTTATCAATATGAATATTGTAGTGACATATATTATTAAAAATATCCTATGTGTGTCAGTTGTGTAGTGGTAATATGAGGTAATACTGGTTTTGTTTTGTTCAAGCTCTGTTGGTATTTGTCATCATGACTTCAATAGTTTGTCTTAGGGACTAGTATTGGAGATGTTCTCAGTTCCTGATATTAAGACAATTAAATTCCCCTCTGAATGTTATTTTTACAAAGTTATTTCAAGATGAGGGGACATAATGTTGAGCTCAGCTGGCCAAGTTAGCTTATCTGGCGTGATGGCGGCAGGAAAGGACTCCTCTGCTCGAATTCTCCTCTGGGCTCTGGAGACACCTCACTGATAGCTAAAAGGACCAAGGAGTATGCTGTCCGACACTGGATTCAGCAAAGCTCTGACCAGGTGCTGCTCAGTACCACCAAGACCACTGTCCCTGAAATCAAGAAGGATGTACCTTCTACTTCATAACTAACTTAAACTCTCTTGTTACACTGATCACAACACAGCACAAACATTGAGTTCAGAGCATTAGGCCAACTGTCAGCTTCATTTGAAATACTTTATTCCAGTATTACCCTTCTTAATGGTTACTACGCCTCTGCAATTCCAGCATTATTTCTTTCTAGTCAATCATCTAGGTGTCAGTGTACTGTTTGGCCATTCCATGCCGTTTGACTTTTCTCCGACACCCTCTGTTCAGGCTGGAGCATTACAGGCTTTACCTCACGTTTGCCACTGAACTACACATATATATATACAGGCATAAATCAACAATTCACATTCAATTTTCATTAAAAGATATTGAATGGTTCAAGCTTACCACAATTCATACGAATAAACACAGATACGTTGATTAGCAATGAATTCTGGCACAAACTGGCACAAATTCCCATCTGCTTATCTTCCAGGCTTTTATTGAGCAAAATATAAGCTGGCTTCAACGCACTGATGCTTTATCAAGCTTATTTAAACAAGTGGTTTCGAACTAACGCTCCCAAGTGTGTATATCAGCGAGTCTGACCAATGAGCCCCGTTTCGACAAGTGTTTGAAAAAATGTTACCTTTTCCCGTTTCCCCTAACAACGAAAGATAGTATTTATAGTCCGACCAATCGTGGTTAGGCTTTCATTTGTTGCGCTCCAATCAATGGGGAGTTTACATGGTAGGCTATTTATGTAACGTAAGGTTTTTTTTCAAACACGTTATAAAAAAAATTTTATGAGCAGAAATGATTCCATGCTGTCAGGCATCCTCACTATTTTATTTTGATTATAATTTATTAATTCCTGGACTATTTGCGTAACGTTTTACATATTATTTGTCAGCAAGCCCTAAGGAACCCAATTATCCAAATTTAAAAGAGCTACGTGGCTGCGTTCAAAATATGTATTTTCTACCTCCTGTTTCGAAGATGTGATGTCTGGGTACTGTTATGTTTTCAACCGTAAACCCATCTAATGTTATCTTTTCTAATAAGAGTTTTTTATGATTTATAAACCTAACTCTGGGAAAGGGTAGTGTATTTTATCACTGTCCGTCTGAAAAAAAAAATTAGTGCATGTAGACTTACACGCGTGATGGCAGCATTTGTGTATCGCGCGAAGCGTGTTGCATGCGTTCCTGATTTTCAGCCCTCCCCTCTCTCTTTATCCTTTTGTCCATCTGTTCGTTCATTTTGGTAACGCAGTGTAGAAAAAGACATGAATGGAATTTAAAATTTAGGTCAACTTGCATATTTCAAGGTTTTTCTTAGAAAGGCAGCACATTTTATTGTGTGTTTGGGAAACGCGTGTATGTTGCAGAAAGCCTTTAATATCGACGTGAAACGTTACAATTTGCTTACGCAGTAGAAAACAAGGGGATTTCGAGTACAGTCCTTGTGACAGCACTGTTCTTTACCATTCTTCTTCCTTTATTTATTATATGTATTTATTAGGCTTTATATTTACTTGATAATTTATATATGTGGATTAGAATATTCCACGACACCTCCCCTCTTAAAACAGACATTATATGTCAGTCCTTTATTCTATATTCACATAGAGAAATTTATTATTATTTCTGGGGTTTACGGTGATTCTCATCACACGGATGGCGGCTTAAAAAATCCGCTCCCAAATTGGTTTTTCCAGATATATACTCAATGCTAAAATTATATGGAGCCAGAAGCAAAGACCATCGGAGTAACCTAGAGTTCTCATGCTTAGCCTGTGCTAGAAACGATAAAGGTTTGTGATCTGTTTGCAACTTAAATGCCTTCCCATATAGATAAATATTGAATTTCTTTATTGCCCATATTACTGCAAGACATTCTTTTTCGCTAGTTGAGTAGTTGATTTCAGCTTTATTCAACTTTCTGCTAGCATATGCCACTGGGCTTAATTCCCCATCCAATGCATCTGATTTCTGTAGTAAAGTTGCACCTAACCCAATATTACTTGCATCCGTCCTTACTATGAATTCTTGACTTAAGTCAGGTAATTTCAAAATGGGTTTACTTGTGAGCTTTTCCTTCAATTCTTGGTAAGTCATTTCACATTGTGGTGTCCATGTAATGCGATCTGGATGTCCTTTACGTGTCAATTCCGTTAAAGGTGCACATATGGAATTAAAGTTTTTGATATACTTCTGGTAGAAACCACATAATGAGACAAAGGATCTCACGTCCTTCTTGGTTTGTGGTCTCGGGGCTTTCTGTAGTTTCTCTAAATTCTTTGGGTCAGGGGTCATGTTTCCCTGATAAACTGTGTGTCCCAAAAATTCCAATTCTTTACATCCAACGCAACATTTAGTTGGTCGGGCTGTTAAATTTGCCTCCCTAAGTCGATCAAACAGCATGTTCAGAGAGTCAATGTGTTCCTCAAATGTTTCTGTTGCTATAAGGATATCATCCATAAAATTTGTTATACAGGGATTATTCAGAGGATCCAATAATTTTCTCATCATTCTAGAGAAGACACTAGGCGCATTCTTCAATCCAAATGGCAATCTATTAAACTCATAGTGTCCTTCTGAGGTGCTAAAAGCTAGGTATGGTCTAACCTCAGGCTTTACTGGAATATGATAGTATCCTTTACTCAGATCCACTTTTGAGAAATATTTAGCTTTATTTAGTCTGGCAAACAGCTGATTTGTATCCGGCAATGGATCCACCTGTCCTTCTGTAATAGCATTCAGTCTCCTGTAATCTATACAGAGTCTATGTTCTCCAGAGGGCTTCCTTAAGAGTACCACACCGGAACTATACGAAGACTCACTGTGCGAAATAATTCCTTCCTTCAACAGATAGTCTATCTCTTCCTTCAAAGCTTTCTCCTTAGCAAACGGAATCGAATATGGTTTCATACAGACAGGTGTGGGGTCTATCAGTTTCATATCATATTCCAATAGGTTTGTATGCCCTGGTCGGTCTGTTAACACCTCTGCATGATTATTTAGAACCTGTTGCACTCTCTCTTTCTGAGTTTTCGTTAAATGTGTACTGATTTTCACCTGTGCTGCTGTCTCACAGGGGTGTAATGGATATTCAAATGATGAAAGTGGTTCCTTTTTCATCTCCATGGCGATGGACAAGGTCAACAAGTGTGTCTCTTCCTGATGTTCTCTTTCCAAATATTTCTTCAGGAGATTCACATGATAGATTTTTTCTTTCCCCTTCTTATCTATCTTATAATTTGTTCTAGACACCTTCTCTAGAACTGTATATGGACCCTGCCATCCAATTTGTAACTTATTCTGACTCCCGGGCAAAAGAAGCAGTACTTTCTCTCCCACAGCCAAATTTCTGTCTTCGCCTTCCTGTTATAATAGGCAGCATGTTTCTTCCTGGCTTGTTTCAAATTTTCATTGGCAAGTTTCCAGCCAGTTTTCAACCGAGTGGTCAGCTCATTCACATATTGGTATGAAGATGTAATGTTTTCCTCTGCCTTTTCATCAGTCCACGTTCTTAACAAAGCTACATGTGGACCTTTAATTGTGTGGACCTATTTGTCCATGCACCGGTATGGTCTCTTCCTCTCGAAGCTTTATAGTGATGATTTTTCCTCCCAGAATTATCATTCACAAAACGACCGCTACCAATTTTTCTTTTGGGGCTGTCTCCCCACTTAAAATTCTTGATGAGAGATTTCCTCTCTACATCCTCTTCCTCCAGTTTGTTTAAGTCCGATTGAGGGATTGTCGGCTTATCCTGGGGTAAGACATCTTTTTGCACTCTCCGCATAGTGGCCATTGTAAAACAGTTAAGTGAAGCTTGTCCGTGAAAAGGGGCTTCCCATTCCATTTGGTCCACTTTTTCAAATTTATATCTCTTTTTATTGTCAGGCCTAATTTTGCCCCGGGGCGTGTCCAGGTCCTGATCCATGTTCCCACTTGTGGGTGTTCCCTCATGTGCTATGCTACACCTTTCTACAAAATTCTCAATGTCCCATCTTGCTTTGGGCCAATAATAATTGTGAGCCACCTTTTGAATGATGGTACCTATCTTCTCATGGTCCCCATCTGGTTTCACATGTAGGCTCCTTATTAAGTCTGCCCTATATCTTTTTGGAAGAACCAGCTGTCCCTGACCTTTGGATCTAGCTCCAGTCTTCCTATACATCAACTTGTTTTTCATGTAAAAATCTCCCTTGCCTGGAGTTGTATGACAAGTTGACAATTTTCTGAAACAAGGCTTGAGTGTTTTATCCCCAGCCTGTGCCTTCCTCATCTCTTCTGGAGTGGTATCTAACATAATATCCTCCTCCTGTCTTGAGGTCGACCTGACCTGAAGGGTTGCCATATACACAGGTTTCCTTCTACAATGGTCAGTGTCATGATTGTCCATCTGACAATTCTTACACCACCTTTTTCCTTGGTTGAAAGATTTTCTTTCATTATATTTCCTTTCATCGAATTGTGGGAATTTATTTTTATTTTCATACCGTGGCCTATCAAATTGGTGCTTACCTTTATTTTGATCCTTAGGATCAAATTTATTAAAGTTCTGTGGTGCCCTAAAGTTGTCCACCTGTTTCTTTTTATTACCTGTTACCTCTGCTTGAGCTGCTTGATACCTTTCAGCAACATTTAGCAACTCATCCAGCCTCTCTGCACCTTGTTCCATGAGAAACTTTCTCAGGTCTGGAGCCATGGACTCTCTTAATTGCTCTATAAGGACCATTTCCTTAAGATCTTGGGTTTTCCCCAGAGAAGTCCATTTCTCCAAGTATGTCTCTATTCGTGCAGAGAATTGGTGATAGGTTTCACCTGACAGTAGTTTAGCATTCCTAAATTTTTTTCTATAGAATTCTGCATTCTTTTCATACCTTAACAAAAGAGCCTGCTTTAGCATGTCATAATTTTCCTGATCACCTCTGCTCATTTTTGCAAAAACTTCATAAGCTGCCCCACGAAGTCCCTGAGATAACTTTAAGCTCCACCTTTCTCTCTCTAACCCATACGTGGTAGCTAATAGCTCATACCTATTCAGGTAGCTCTCTATATCATCGTCTTTCTCAACAAAATGATCTAAATGAAAATTCATAGCTGAGGTTGAGGCTCCTTGAGTAACCGTAGCATCAGAGGCAAAGGGACTGGCACCATTTTCAGGAGCATGGCCTTGAAACTCAAACTCCCTTAGTCGTAACTCATGTTCCCTTTGTAATCTTTTATCTTCTGCTTCCCTTTCTGCAGCTAATCTCCTCTCTTCCCTTTCTGCAGCTAATTTCTTCTCTTCCCTTTCTGCAGCTAATTTCTTCTCTTCTCTTTCTGCAGCCTGTCTTCTTTCCTCGGCTTCCAATGCTTTAGCCTCTTTGTCAGCCTCAATCTGCAACCTCTTAATTTCCTTGTCAGCCTCTAACTTTCTTTCGGCTTCAAACCTTCTTTCTTCACGTTCAATAAATTTGTCACATTCCGTCGTGACATAGGCAACCATAACTTGCCCATCTAATCCTAACTCTTTTGCAGTCTGAACCGCAGCAGATCGAAATTTGGCCAGGTCCGCCATTGTCTATCATGTAAATTTCTACAATGTCTAACCAACAATTCAAATTCTAAATATATATAATGGACAACACAGGCACCGTGAGCTCAACCTTATTTAATTCCACCCAAGGATACCTTTTAATTCTTATATTCCCTGAAGTGAATTACCCCCAATATTTTTAATAGGGAAAGATTCAAAATCCCAAGAGCGAGACCCCAATATATGTGGTGAAGTGGGATGTTATAAATATTTATAGGGGACTTAGTGTACTGACTGAGATCAGCTGTGAAGGTATATATATCTAATAAGAGTAGTGTAATATATATAACCTTACTTGCTACCACATATCTATATATCTCAGTCAGAATTATTCTGGAATAGTGTGATGACTACGTTATGTGTCTAGGGTATGTGTATGATGAAGTGTAAGTCACAACAACAGACAGATAAACAATTTAATTTAATCCACTACTCTTAACAACACTGTGACACTCACATACATATAACACTCTATGAGAATATCTTAAAGAAGTCACTCGTAACTTTTCAAATAACAATATGTATTCAGTTTTGTCAATAATGTATTTGTGTCCTGATTCAAATACAAAGGAACCAGGAATCACAATCAATTTTAACTACAAGTATATGTACAGACTTTATCAATATGAATATTGTAGTGACATATATTATTAAAAATATCCTATGTGTGTCAGTTGTGTAGTGGTAATATGAGGTAATACTGGTTTTGTTTTGTTCAAGCTCTGTTGGTATTTGTCATCATGACTTCAATAGTTTGTCTTAGGGACTAGTATTGGAGATGTTCTCAGTTCCTGATATTAAGACAATTAAATTCCCCTCTGAATGTTATTTTTACAAAGTTATTTCAAGATGAGGGGACATAATGTTGAGCTCAGCTGGCCAAGTTAGCTTATCTGGCGTGATGGCGGCAGGAAAGGACTCCTCTGCTCGAATTCTCCTCTGGGCTCTGGAGACACCTCACTGATAGCTAAAAGGACCAAGGAGTATGCTGTCCGACACTGGATTCAGCAAAGCTCTGACCAGGTGCTGCTCAGTACCATCAAGACCACTGTCCCTGAAATCAAGAAGGATGTACCTTCTACTTCATAACTAACTTAAACTCTCTTGTTACACTGATCACAACACAGCACAAACATTGAGTTCAGAGCATTAGGCCAACTGTCAGCTTCATTTGAAATACTTTATTCCAGTATTACCCTTCTTAATGGTTACTACGCCTCTGCAATTCCAGCATTATTTCTTTCTAGTCAATCATCTAGGTGTCAGTGTACTGTTTGGCCATTCCATGCCGTTTGACTTTTCTCCGACACCCTCTGTTCAGGCTGGAGCATTACAGGCTTTACCTCACGTTTGCCACTGAACTACACATATATATATACAGGCATAAATCAACAATTCACATTCAATTTTCATTAAAAGATATTGAATGGTTCAAGCTTACCACAATTCATACGAATAAACACAGATACGTTGATTAGCAATGAATTCTGGCACAAACTGGCACAAATTCCCATCTGCTTATCTTCCAGGCTTTTATTGAGCAAAATATAAGCTGGCTTCAACGCACTGATGCTTTATCAAGCTTATTTAAACAAGTGGTTTCGAACTAACGCTCCCAAGTGTGTATATCAGCGAGTCTGACCAATGAGCCCCGTTTCGACAAGTGTTTGAAAAAATGTTACCTTTTCCCGTTTCCCCTAACAACGAAAGATAGTATTTATAGTCCGACCAATCGTGGTTAGGCTTTCATTTGTTGCGCTCCAATCAATGGGGAGTTTACATGGTAGGCTATTTATGTAACGTAAGGTTTTTTTTCAAACACGTTATAAAAAAAATTTTATGAGCAGAAATGATTCCATGCTGTCAGGCATCCTCACTATTTTATTTTGATTATAATTTATTAATTCCTGGACTATTTGCGTAACGTTTTACATATTATTTGTCAGCAAGCCCTAAGGAACCCAATTATCCAAATTTAAAAGAGCTACGTGGCTGCGTTCAAAATATGTATTTTCTACCTCCTGTTTCGAAGATGTGATGTCTGGGTACTGTTATGTTTTCAACCGTAAACCCATCTAATGTTATCTTTTCTAATAAGAGTTTTTTATGATTTATAAACCTAACTCTGGGAAAGGGTAGTGTATTTTATCACTGTCCGTCTGAAAAAAAATTAGTGCATGTAGACTTACACGCGTGATGGCAGCATTTGTGTATCGCGCGAAGCGTGTTGCATGCGTTCCTGTTTTCAGCCCTCCCCTCTCTCTTTATCCTTTTGTCCATCTGTTCGTTCATTTTGGTAACGCAGTGTAGAAAAAGACATGAATGGAATTTAAAATTTAGGTCAACTTGCATATTTCAAGGTTTTTCTTAGAAAGGCAGCACATTTTATTGTGTGTTTGGGAAACGCGTGTATGTTGCAGAAAGCCTTTAATATCGACGTGAAACGTTACAATTTGCTTACGCAGTAGAAAACAAGGGGATTTCGAGTACAGTCCTTGTGACAGCACTGTTCTTTACCATTCTTCTTCCTTTATTTATTATATGTATTTATTAGGCTTTATATTTACTTGATAATTTATATATGTGGATTAGAATATTCCACGACAGTGATCCAGCCTAATTAATGACGCAGTCAATTCTGTTGTCCCCCCTATTATCAGAAGGTGCATCCCTAGTGTATCATCCACTCAGCGAGCTACAGGCACAGTTAACATTTATACCCTATGGGTTTGTCCGGAGAGCAATGATATTGATTCTGATTAACAATAGCAATAACCTGTCTCCGAAAATAAAGATGATTCTCTCTCCCAGAGGTGGGCAGTAAGATTTTAAATCAATTCACAAGTATAGCGAAATTCATTATTAATTACCCACGTCAAATAAAATAGGTTTGTGGCAACATTAATTAAATTGGACAAAAACGAAATTCCTTTTATCTGCCTTTATTCAAGGATTAATAATAATAATAATAATAGCCCCTCCAGTCATAACTGACCATGGGAATGCGCCACCGAGGTGACAGCCCTCAGCTGCTTATTTTCCTGGTGCTCCTTTCGACGTTTTCTCCCCTCCTCTGCCTGTTGTGTGAGCCTCTTTTCGCCCAATCTGAGGTGGCGCCGTAAATAGCATCGCCACTTAGTGCGATCGGCAGCATCATCTTCCCATGTTGCTGGATCCATGTCGAGTGCCCTCATATCTCTCTTGCAGACATCTTTGAACCTCAGCTATGGTCGCCCAACTGTTCTCTTGCCATCTGCTAATTGTCCGTAGAAGATATCTTTTGGGATGCGACCGTCTTCCATGCGGCGAACATGGCCAAGCCAGCGAAGTCTGAGCTGTCTAAGCAGTGTATGCATATGTTGCGGACAGTTTCGCTGAGTTTATAGTCTGTTAAATGTACCTGTTTAAGTTTGGAGACATTATTTGTTAGATTCTTGATCAAAGGGGAGTTACTCATTTTTTACTTGGGTTGAAGTCAACAGTGGTTGTTATCCCACTTGTCTTTTAACCAAGCGGTCTAATTTTAGAACCGATGTCTTGTTACCTGACCATATATGGCTTGAATGGTCAGCATTTCCTAGTATGTTTTCAGATAGCCCACCTGAGCCTAGCTCAGGGGTCTTGCGTCTCACGACGCATGCGCAAGTTTTGTGGCGCGTTAAGAAAGACATTTTGTTAGGGAGTCGAGCTGCAGTTTTCAAACGGTCAAGACGTTTTGGCGTCTTCGATCTGGCTTTATGCCTGGGGAAGGAAAGTCCTGTGTGTCTGACGAAGATGTCTAAAGATTGTTTCCCCATGTTGTATTCTATGCGCCTAGGAGGCGAGTGTGTTTTTTCGTGTTTATTCTGAAGAGATGTCTATGTAAATTATCCTTCAAATCATTTTCCTCTATTGCCAGAATCATGAATAACATTTGTTACCAGCTTAGTGACTTTTCCCTGGGCGGGAAAGAGTCCACTGAGAATACTAGAATTTGAGCTCACGAATTATGCTGACATTGTATGTATCGGGTCTGTGAATGCCCGAAGAACTTTATATTCGTTGAATCCTGCTATTCCGGCGGTACCACTTTCGACAAGGTCTGACATACCTTGTTTGTCCAAGGAATCATAGAGGACACTGTATTTAGGGGCCCGCCATATTTCGCGGCCTGCTGTATACTAAAAAATGTATCTGACTTGCTGGTGTCAGAGTAGAGCGGAACTAAGCTCACATATTTGAAGACCCGCTGGCAATGCGTGGTATTTTTGCTGTAGCTGTAGAAAGAGAGATAGATTGAGGTCAACATCATATATGCACAGCTTACTGATGAACTGTTGATGCAAACTGTACTGAACTGTAGTCATGTTTACGATGTCCTGAGTTTTGTCAAATGACTATTTATATTGATGTCGGCGTATCTTGTAGTCGTACTGTATTAAAGTCTTGAAAACGTCAGAGGTGTTACCAAGCTCCATGAATTTCTACATTGTGGTGCAAGAGTGTGTTGTCCTGTAGATGCCTGTCTTCTACGAACTTTTACACACCCATTCGCACTCTTTGATGTCTACGCACGCACCACTACTGTAACACATCAACACTTTGAAGTCAAGAAATGAATGCCAACATTATGGCGGCCAACCAGGGCATACAATATTTATGATAGCCTGTGTGGCGTTTGAGTTACAAGAAATATTGTACAACAGCTTCCACCTTGATAGATTGACAGCGTTCACTCATCCAGCGACATTTATACTCTAACATCTTTGGTTGACCAGTGTGAGCCTTCTACATTTATTGGGCCCGGAAACCTACTGTTGTAACTAATTCAGGACGTTACAGCATACTTTGAAGGCCAGCACGTGACAACACCTCGACATTTGTCACTTTATCTTTCCACGAGATGCCGAGGATGTGGCGTAGACACCGTAAATGGAAGGTATTGAGCCTTCTTTCTTGCTTAGCATAGGTCGTCCAGGTCTCGCTGCCATATGGGAGTGTGCTGGTGACGCAAGCGTTATATAACGCAGCGTTGGTCTTCGTTGTGAGTTTGGAGTTTCCCCAAACACGCGATGTGAGGCGGGCAAAGGTAGCTGCAGCTTTGCCAATGCGGCTGTCGATTTCTGTATCCAGTGAGAGTTTGTCATTGATGGTAGACCCTAGGTATGTGAAGTGGTGCACCACTGCCAATTCATAGTTATCGATAGTGATAACTGGTGCAGCACCCACATCCTGACTCAGCACATTCGTTTTCTTTAGACTTATTGTGAGGCCAAAGTCCTTGCTTGCTTTAGTGAAGTGATTCATCAAGCTCTGATGCTCCCGTTGGCTTTGAGTGACGACTGCAGCATCATCAGTGAACAACAAGTCTTTTAAAGTGACCCTTCTGATTTTTGTTTTTGCCTTCAGCCTTGAAAGATTAAACAGACGGCCATCTGACCTAGTGTGAAGGCATATTCCTTCAGTTGCATCTCTGAATGCATGTTTCAAGAGTAAGGCAAAGAAGATCCCGAAGAGGGTCGGAGCCAGAACACAGCCTTGTTTAACGCCACTTCGTATATCAAAGGGCTGTGACGTGCTTCCAGCATATTGGACTGTTCCCTTCATGTCGTCATGGAATGACTTTATCATTTCCAGCATTTTAGAAGGGCAGCCTATTTTCAGGAAGATTTTGAAGAGTCCATCCATACTAACCAGGTCAAATGCTTTTGTGAGGTCTATAAAGGCGATATACAAAGGCCTTTTCTGCTCTCTCGATTTTTCCTGAAGCTGGCGGAGAGAGAAGATCATGTTTGTTGTTGGTCTACCAGCTCGGAATCCACACTTTGACTCTGGATGTATGCGCTCAGCTAACTTGTGTAGTCGCATTAAGATGACTTTGGCAAAAACCTTACCAACAATACTAAGAAGAGAGATGCCTCTGTAGTTATTGCAATTACTTCTGTCTCCTTTATTTTTATAGTGTTACAATCTTGGCATCTCGCATGTCTTGAGGAATAGTTGTCTCTTCCCAGCACTGGCACAGCATCCTATGCAGGGGATGTAATAGCGTGCTCTTGCAGCATTTGATTAAATCAGGAGGAATCCCATCACTGCTTGGTGCTTTGCCAGAGGCCAAGCTATCAATGGCCTTGCTGAGTTCCTCTAATGTTAGTTCGGTATCCAGCTCCTCCATAGTTGGCAGACATTTGACAGCATCAAGGGCTGCAGGCGTAACGGTATTTTCTCTAGCGTAAAGCTCAGAGTAGTGCTCGACCCACCTCTCCATCTGCTTACCATTATCGGTTAGCTTCTCTCCGCTGATGGTTTTTAGCGGTGCCGTATTAATTTTTTGGGGGCCGAGTGCTTTCTTTATACCGTCATACATTTGTCTAATGTTGTCTGTTTGCGCTGCGATCTGGATGCTCTCACTGAGCTGGGAGATTATTCTTGCTGATACGTTCCAACAGAAATCAGAGAATCTGAATGATAAAACAAAATCTATATAAAACCTTACCCTCTGACAACCTGATTAAAACTTCGCTGAATATCTGAACTCAGCCCACATATCAGCTCTTCTTTTTAAAATCATGTCCATTATTCGAGATATGTTTGTCAAAGTATGACATTTCTAATTTTTTAGAAGATGATTTCACATGTCAGTGACCGAACAACCCTGATCAATTTCGGAGTGACTCTTCAGACATTGCAACATCAGCGTGTCGGCATCTAATCCAACGCTTCTAAACACAGCAAAGTGATAAGTTCTTTTATTGAATTTTTTCCGAGTGAAATGGATCTTCTTGTAATTCACATGAATTTGAAGTGAACTCAATAAGACAGGCAGGATTCAAATTTCTAAATCAAAGTCACACTTACATTTGCAAACTGAGAGTGTTAGTTTTTTTTTTAAAGCTGATGAATGAAATCTTCATCTGTGTCAAGATAATGATTCAGTTGTGGCAAGTACGTGAAATCTTCGTCCTGCACTTGGGCCACTGTCGTAAGGTGTCTCAGGATTTCGGACGTCTTTCTGTTAGAACCTCTACTTTATTATCTTTGATTGTGTCTCTTCTTCTGTTTCCTGTGTGTCTGCTGTATAATTCCAGACTCTGCCGCGTTAGTCATTGTTTTAGACTGCCATGAAATCACGTCACTCGTGGACTTTTCGTTGTCTGTCTGCACAGCTGCGACGGTAAACGCTTTCGTGCTGATTGCTGGTCAACTTATGATGTCTTTGATTCAGGAGAGAACGATCTACCGAGTGTTCTATGATTTAACTTTCCGAGTGCACACAGGAAACACATGACCACCTGCGCACCCAGCTATTTTTTCACGTCACATCAGTACTCGGTCTGCTGAACGTTTAAAAGAGGGGCCGTTAGTGACCCCGTCTCCACTTCTTTGAGTCAGCTGGAAGCCTTCTTTTATCTTGTCGGGGGAGGGGAGAACACCTTCGTTTACCCGAGCATTATAGACATTGAGTAGACTTGCAGTGTATTCAGCCAATTGCATTTAGAAGAAAGATAATGCAGGTGTGCCCTCAGTGAAATATGTTCTCTATATATACGAATCCTTAACCGTTTCCCATTACTGCAGCAATAAACACTGACTTGTCATGTGAGTGTGTACTCTAATCAGTAGAATTCAGTCACGAATAAATCAACAGATAACTTTCCAGCTAGAAACAAAAAGAAACTTTTTCTGTTTTGGACGACAGCCGGTTAAGGGGCTGCACTACAGTGAAAACTAACTTTTGTTCTAATAACATTTTCAAACTTTTTATGTGCTCAATAGACACAGTGTATGTCCATGAACCAAATTCTACAGTTTATTTTGTTAAAAAAATGTGGTTTTGTAAAAAAAAAACATTTTTTGTTAATAAAATTTTAGTTTTGAGAAAAATGCATTTTAGTCACTGAGTGACTTGTCTTGTCCAATATACTCCATTCTGGGGGGCTGAATGTGTTTAAAATTGTCCAGCACTATATGCTGCACCTCCTTCAGCTTCCTGCAGCTCCTCCTCTCGCCTTTATCTTGCCTAATTTTTCTTCTACCATGGTAACCAAAAAAACAACCGCTATATTGGGTTTTTCACCAATTTTCAAGAGCAAAAATCTTGTTTCCCATTGACCAAACTTTATCAAAATGAACCCACATTTTGTGACTGACAATTAAAACAATTTTACTCATGATTATTTTGATAAGTTTAAAATTCTATTTTTAATGATTTTAAAAAAAAAACTATATTTGTATGAAAAAATATTTTTAAAAATATTTTTTTTTAATTTATAAAAGAAAATTACCAAAATATCAAAAATGCAGATGTGTTACTTTAAAGATATAGATGTGTACTACTAATGATTATTTTGATAAGTTTAAAATTCTATTTTTAATGATTTAAAAAAAAACTATATTTGTGTGAAAAAATATTTTTAAAAATATTTTTTTTAAATTTATAAAAGAAAATTACCAAAATATCAAAAATGCAGATGTGTTACTTTAAAGATATAGATGTGTACTACATGCATGCCAAATTTGAGACTCCTCTGTTAGATAGTTTTAGAGAGAAATCGTGCATTTTCGGCACAAATTTGAAAATCATAGCATGGGGGTAGTGCCGACAATATGCTTTTTGATACATCAAATGCATTTTTTATGTTATAAAACCTTGCTCAATCGATTCCTCGATGAATAAAATACAGTAGAACTCCATTTATCCGAACCCCAATTATCCGAACATCCAATTATCCGAACACTTTTTCCAGAAAAAAAAAAAATCAGTCTCCACCAGTCACGTTAGACTACAGTTCTGAATCTTTTGATGCGGCAAGCTTCAAATGTGTGCGAACAATTTGTAGACAATGAGATGGGCTAATGGACGGTCGCTTACGTACATGAAGTCAGTTAGATCATAAAGTCCGTTAATATCTGGTTTACCAATCCAGTGTACGTGTGAGTTCTAGGCAGAACACTGGCTAAACAGACAGTTCAACTTAAAATAATTGTGTCTGCTACTACAGCAGAATAATTTTGGTGTACACGTATTTCTCTGTGCGACCTGGCATCTTCCAGTAGGCCTAAAGCATATAAAAGGAACCGCAATGTTTTGTCAATTGAAACGAAAACAGAAATTATCAAGAGACTAGGAAAAGGTGAAACTGTGTCTTCATTTGCGAGGATTTTCAATGTTGAGAAAGCTACCGTCTCTGACATCAAAAGTAACAAGGATAAAATTATGAGTTTTGCATCGAAATTGGATAGTGAAAATGGGTCGAAGAAACATAAAACCATGAGAAATGCGAAAGATTTGAAATTGGAAGAGGCTTTGTATATATGGTTTGTGCAAAGAAGAAGCAAAGGGGAACCTATCTCTGGCTCTCTATTGTGTGAAAAGGCACTTCAGTTCAACAGTCAACTTGACGGTCCTCCTGACTTTAAGGCTAGCCATGGATGGTTAAGAAACTTTAAATCTCGTCATGGCATACGAGAATTGGAGATTCAAGGGGAATCTTCATCTAGCGATGCAACTGCCGCTGAAAATTTTAAAGAAACATTCTTGGCTTTTTTGGAAGAAGAAGGTTATTTACTCGATGATGTGTATAATGCCGATGAGACTGGCTTATACTGGAAATCATTGCCTCAAAAATCACTTGCATCTCAGCGCGAAGCAGCTGCCCCTGGGTTTAAAAAGTGCAAAGAGAGAGTAACAATTTTGGTAGCCGCGAATGCCAGTGGAAGTCATCGTTTACCGGTGCTAATGATCGGCAAAGCCAAAAAAAAAACACGTTGTTTAAAGAATGTGACATGTCTCCCATTGTGCTACAAAGCACAGAAGAGTGCTTGGATGAATAGTGAAATATTTCTTGATTGGTATACAAATCAGTTCATCCCAAATGTGAAGAGGTTGAAAGAACAAGAAAAGAAAACTGGAAAAGTAATTCTTCTACTGGACAATGCACCATCTCATCCAGAGACGGATACATTGAATGCAGTTGATGCAAATTTTACAGTAATTTTTCTGCTTCCCAATGTAAGCTGATGCTTGGACCACCCTGTCACAAGATAATCTCAACAAGGCTTGGAATAGATTGCTTGGGAAAAAAGGAGGAAATGAAACTACTGCAGTGGACACAAATGATGATTGTATAAATGAAGTTGTGGAACTGTTTCAAGCAATGCCCGGATTTTCTGACTGTGACAAAGATGATGCACACATGTGGCTAGAAGATGATAATGATTCTGGTTTTCAGTTTTTGAATGACGAAGAAATTTTGTCTTTTGTGCAAGAAGAAAACCAAATACATGTAGTGACCGATGATGAAGACTCCTCAGAAGTACATGATGTACTTGTAGATTATGAAGAAAACCAAAAACGTCGACCAAGTCCTGAAGAGGCCTTTATAGCACTAGAAACAGCGATGGCTTGGTACGAGCAAGAAGATGACAGCTGTCCTACACAGCTTCTGCTGTTGAAGAGAATGCGGGACTTAGCAGCCAAAAGCAGACTATCCAGTTTGGCGCAAAAGAGGATTCCTCATTATTTTAAATAGTGGGCTACATCTGTGCAAGTACATGTATACGTAAGTTGCGCCTGGTTTTGAATTGTTTGTAATGTTATTTTGAAAACATTTCTCTTTCTTAACAAAAATAATTAATACAAGTAGTACATGCACTGCAGTGTAATGAAAGATTTTGGTGATACAGTGATCTAATACAGTGTGGGTATTATTATTACAGTACAAGTAAATATGTTTTATAGTGTATTTTCCTTGTGATTGTTAATTATTTTTAGAAATATGTGTACATGTACTCGATACATCATGTAATCCAATTATCCGAACATTTGATTATCCGAACGATGCTCGGTCCCATGGGGTTCGGATAAATGGAGTTCTACTGTAAGCTCAAAAGTAAAAAATCGATATTTTGTACGTAAAATCCTATTTTCATTGTAGTGGAGCCCCTTAAATTGCTTGCCAATCATGGAGCAACCATCGCCTTTAATTGGTACGGGATAAAGGAACCGAAAAACGTGCTACCCAGCATTCCACGCAATTACTCAGTCAGACATAGTCATACTGGTTATAGTGAGCTTGATAAATCGTCCATTTTTGCAGTACAAACGGGTACACAGTCGCTTTGTGATTTTAGCTTTTAAGGGCCAAGATCTCTTCTGGCTCTACCAGCCTAGTTCGTTGAGGCAGCTATCAGTGTGGCATACAATTTGTTTGTGCTAGTTTCTCTGACACCCTCACCAGACACCTTCAGCATCTATTCAGTGATGGTCCTGAGAATGGCATTACTTCTGAAGCATTAATTCGTCCTAACGGACAAACTCCCCGGAGAAATACAATGATTTCAGACAGCCTGGATAACACTAGTCAACAAATTTTCAAAAGTTTTTTGTACCAGAAATTAAATGTACCATTTCTTATTGATTTTGACATGCTGATTTCAAATATCATAATGAAATTCACCAATTGGCTCTGGTTTTTTTTTAAATGATGGATTTACATTACAGTAATACAAATAATGTATGCTTGTTTACTTCTCTGGGCTGAACAGCTAGTCTTTCTACTTTAGCATTATAAAAATTGTGGTTACATACTCAATTAATTGATATTTTAACATAAAATGATAGAAAAAATAAAAAACATTATTTAAAGTTCACATATCATGCTTTAAAAAGGCACATTTGAACCCATTCCGTCATTATTCAGTCGCTGTTCGAGCTCTCTTTGCTTGCTTCTTGTAGTCAATCGATGAGGTGTCTCTTGTCACAGTCCAACAGTAATCAACAAGCATTGAATTGCTCCAATTGCCTTGATACCTTGTCTCCATAGCAGCAATGTCCTGGTGAAATCGTTCACCATGCTCATCACTGACCGCTCCACAGTTTGACGTAAAGAAATCCAGATGAGAATCCAGAAAATGAATTTTCAAAGACATGTTGCAGCCAAGACTCTTATACTTCAGAAGGAGATTTTCTACAATTTCATTGTAATTATCAGATCTGTTGTTTCCAAGAACATTGTCCACCACTGACTTAAATGCTAGCCATGCTGCTTTTTCCTTGCCATGCAACACGCAAAGAAACTCGTCATCATGAAGAAGTTTTCGAATTTGCGGACCAACAAATACTCCCTCTCTTATTTTAGCTTCACTCAGTCTTGGAAATTTTCTGATGAGATATTTGAAAGCCTCATCTGTTTTCTCCATTGCCTTGACAAAGTTTTTCATGAGACCCAGCTTAATGTGCAAGGGTGGCAACAAAATCTTGCTGGTGTCGACAACTGCTGGGTTCTCAACGTTCTTACTGCCAGGCTGCAATGACTGCCTGATTGGCCAATGTCTTCTGATGTAATGGTCACTTCGTGCACGGCTATCCCACTCACAGAGAAAGCAACAGTACTTGGTGTATCCACCCTGTAGTCCAAGCAAAAGAGCGACCACTTTTAAGTCACCGCAAAGTGACCAATGATGATGATCGTAGTTTATACACTTCAAAAGCTGCTTAATGTTTTCATAAGTTTCTTTCATATGAACTGCGTGACCAACTGGAATTGACGGTAACACATTACCATTATTCAACAAAACAGCTTTAAGACTTGTCTTGGATGAATCAATGAAAAGCCTCCACTCTTCCGGTATGTAATTGATGTTGAGGGCTGCCATTAAACCAGAAATGTTGTGGCACGCAG
Organism: Oreohelix idahoensis; assembly: GCA_024509875.1. Taxonomy (NCBI): domain Eukaryota; kingdom Metazoa; phylum Mollusca; class Gastropoda; order Stylommatophora; family Oreohelicidae; genus Oreohelix; species Oreohelix idahoensis. Next base: position 491,074 of record JAMPIV010022542.1, read on the forward strand.
AAAGGTCACCCTCTTTGAAAAAGAATGTAATAAGCGGCTTCTGGCGGTTCCTTTACACAGAAATTGTAACATCTTCTGCCAGGAGATTCCACTGTTGCAATCTGGAACCCAAAAGCTCCGCCTTGTTCTTCGGTAAATTCAGATCTCTTACAAGATCATTCAGTTCACCTTGGGTTATTAAGTGTGGTTTAGTGGATGTAGTTTGCTCAAAATCTGTGTCACTTGAGGTTGATGGTTCAGGACCACCAATGTCCTCTTCATCAGTGGAAGCAGCTGAAAAGGATTCTGGCACTTTGGGAACTGGTAGATCATCGCCATGTGGTACCGGAAGTATTGCAGAGGGGATGTTTGGATATTCCAGAGTCCATTTTTTCTTCTTTGATATGCCTTTCCCAATTGGAGGGACCATGCAAAAGTAACAGTTGTTGAGATGATCAGTGGGCTCTCTCCAAATCATTGGGACTGCAAAAGGCATAGCTTGCCTTTTGCCAGTTAACCACAGTTTAAGATGTGCTGCACATGTATTGCAGCATATGTGTGGCGCCCAGCTCTTATCTTGATCTCCTATTCTGCAGTCAAAATACAAACTGTACGCCTTCTGGCATTTCTAACTACGATACTTTTGATAAGGACAAATGCACTAACTAATGGCAACATTTTATCAGAGATAAGGTATTTATACACAAAGGGGATGTAATCATAGGTAGGATTGCATCATCAACTTCTAGTAACATTTTTATTGGTCATTAGAAAAAATTATGCAATCGCCCACAACAGTTGCGTCATATATATATAAATTGACCGTAATTAAATAAACTAGTAGCATATATCTTGAAAACTAGAGCCAATCAACATTTTTTAATGTCATTTTCGTTTTCAGCACACCAAAATTAGTTAAGATCAGCTATTTTCATTTCTGGTACATTTTGGTTGTTGACTAGTGTAATTGGCATTACACAGCAGGCGGATTATACAAGTGAATAAAACTTGGTTATGTCTTCATCCCAGGAGGTTCAACCCTCGCTGCCAACTCAGCAGGCCTAACGCCAGAACAATACCATAGACACTTTGTGCATTTGTCCTACTTGTGAAAGTGTTGTCCCTTTCAGTGTCGTGACCCAGGGGGTACTGTTGGTTCATACTCTGTTGAGAACTAATTTGTTGTTTTCATATGTGATATCCTAATACTTAGTTTGATTATCTTTTTGTACTCAGTAAGATAATATTGGTTTTTCATTATCTACCTTATTCGTGTACTTTGATAGTTTTTTTTTTTTTTTGGTGTGGTTTCATTTTATAAATCTTTAAAAAGATAGATACACAACCAGCCGAAATGTTCCCAATTTCTTTTCTGTGTTCCTCTTTTTGTGTCGTCAAATCATAGAGACAGTGAGCGACTACGTCAAAAATAAAAACGTGGAGGTAAAATCTAGATGAAGTAATAACCATGTATATGGGCTGTCGTATGTCACTCAAGGAAAATCACACTCTGTCTATCCTACCACTTCTGCATTTCACTAAATTGGCAGCCCACTTGGATGTCTGCCTTCTCTGGTTGAAGTTCACTAGAGTTTTCTAAACTCAACAAAATTGACACTTTCAGTTCATCCCACGACAGCCACGAGAAATTTTAGTATCAGCCTGAACGTTTTCATTTTACCCTGAAGCTGTGTACTGAGTTCATTCAAATGTTAAATCTTATAAAAATGGCCATGTCAGTCACATGGAAGATAGTCGCGTTCCCAACGACATATTCTACGTACAACTGGCAGAAGGCAAATAAACAGCCATAAGACCACAGTTAATGTTCAAAGATTTGGTAAGAAAGATATGAAGGCATTGGACATAAATCCAGCTTGGAAGACAAAGCTAAAGATTACACCAAGTGGAGATGCTGCCTACTGCCCCACCTCAGATTGGACACACACACAGATACACACACACGCACACACACACAAAGACACACACACACAAAGAAGAGAAAGGGGGAAACATACGCCGAAGGGAATTCCAAAGAAACAAAATGCAGCCGAGGGCTATCACTTCGAGGCTGCAACATCATCACCATTGTTAGTTATGATTGGAGACGGCTACTACTAATCTGCGGCGATGTAGTATTTTCTGCTACCTTCACAGTTTTCATGAAAGGTACACGTGAAGAATGGCAACTCAGAGCCAATGCATTCTGGCTAGGATTTAAGATCTCACCTTTGTTGTTCTACATTTTTCTGAAGCAAACAAAACGTACCAGGAGCACCTGAAAACGACATTGACACAATTAGTCTTGGAGGTCGACCAGTCGTCAGTTTCTGGTTTGTTGATAATTAAATAGGCTAGCTGGAGACAGACAGGAGCTTTTCAAAGCCTATTAAATGTCCTGACATCACTGTGGAACGATACAACGTGGATACTAATGCCGAAATACCCAGAGTGAAGACGAGTAATCCCCTGGACATCAGCTGGAAACGCTGTACCAGCTTACGTACCTACGTGTAAACGTGATGAAGGAATCAGGACAGAAATAATAACAATGGAAGACCCAGAAAAATAAATTCGATCCGAAAATGGACAATTATTTCCTTCAAATAAAGTTTCGGGTTCAGAGCTATGTTGCTATTGCCACACTCACGTGCGCATGCAAAGCTTTGACAGTAGATTTAAACACAAGAACATAGGTATTAGAAACGATCCTCGGAAATATCATACACAGATTGTATTGCAAAGGAACATTATTGCACGCAGTTATACGTGATTGTAGGAGCATATGACAACCTTCTCACAACAATAACATGGCGAGAGCTGATACAGCATTGCCACCTATCGAGATCATGTTGGTTACCAAAGTGTTTCTTACATGGCACGGTACCAGACAACAGAGGGCAGTCCAAGAGGAATAAGATGGACAACGTTTTCTTCACTGGAAGATCTAGAATACTCATACGACATTATACTACTCGGACATGCACATCAATACATCCAAGAAAAAAACAGATAGACTGAATAAGTATAGCCAGCAGCTGGGTCTGAACATCGATCCAAAGAAGACAGATGTTATGAAACTCAATGTGAGCAATCCTGAGCCCATTACATTAAGGAACCAGAAGCTGGAACAGAAGATACATATACATACCTATTACGCATTGTAACACCAGATGGCGGAACAAGCAAGTACTCCAACAACAGAATGAATAAAGCGAGAACAGTCTTTTCTAGTCTAAACAACACCTGGTAGTCCTCCCAGTACAGTGCAAACACCAACTTAAGATTACATGACAGCTGTGTACTTGCTGTGCTTCTCTGTGGTGCGGAATGCCGGAGAGTAACAGAGAAAGAAATGTCGAAATTGTCCTCCTTCCACACAATCTGCTTAAGGCAAATTTTCCGAATCTTTTGGCTTAATACCATCAACAACCAAGAAATGCTTACTCGGAGTAACCAAGAGGACATGCACACCATCATAGCTGGCAGACGCTGGAGTTGCGTTGGCCATGTCTTCAGAAGAGATCATGATGCCATCACAAGAACAGCTATGCTGTGGACCCCTGAAGAAAAGCGAAAGAGAGGCCGACCAAAAAGAACTTGGAGGAGAACTGTGATGGCCACTGACTGATTTGACAGTCGTTGGCTAAGACTCAAAGAAGAGAAGAGACGGTTTCATACAAAAGTTAGACTTCGCTTTAGTAACTTTATGCTACGAACCATTCTTGCTACTGAAGCATCATAGGAAGCTGAAGTTTTTGTTCTTATTCAAAATGTATGACAAAGATGATGTGAGCCAGAGTTGTAGGTTTTATATAATATTGTTAATCCATCTGCGCTTTGGTCTTCCTCGTACCTTGAATTTAAATCTGTAACCACCGTATAAGCATGTAAGAGTAATTGACCAGGTTCCATTCCCAAGAGATGGTCAAACTTCTGGTAATAATAATAGCCTCACCTGTCATAACTGACAATGGGAATACGCCCCTGAGGGACAGCCTTCAGCTGCTTTTTTCCTTGTGTTCATTTCGACGTTTTCTCCTGTCTTCTGCTTGCTTTAAGAGCCTCTTGTCGCTCAATCTAGTTATCACAGTAGAGAGCATCGCCACTTGGTGCGATCGGCAGCTTCATCCTCTCAGGCTGCAGGATTTATGTCCAGTGCTCTAGTGTCTCTCTTGCACACATCTTTGAACCTCAGCTGTGGTCGCCCAACTGTTCGTTTTCCATCTGCCACTTGTTCGTAAAAGATGTCTTCCGGGATGCGACCATCTTCCATGCGGCGGACATAGCCAAGCCAGGATAATCTGCGATGTCTAAGCAGTGTATACATGTTTTGCAGGCCAGCACGTAACAACACCTCGACATTTGTCACTTTGTCCTTCCACGAAATACTGTGGATGTGGGGTAGACACCGTATATGGAACGTATTGAGCCTTCTTTTTTGCTTAGCATAGGTTGTCCATGGCTCGCTGCCATACATAAAGTGTGCTGGTGACGCATGTGTTATATACCGCAGCTTTGGTCTTCGTTGTGAGTTTGGAGTTTCCCCAAACACGAGTTGTGAGGGGGCAAAGGTGACCATGAAATGGATTATCAATATGAACGAATGGACGTATCTACCTATAGCAGAACCAAAGTAAAAAAAAAAACAATCAATACATAGAAGGGGCGACTACAAGTCAAGCGCATCGTGTTTGTTGTCCTAGTGACCAAGTTGTTATGGGACAGATGAAGTCTATTGTTTTGAACTGAACATAATCAAGCCTGCCCGGGGGTAACTTCCGGGGGTCCCTGAAGATGCGAAGAACGAATAGGACTACTGCATCCTCAGGCATGTCGTAGAAGGCTAGTAATGTGGGGTTGTGCATGAGTCTAAAATCTTCATCATGTACAACTAATTGCCACAGGAAACCCCCCCCCCCCCCCTTTCCCGTAAGAGCATTTTACTGCAGGAATCCTGCTAGGGAACGAGCCAAAGTTATAGCTCCAAAGTCCGTAGGGAGCGTTAAAGAAAATGATGATGTTGTGTTACAGTACGGCCACTTGTATTAACCAGGTAACTGGGTAACACTGCTCCTCCCGAATCCTTATGACCTGCTTCGATTAGAACATTATTTGTTTCTTGTCATTATTGATCAAAATCGATGTAGTAAAATCTGCGAGAATAATCGCTCATTTCAGTAAGATTTTAGTCATAAAATGATAATAAATAAACCCGCCCTATTGTGTCAGACGGTGATCCTCTCACACGCCAGCATAGCGCTGAATTTTGTGCCGTGGACAGGCTTAAAACCTATCCCACCGTTTAAACCTACTCGCTTTCCTTGTGACGTACATTTTTAACATTTTGCCCGATCTGATAGAGACTGCGGCAAGACTTACAATTAACGATTTTGCGGAAGTGTGCTGCCAAACTACTGTCTGAATTAACGTAATATTTTGACTTTAACGCTGGTAATAAGTAATAATCCTTACATTTTTTGGTAGTGTAAAACGAGACAATCCAAAAATTTAACGCCTATTCAAATACCCACCGCTCAAAACCCCGCTTCGCTTGACACATTATGCCTTGCATATATACACGCTGCGGCAAAGCCAACAGAGGCAAACACGCAGACAATTTTATTTCCTCCTCGCGATAGTATTACTGACGTCACTAAAACAAGTAGTTATTTGAAAATACATGCTAGCGAGAGATGAAAAGGGGGGGGGGGGGGGGGGGGGGGAGGGGGGGGGGGGGGGGGGGGGGGTGGGGGCGGGGGGGGGGGGGGGGGGGGGGGGGGGGGGGGGGGAGGGGGGGGGGGTGGGGGGGGGGGGGGGGGGGGGGGGGGGGGGGGGGGGGGGGGGGGGGGGGGGGGGGGGGGGTTGGGGGGGGGGGGGGGTGGGCGGGGCGGGGGAGGGGCCGAGGGGGGAAATGGCCGTCTTGTGTAAAAATTTTATTTGACGATTGACCGTGACGAAATTGAAAATCTAAACCATAATGAAACTGACATAAAAATCATATGGTAGTATAGCTTAGAGTCCACTGAGCAAGAATATGTTTTAAATAATATGGTAGTCCCAAAATTAGCCAAGTTATTGAGAAAATACTAAATGTCAGCGCGACCAGACAGACTGTTGTTCATGCTTGTTTTTTTCATAACGTTAGTGGGGACGGCAGCTTAGAAAAGAGGCATTGAGGTACATTCAAATTCGCTGGGTAACAAGAGTATAGGAGGGAAAGGGGAGCGGTAGGAAAATGTAATCCAAAACGAAACATCTTTTTGTATTGGCATAACTAAAGCAGACTGGCCAATCGACTACCAGACGCAGAGTTTGTTTGGAATTATTTTTGTTTTTCAAAAACTACATTTGAATTCTGGTAGTCGCAAGCTTTCGATTGGCCAGTGCTAATAAATATTAGCAAAGGGCTTTCATTATTCATTGCCAGTTGAACAAAACTTTTCCTTCAAATACGCTGAGATCAGCTGTGTTAATTTTAAAATTAAATAAAGAAGTACTGTATTCACAGTCTGGACAGTGCAGAAGAAACTGAGGCCACTTCTTTGCAAGTCAGCGTCATTTGTTTATATTTCTTAAAATTTGTGGTAAGAATGCTTTATGAATTTAATATGTTTAATCCCACGGCCAAAGTTAGATACTGCTATTGGGAAAAGTGAAGGACGTGCCGGGAGCAGACATTGTTGAGTCCTCACATTTGAACTGTATCTAACTGATGTATGTTGTCATGATTGTGTTTTGATAATTATTGCATTAGAATATGTTAGTAAGCCTCTGTGTTCCATGAACACTGTTTAACATGACTGAAGCATTTATTTTTTTAAAAGAAAAGAAGAGAAAATCATACAAAAGGAAATGTGGTTACTCTACATTATTTTATTGAGGAAAACTATGTAAACGTACAGTGGCGTATCTGCCATAGGGACCTGAGGTGTGCTCACAGCAAGGTGTGAGTCATGTAAAATTAGGGGCGAATGCACCTGTAATGCACGCGAGGCTGACCCCATATCACCGTAGGAAAATAATAAATATAATAAGTGATCAGATATAAAAGGCCAGGGTGTCCTTTTGTTGCAGAGGTTTTATTTCCTGTTGCCAGCTGGTAACAGGAAACCTGCTGAGTGAGAATAAAGCCATCAAGTCTCCGACCATTCGTTTATGCTGTCAAAAGATAATGGGAGGAGCTTTGGCATTTTGAGAGATCGAGATTTTCTGCAACTTCATACTGTATTATCATTCTACAAGGAATCCCAGGTGATGAGTTAAGCATCTGGGTATATCTGACACTTTCGTGTAATAAACACTGGTATTTCAAATCATACTCAGGAAGTTTATGGGGTGTGATGAAACTACAACCCCTCATACACAGTGACTCTCCCTCTTAGATGAATAAAGTGTAAGCTGTGAACATTCCAATTGGAAAGATATATAGTGACTTTATAGTTATTGGGCAAATTGTCCACACATTTTTAGTTGATCTTTTCTGTAAACTATCTTGTCCTCATTTTCAAAGACCTGTCCAAAAGATATGGCTGGACAGGCAGATTAAATTGTACAGAAAAAACATTCATTTTAAAGAAAAACTTAACCACTGGTTTTATTCACTTCCTCATAGAAAATTAAAGTGTTTTTGTGTTGTGTACCATCATTTCATTTCTCCCCTAGACACTAGGTACACCATACACCAGACACTAGAGCCAAAATAGTGACCGTGTGAGATCTAGGGAGGTAGCGTTAGGTTCCCTGCATATATTTCATCATCATCTGTTAGAGTCAGGTGCCTACATGTGCTTGACCTCACACGGTTAATACAGACACGGATTTCATTCTTTTAGGATACCATCATAACCTCCCCAGCAAATCTAACTTTGCTACAATCGACATCCCCGCGATCCGAGCAAACCCTCAGCAAATGTCAAAGTGTATGATGCTGACTGTTAGTCTTGAGTTCTGGTTGTATACAAGCCTGATTCAGTGTCATCTTTATGTTTCTAGTACAACTAAGTAAACAGCACCTGTAACAAATGAACTGTTACTGGGGAAGTAACAGCCACAAAACGGAACTCACCACGATGTCATTCCTTCATCTCTATTTCAACAGATGAAACTGTGCCCGCCCGTTTGTGGCAGAGTGTAATTAAGCTGACCAACATAAATAATAAATGTGGCATGTCACAAAAACAATATTAAGTCAAAACTCCTGACATTCACCAAAGATGTCTCCATGACGCTGTGCATATTATATACAAAATCAATCAATAAATACATCAGTCACTACCCTTCAAATCTCCAAGAATCTTAGGCTTTTAAAAAAACACATGATATTTCACTCCTGTACAGAGTTATTAGCTCAAGATCAGCTCATGATCAGCTCAGCTCACGAGCACCTTATGATCACCTTATGATCAGCTCAAGATCAGCTCATGATCAGCTCATGATCACCTCAAGATCAGCTTTTGATCAGATCAAGATAAGCTCATGATCACCTCAAGATCAGCTTTTGATCAGATAAGCTCATGATCAGCTCAAGATCGGCTCATGATCAGCCTAAAATCAGTTCAAGATCAGCTCAAGACCAGCTCATGATCAGCTCAAGATCAGTTCCAAATCAGGTCACGATCAGCTCAAGATTAGATCATGATCAACCTATGACCAGCTCAAGATCAGCTCAAGATCAGCTCATGATCAGCTCATGACCAGCTCAAGATTAGCTCAAGATCAACTCAAGATCAGCTCAAGATCAAGATAGTTTAAGATCAGCTCAAGATAGTTCAATATCAGCTCAAGATGAGCTCAAGGTCAGCTCAAGACCAGCTCTGGATCAGCTACAGATCAGCTCTTGATCAGCTCTTGATCAGCTCTTGATAAAGTCAAGATCAGCTCATGATCAACTCAAGATCAGCTCAAGATCAGCTCAACATTAGCTCATGATCCAACTATGCCCAGCTCAAGATCAGCTCCATATCAGCTCAACACCAGCTCTTGAACAGGTCTTGATCAGTTCAAGATCAGCTCTTGATCAAGTCAAGATCAGCTCATGATCAACTCAAGATCAAGTCAAGATCAGCTCAAGATCAGCTCAAGATCAGCTGAAGATCAAGTCAAGATCAGCTCATGATCAACTCAAGATCAGCTCAAGATGAGCTCAAGGTCAGCTCAAGACCAGCTCTGGATCAGCTACAGATCAGCTCTTGATCAGCTCTTGATCAAGTCAAGATCAGCTCATGATCAACTCAAGATCAGCTCAAGATCAGCTCAAAATTAGCTCATGATCCTACTATGCCCAGCTCAAGATCAGCTCCATATCAGCTCAACACCAGCTCTTAATCAGGTCTTGATCAGTTCAAGATCAGCTCTTGATCACGTCAGGATCAGCTCATGATCAACTGAAGATCAACTCAAGATCTGCTCAAGATCAACTGAAGATCAAGTCAAGATCAGCTCATGATCAACTCAAGATCAGCTCAAAATCAGTTCAAGATCAGCTCTTGATCAGCTCAAGATCAAGTCAAGATCTACTCATGATCAAAAGATCAGGTCAAGATCAGCTCAAGATCAGCTCATGATCAACTCAAGATCAGCTCACGATCAAGTCAAGATCAGCTTATGATCAACTCAAGATCAGCTCATGATCAGCTCAAGATCAGCTCAAAATCAGCTCACGATCTGCTCAAGATCAGGTCAAGTCAAAATCAACTCAAGATCAGCTCTTGATCAAGTCAAGATCAGCTCATGATCAACTCAAGATCAGCTCATGATCAACTCAAGATCAGCTCACGATCAGCTAAAGATCAGCTAAAGAACAAGTCAAGATCAGCGCATGATCAACTCGTGATCAGCTCAAGATCAGCTGAAGATCAAGTCAAGATATCTCATTATCAACTCAAGGTCAGCTCAAGATCGTCAAGATCAACTCAAGATCAGCTCAAGATCAGCTTAAGATCAGCTCAAGATCAAGTCAAGATAGTTCAATGGCTTGTCCATCATTTTCATTTCCGTCACCAGCTCTCTTCTCCGTGTGTGTGTGTTGTTGGTTTTTTTTTTTTTGGGGGGGGGGGGGCGGGGGGGGGGGGGGGGGGGGGGGGCTACTTTTAAGTTTATTTCTTTGGTGGTTCCATAACAAGCGCTCTCTTAGTGTGCATCCTATCCATATCCAGCGTTTGTCATGCTGTCTCTTGTTCCACTAGTACTTGTCTGGTTCTTTTGTTTAGTTGATTAGTTCATGTTATTTGTATATAGAACACTCATACCACTACATCCACCTTCCTTAAGGAAGCATGAGTCAAATGGGTCTCGATGGGTCTCTGTAACTCTTTATTTAGCATGAAGAAGTTGCTAGCCCTAATCACATCCTCACATTAATCACCTTCTACCACGTGACAGCATGGTACTTATAACATTAGCCTGCAGCTATTACATAATAAGAGTGAAGGTTAATAACTTTGTGTCTTACCTGCCTATCTTCTGCCAGGAGTTCTTGCAATCCTCTTTTTAATTTTAATGCCAGTTTTTCTACCCTCAAATGTTCAATTTGCACTGTCTGTTCATAAGTGTTTATATTTTTCGGGCCATCCAGAACAAAGACCACACTTTGGTGTTCATGATGATGTGGTTACGTCTGCAAGTTTCTATCCATCTTTTATGTGGCATTGCTGTTAATATGTTTAAATTAATGTGGTAAAAGTGTGTATCCGGATGAACTGTTTGATCTCATGTATTTTCAAAGAAGTGGGTTTCAACTTCCTTAACTTCACGCGCGTAATCGTAAATAGCTTTAATTCATCAGGTAAAAATAATAATAATAATAAAATCCATGCGGGTACATCTCATCTTAGTTAGTTGGTTACAGCTTCGCTTGCCTTATCAGATGCTAATGGATTCAACCCATTGTTTTATGTTCTGAGCCGTCAGCTTAGAAGGGTTGTCTTGTGTGCTGACCGTCACGCCCCTTGAGTACATCTTGATAAATGGGTAGAAAGGAAAGCATGGTATGTCTTCTGCAAAACACAGGTCTTTCTCTTGTGAGCAGTTGATAGCGGCGTAAGCATGTCCGGGCCTCTTCGTGATTTTTGCAGCCTAGTAAAGAAAGTAGAGAAAGTCTTGAGTGAATGGTGTATTTACGTAGTTTTGTATATACACACACACTCACACACACACACACACACACACACACACACACACACACATATATATATATATATATATATATATATAAACTAGATGCCTTGCCCGTTCTTTGCACGGGGAATTTATAAATAACTTCTTTTTTTCAAACATTATATTAAATAAAGGAAAAAAGTAACTAAAACTGAAATTCTTGTTTAAATATTAATCCGGTATTTATTTAAACTGTGTGACAGAACTTTATATAACATAATTTTATATCTACAACATTATTGATGAAATCTGTTGTTGACTTCTTTCCATGTCATGATTTCAAACTGTCCAGAATCTTCTCTCTTTGTCGTCCCCTATCTCTTGTTCCTTCTATCTTTCCTATTGTCACGATATACTCCAGCTTCTGTCTCATAACATGCTCAAAAGAAAGTGAATTACTCGTTTCTAACCCGAGGAATAAATTTTCTTTGCACATTGTCATCTTTCAAGACATCCCAATTTTAGCTGACCTAGTTATTTTTAACATTCTTCTGTAAAACCACATCTCTCTGGTATATGGTGATGTCCTACTTGTTTACTACCATAACTCACTTCCGTACATAATGATTGGTCCTATATAACTCTGAAGGGCACTCTTTCTTACTTCCGCCGAACAAAAATGTGTTGCAAAAAATGTTTGTCATTTTAAATGTAATACTTATTGATGCGTGATGCCATATGATGATGGATGGTATCCGCATGTCTGGTTTTGTGTAGTGTGTAGATGTGTTCAGTCAAAACAATGTTCATACAACAATAACAGGGCAATCCACATAGGACGTCAGTAAACTCACGACGTATAAAGTCAATGAGTCTTGAAACAGCCGTTGACGTTTTTCTTCATTATTTGTTGTGGACGCCACAGTGACAAAATGGTTACGCAAATGTGTAGGCACATCAAACAGTCATTATCACAGCAACATTCAATACAGCAATAGACGGTAGACAGCATTACAATGATGAGTCAGATGCATGTTATATTTCATAGTGCTGTAAATGTAGTCAGGTGGAAAACTCCATCCTTTTCTATAACAGCCAGGAGATAACCAGATGTATGAGATCAGTTCACTCTCCTTAGTTTGACTTCAGCAAGACAGACACGTCTGCCGAAGTATAAATAATGTCCACAAAAATATCCTCTAGATAATAAAGGTTTTCCAAACCTTGTTCATTTAACAAAGTAGCAAGTAATGGTCCTTGGTACATGCATCAACCGATGCAGTACAATGCAGCGACATGTGAGCTGGGAAAGAACATCTCGTGACGACGACTTTCGGAGACAGGCTATGAATCGAAATCGCTCACGACCCAAAATCGATAGAGTTAATGAAAAAGTCAATTTACCTTGCTTTCATGAAATACACAGAAATATCACGCCTCCCGACATGTGGGAAAACACTAGAGGTATTATCTCGAATAAACGAAATATCCATTAAGAGGACTACACATCCCTGACAGAACAAAAAAAATAGCGGAGATCCCCTCTTCAACGAGGCATCTCTTTCGCCATTCCAAATCGCTCACTCCACTAGTCGTGGGCGGAAACCGATCGACCAAACAACAAGACAAGTCATGCGCAGTCCAGCGCAAAAATGACCACAGCTCAAACTTAACTGCATTCGATACCAACGCGAGAAGACAAATGCTTACCGAGAAAAGTGACTATAAATTCCAAGCAGTTGTTGCCCTTGCGTTATAAAACAGACATTGAAACAAAACGATGTTGCGAGAATTTATCACGCAACATATCACCACCTCCTCCCGATTAAAAAAAAAAATGTGGAACATATTTTTTTTTTCAATATCAAAGAGCAAGCGATAAGCGGCTCAAAACGCACGAATTATGCGCTGATAATTAATTAAATTGCCAAACAATAGGCTAATTATAGAGTGTCTGGTGAGGATATACCTCAACAGAAAAAATAAATATGTCTCAAAAAATATTCACATCGGGGAGGTGTCACCAACACACATCACGTTAGCATGTAAACACAATATACGTATGCAAGTTACTATAATCATCATTAAACAGCATACTCTAATATTGTCTTTAAAAATGGATGTACAAATCTGATAGGAAAATTTAAATAGTACATTCTTTGACATGTAATGACATAAGTACATAGTAAAGTTAAACTACATGACGATCCAGGATATATGCTCTGGTATTCCGAGGGTAAGTACACAATCTAGAACTCGTAAGGTAAGTCCTCAGCTCAACAATGACATTCTGAGAAAGTACAAGCAATATAATGCTAATTAATAACTAATATGCTTCATAAGGTACAATACATTATTAATAATTGTGGCTGTTTAGTAAACTAACGGCCCTTATATTAACTACTCAGTCCTCCTCTATCATCTTAAAAAAAACGAACAGAAGAAGATGACAACAAAGCACGATAGTGTGTACATATAAAGTAAGTACAGATGTGCTAATCTATTGTAGAAATATAGGTGTGTTATGACTCTGTAATATATAGAAATATAGGACAGAAGTATTAGTTGGAGTCATGTGGGCATCTAGACAAAATGTCAGCCATCACATTATCCGCACCACGGATAGCTCGTACCGTGAAGTGAAAAGGTTGAAGAGCTATAGCATATCGAGTGGATCTCGAACTCTTCAAATTCTTAGTCTGAATAGCTGTAAGAGCTTTCTGATCAGTCTCTAGAATGAAATGTGCGCCCAGGAGGAATCTTTGTAGTTTTAGAATTGACCAAACCATCGCTAACAACTCACGGTCTAAAACCGAGTAGTACCTCTCTGCCGCATTTAGTTTTCTAGAAAGGTACATAACAGGATGCAGAGTATTTGCATATTCTTGCATCAGTGCTGCTCCAATCCCAGTGGATGAAGCATCACTCCGAAGAACAAAAGTCCTATCAAGAGTAGGTAATCTTAAGATGGGAGGAGAAGAAAATATATTCTTGATTTGGTCTAGTGAAGATTGGCATTCTTCAGACCAACGGACCAGATTAGGCGAACCTTTCTTCAACAATGTTGAGAGAGGTGCCATGATCGAAGATAAATTTGGAATAAATCTCCCATAAAATTGAATTAAACCTAAGAGACTCCTAACTTGTTTCTTCGTTTTAGGAACAGAGATGTTCAGTATTTTGGAAGTATTGTGGTCTTCTGTCTTCAAGAGACCATGACCAACACGATGACCCAGGAAAGAGATTTCACCAAAACCAACAAAAGCTTTAGAAGGTTTTGCTGTCAAATTATTCTCACGTAGAGTGGACAGTAAGTCATATAACCCTAAATAGTGATCTTCCCAGGTATCACTGAAGAGACAGATGTCATCTAAGTATGCGATGACATCCGAACGATGTGACAGAATTCGACGCATCATGCGAACGAAAGTGGCAGGGGCGTTCATGAGACCAAAAGGCATAACATTCCATTGAAATAGACCCCTAGGTGTAGAAAAAGCAGTAAGAGGTTTGGCATGCTCTGCTAAAGGCACTTGCCAATAACCTTTAGACAAGTCAAGTTTAGTGAAGAATCTAGAATTAGAAAGTCTAATCAGTAGATCTTCTAACAAAGGCATCGGTTCAGCGTCGAACTTTGTGACCTGATTCAATTTGCGATAATCAACACAAATTCGTATGTTCTTATCCTTCTTCCGGACAATAACCATGGAAGAAGAATATGGTGAAGTCGATGGTTCAATTATATTTAATTGAATCATTTCATCCAATTCCTTTTCCACTTGCGACTGAAAGTGTATAGGAATAGGATACGGCCTAACCCTAATTGGATTATTGTCGGTAAGAATTATGTCATGTTCTATGACATCTGTGTGTCCAGGAATGTCAGTGAGAACATCCTGAAATGTTTGTAACATCGACAAGTCTCGTCGATGTTCGTCACCAGAAAGATTAGGAGAAACAGAAACGTTTTTCCAAGATTCCGTGGAATGTAATGGAACCACTGGAAGGGGAAGGTTGACATCAGAGAAGGTAGCTTCCTCATCCTGAATGACAGACAGGGATGAATAATGACCGTGAGGTGCAGGAGCATCATCCGTTGCCTGGAAAATAGGCAGCAAATAGTCCGGACGTTCGTGAAATTCCGAAAGCATGTTTATGTGGAAAGTTTTATGCTTTCCATCAATATCGACCACATAGTCAACATCGGAAATCCGAAAGACTATTGCATACGGACCTTTCCATGCAATAAGAAGTCTATTTTCCCTACTGGGGAGTAGGACGAATGCTTTGTCACCTGGACAAAGTTGTCGTAGACATCTATTCTTGTTAGCAAACTGTCTTGCCTTCTCTTTAGCAATTTCTGATGAAGCAGTTGCTAGCTTACATGCCTCAATGATCTTTTGTCTAAGAGCAATGACATACTCATATGAGGATTGAGTTTCATCGCTAATATCATCGGCAGTGATGAGATCGTGTAATAAAGACATAGGGCCGCGTGGACGCGCGCCAAAGACAAGTTCGAAGGGAGAAAAATCCTGTGTGTTCATTAGGGACTTCTCTATAGGCAAAGAGAGCCGCGGGTAAAACCCTGTCCCAATCTTGAGGATGATCTTCAGTTATCTTACCAAGCAAAGTCTTGAGCGTTCTATTCAGACGCTCAACTAACCCATTAGACATAGGATGGTAGATACTACTGAGAGATCGTTCAATATGTAAGGTAGACATTACCTGTGACATAGTGTCAGATATGAGTTGAGTGCCATGGTCTGACAATATTTCTCTGGGGAACCCCAAGCGAGAAAATATCAACCAAAGAGCATCTGCGATATCTGTAGTAGATATGCTCTTAAGAGGAATAGCCTCTGGCCAACGTGTGCACATATCGACACATGTAAGGATAAACTGATGTCCTCTGGCCGACTTGACCTTAAAAGGGCCAATAATATCTATGGCCATTTTCTGAAACGGCCGAATAGGAATGTCAGCAGCCTGAATAGGCGCAGCATGTCGTGGTCCTCTAGATTTGACCTCCTGACATACCTTGCATGATCGGCAGTAAATACGAATGTCCTTATTGACAAAAGGCCAAAAGAAAGCCGCAAGGACTCTCGACTTCGTACGGGAAAAACCCATATGTCCAGCACATTGCGAGTCATGAGCATGTTGTAATATTTGGACTCTCATGCTCTTGGGAACAAGAATTTGCGAATGTGCCGACGTAGTCGAATCTTGTACCATACGTACAAGTACGCCGTTTCTCATTGCAATCCAAGATTTTCTATTTGTATCCTGATTCGGATCACCTTTCTTCGCAAGAACGAAGAATTTTTTTAAAGAAGGATCTTCTTCTTGCAATTTTATGAAAGAGTCACGAGTAATTACTAAGTGACTATCTTGGCTATCAACTTCATTATCACTATTCAGTGAAGTTTCGGGTGTTTGTAGAGCTTGTGCTCTTGTAACCACTGCATTTGTAGCTTGCATGTTATTATCTTCCCAAGCAGCAATCTGCTGTGGGGTACACTCCCTAACTCCGTGAATACGACCAATAATAAGGTCCGCAATAGGATTAGGTAAGAGACAAGCATGCACATCTCCAGTAAAGAAAGGAGTGGCAATGCGAATTACAGCAGTAGGATATTTTTCTAGAGTGCCGCCAAATGTGACACATTTAATAACCCTTCCTGTAGCACAAGATGGATCTACAAGCGATTGTCTAACACCAATAGTGGTGCATCCGGAATCGAAAAGTAGTGAGACCGGAGTATCATTAACAAGACCCTTATGTAGAATTAAAGCACCCCTCCCGTCATGCGCAACAGCAGCAGGAAGAGCGGGAAGTGGGTGACCACAACTCAAAGTAGTTATGGTACCCGGTTCGAATAAAGTACTGCATTGGGGGCATTTGTTTGCTCTCTCAAAGTCAAAAGGAGAACCAGTGACAGCGTCAAAGTTTTTATTATCAACACCATGATTACAGGCTCCCTCAGTTTCCTGTTGTACAGCATTAGCCTGCTGATATCTCTTTTTTTTTGTGTTGAGATCTACCCCGACTATTATTACCTCTGAAGTTATCAAAGTTATTATTATCTCTGCAGTTATTATTGTCTCTATTGTAATTGTTATCCTGGTTCGAATTCCAGTTTCCACGATTACTATCATGTTCACATTGATGCGAACATCTATTTGTTTGGTTCTGAGGTCTTCGGCAGGAATAACCTCTATTACCATATCCTCTTTTGAAATGCCTATAATTATTAGGGTGATAGTAACGAGTACTATCAGGTTGTCTCCAATTCTTCGAAGAAGAATCACCATGAAATTGATTTCCATGATTTTGATAGAAATTACCGCTACTCTTTCTATCAAAATTTTTGTTGGGATCTACGAGCAAAGTTTTGACCATACGGAGCTGCCGAAGCAACTGGTAAACCTTCTTTCACCTTAGAGTTACCCATGGTTATGTGTGGGTGCGCAGTTACGTATTGGCAACAGAAATCTTCCATTTCTTTTATTGTTTTAGGTTTACGTTCATGAAGGAAAGCAAGGAAAGACTCATTGACAGACGACATGACTTTGTCTCTAAGTATTAAGTCCATAAGTCCTTCATAAGTTTTTTTCCGTCTTAGATAGTTCAACCCATCGTGAGAAAGTAATGCGTATTCTTGCAATAAACTCGGAGAATTCAACTCCATTTTCAGGTAACATGTTTTTAAATTGTAGACGATAGCCGTCTTCGTTAAGCTGATATTTCTTTAACAAAGCGGCCCTGACAACCTCATAATTGTTCTTGTCAGGTTCATCCACCATATTTAATATACTTAGAGCTTTACCTGTCAGTATCCCTGATAACTGATAAACATATTTTGCTTTGTCTATGTTATGAGCTGTACATGCTTGTTCAAATCTGTCCAGATAGAACATTATGTCATCACTGGAAGGACTAAATGTTGGTAACTTAATCTTAAAAGTATCATTATTAGCCTTACCAGAAGATGAACCCTTGTTTGAATCATTACCATTACTCATGCTTGTCAATTTCAATTTTTCCAACTCTAAAGCTAAGACCTTTTCTTCATGTTCCATTTTTGCTTTCTCTTTCCTCTCATCAGACTCTCTCTGTAATCTTCTTTCCTCAGCCTGAGCCTCTTTTTGAAGTCTTTCATTTTCAGCTTCTTTTTCAAGTCTTTTATTTTCAGCCTCTTTTTCAAGTCTTTTATTCTCAGCCTCTTTTTCAAGTCTTTTATTCTCAGCCTCTTTTTCAAGTCTTTTATTCTCAGCTTCTAGCTGTAGCTGGAGTTTTCTTTCCTCAGCTTCTGATTCCCTTTTTTGTTTTTCTATTTCCATTTGGAATCTTTTTTCATCCACCTGCATCTGCAGTTTCTTTTGTTCAGCTTCCATATGCAGTTTCTTTTGTTCAGCTTCCATTGCTTTATCATATCGAGCAGTTGCAAATTCTTCTAACTTATCACCAGTCTTGCCAAGCAATTTACCCTGCTCAATAAAGTGCTCAAATGTAGACATGTTGTCTAACATATGAGTCCAAAACCTGAAATAATTAACTAATTTATTTCAAACCTAAGTGTAACAAGTCTTAATTAAGCACTTGTATATTCACATCACATTATATTATCCCAGTCTCTGTGGGAAACAAGTCTCCAATCAAAAAACTTGTATATGAAATATCAGCACTCAATTCTTGATCATAAGTGCACTTCTCATTCAATAGTGCACGACACTATTCATCATTCATTTATCATCAGTGTAGTAGTAACAGTGCATTAGCATAGCCCATTAACTAATTACTATAACTGTAAACAATGACTATGTAAACACATGCAGAATGTAAACATTGAAAATGTAAACAATACAAACAATGTAAACAATAACAATGTAAACAATAACAAAGATCAGCAACAATACAAAAACTTTCGCAGAAATCAACTAAAAATAAAGCAGAAATTAATGAAATATCACAAAAAATGTGACGATATCTGCGATAGAATTAAACAAAATACATGACACCACAGTGTATAAACAAAAATGTTGTATGAAACTAAATTATAGACAAGAGTAGGCTAACAAATACAAACTAATCAAAACAAAACTAAAGAATGCGAAATAATAACGAAAACAATATTAAAACATGTCATCACAGCTAACATAAATAGCAACAGAAGTCGCTTAGCAAATTCCAGTATCGGAAATTTGCAAAACCTACAGAAAACGCTCACAATAGACGACCTCTATGACGTGGCATAATCTAACGGAGACACCACCCAACCGAGAACCCGCTGAAATATAAACATATAAATATACAAATAACATATAGACATATAACATATAGAATGAGATGATACACAGAAGACTCAGCAGAAGTATAAGGGCACAGTTTACATACAAACAGGCCACTTAACTTATAGGCTTCCAATCGTCGAACAGCAGAAAAACGGATGTCAATCAACGTCCTAAAGAGCGAAGCTCCAACGATGATGGCACATCTGAACTGCTTCCACTGCTAACACGATGGTACAAGAGCTTCTGAAGTACTGTGTGTTGAGTTGTTTCGGCACTTGACCTTCTAATCCAAAAGTAAGTTGATGGAAATCGGTACTTGGCCTTCTTCAGAAAACAACCCGTTTCAACCGGCACTTGACCTTCACAAAAACGACAGCACTGGAACCTTGACAGCAGCAACTTGCTTGACTTGCGTAAAAGATAACAGCAGTCCGAGTTATCCGGCAACATGTAACAACGCCGGGTACTGTCAAATTCTTGTTTCCGTCAAAAAATTGAAATTTTGACTTTTACCGGGCAACGCCGAGTACTTTGAAAATTTTGAAGATGTTGACTGTATTGAAGAATGTTAATTTCTTGAAGGATGTTGATGAATTCTTGTTGAAAATGAAGTGGGTAAGGGACCCCGTGTTTGCTAGTACCAGAATCAAACCAGCTTATGGCCACCAAATGATGCGTGATGCCATATGATGATGGATGGTATCCGCATGTCTGGTTTTGTGTAGTGTGTAGATGTGTTCAGTCAAAACAATGTTCATACATCAATAACAGGGCAATCCACATAGGACGTCAGTAAACTCACGACGTATAAAGTCAATGAGTCTTGAAACAGCCGTTGACGTTTTTCTTCATTATTTATTGTGGACGCCACAGTGACAAAATGGTTACGCAAATGTGTAGGCACATCAAACAGTCATTATCACAGCAA
The DNA here is from genome assembly GCA_024509875.1 of Oreohelix idahoensis. Lineage (NCBI taxonomy): Eukaryota > Metazoa > Mollusca > Gastropoda > Stylommatophora > Oreohelicidae > Oreohelix > Oreohelix idahoensis. Next base: position 511,376 of record JAMPIV010022542.1, read on the forward strand.
CATTCAATACAGCAATAGACGGTAGACAGCATTACAATGATGAGTCAGATGCATGTTATATTTCATAGTGCTGTAAATGTAGTCAGGTGGAAAACTCCATCCTTTTCTATAACAGCCAGGAGATAACCAGATGTATGAGATCAGTTCACTCTCCTTAGTTTGACTTCAGCAAGACAGACACGTCTGCCGAAGTATAAATAATGTCCACAAAAATATCCTCTAGATAATAAAGGTTTTCCAAACGTTGTTCATTTAACAAAGTAGCAAGTAATGGTCCTTGGTACATGCATCAACCGATGCAGTACAATGCAGCGACATGTGAGCTGGGAAAGAACATCTCGTGACGACGACTTTCGGAGACAGGCTATGAATCGAAATCGCTCACGACCCAAAATCGATAGAGTTAATGAAAAAGTCAATTTACCTTGCTTTCATGAAATACACAGAAATATCACGCCTCCCGACATGTGGGAAAACACTAGAGGTATTATCTCGAATAAACGAAATATCCATTAAGAGGACTACACATCCCTGACAGAACAAAAAATAGCGGAGATCCCCTCTTCAACGAGGCATCTCTTTCGCCATTCCAAATCGCTCACTCCACTAGTCGTGGGCGGAAACCGATCGACCAAACAACAAGACAAGTCATGCGCAGTCCAGCGCAAAAATGACCACAGCTCAAACTTAACTGCATTCGATACCAACGCGAGAAGACAAATGCTTACCGAGAAAAGTGACTATAAATTCCAAGCAGTTGTTGCCCTTGCGTTATAAAACAGACATTGAAACAAAACGATGTTGCGAGAATTTATCACGCAACACTTATTTTACTTGGTATATTCTACACATCACTTCTCAGATACAACTTCCATTAAATTGTATTCATGTGCCCAGGTATTTGAATCTACGTACTTGTTTTTAAATTGTTCCATTTACTTTGAAAAAGCAACCCTTCTTCGATATGACTACAGCGTCTGTCTTTCTTGCTATTAAGGCTAATGCCTTTATTTTAACTTTCTGTCACTGTATCAATCATTTCTTACAAATCATTACCACTACTTGCCATTAAGAGTGTCTCATCGGCGTACCTCGTTAATTATATTATGTTCACCCACTGATATTTCTGGCATGTCCTCTATGGATTTCATTTTTTTAATTTCTGTGCATCTGATGACCGCACGCATCCCTGCGTAACACTTTTTTTTTTACCTGCTGAAATGTTCATATTTGGCTGCTAATTCTGACAGCAGCTGTTTGTTGCCAGCAAATGTTCTTAATTATTCTCAGGCCCTTACCATAGATGTTTATGCTTTATAACATTTTGATAATTTACTCGTGATTCACTTTGTCAGGTGAATTAGTGTAGTCTATAAAATTCAAAATAAAGATCTGTTGATCCTTATGTGGTCCTCATTTGTTAATTTTCGCATAATATTTGTGCCGTTGTTTGTACATTTACCTTCTATAAAATCGCATTGTTCATCACTAATTGGTGTTGTGTCTTTTCTGTGCTACATTTCAAGTCTTTGCACTTGTGACTTCTTTTTATCGTTTTTCATTTGCTAATTATTTCCTTATTTGGCCTGACGTATTCTTATCTGTCTTGCTTAGTTTTCGGTCCTGCGTCCACCAGTTGTAAAATTTCAACCGGCATCAATTTCTTCTTTGCAGTCATCTTTTCACTGATATACTTGACATTATCTGCAATTTCGGAAAATGTCCCGTTTACCATGCCGCAAACACTCAATGTTTACAACGACCTCATTACATTCACTGGCTTCCTAGCTCAGTGGTCTATGGTTCGATCCCCAGATGAGGTGGGATTTTTTTAAGGCCGCAAACGGCTCCTGGGTCGACCCAGCCCCAATTCCATAACAACTCTGGGAAGGTTAAGGCTGCCGGCGTATGCTGACCACATCACCCCTAGTGTGCCGAAGGTCAAGAAAATATGGGCCTAACACCATATTCCCAATATGCCTCAATGGGCGTGTAACGGGATCCTTTTACCATTACATTTCGAAGCATTTAAATATTTTTTGGACCATTTTAAATGTGTGCATGCCCTTCATACATTTATTATGTTAATGCGACTACACAAGTAAGCTGAGCGCATATATCCAGAATCACAGTGTGGATTCCGAGCTGATAGATCAGCAACAGATATCTTTTCTCGCTCCCAGCTTCAGGAAAAATCAAGAGAGCAGAGAAAGCCTTTATATATGACCTTTATAAATCTCACAAAGGCATTTGAACTGGTTAGTAGCTTTAGACACTTCAAAATCCTCCTGAAAATAGGCTGCCCCGCTAAAGTGCTGGAAATGATAAAGTCATTCCATGAAGACATGAAGGGAACAGCAGTTCAATGTACTAGTAGCACATCACAGCCCTTTGACATACGCAGTGGCGTTAAACAAGGCTGCGTTCTGGCTCCAACCTTCTTTAGGATCTTCTTTGCCTTACTCCTGAAACATTCATTCAGAGATGCAACTGAAGGAATGTGCCTTCACACTAGGTCAGATGGCCGACTCTTTAACTGCGCAAGGCTGAAGATAAAGACAAAAATCAGAAGGTTCACTATAATGAAAGACTTGTTATTCGCTGATGACGCTGCAGTAATAACTCAAAGTCAACAGGAGCTTCAGAGCTTGGTGAATTGCTTCACCCAAGCATGCGAGGACTTTGATCTCACAATAAGTCAAAATAAAACCAATGTGCTGAGTCAGGTTGTGGATGTTGCACCATTTATCACTATTGATAACTATGAATTGGCAGTGGTGCACCACTCACATACCTGGTTTCTAACATCAACGACAAACTCTCTCTGGACACAGAAATTGACAGCCGCATTGGCAAAGCTGCAACTATTTTTGCCCGCTTCACAACGCGTGTTTTGGGAAACTCTAAACTCACAACGAAGATCAAAGCTGCGGTATATAACGCCTGCGTCACCAGCACACTTCTATATGGCAGCGAGACATGGACAACCTATGCTAAGCAAGAAAGAAGCCTAATACATTATATCTACGGTGTCTGCGCCACATCCTCGGTATTTCTTGAAAACAAAGTGACAAATGTCAAGGCGTTGTCAAGTGCTGCCCTTCAAAGCTTGTATACACTGCTTCAGCACAGACTACGCTGGCTTGGCCATGTCTGCCGCATGGAAGATGGTCGCATCCCAAAATATGTCTTCTACTGACAACTGGCAGATGGCAAAAGAACAGATGGGCCACCGCAGCTGAGATTCAAAGATGGGTGCAAGAGAGACATGAGGGTACTGGACATAAATCTAGCAACCTGGGAGAGTCAGGCTGCCGAAATGATGCTATCTATTGCGCCACTTCAGATTGTGTGAAAAGAAGCTCTCACAACAAGCAGAAGAGAGGAGAAAACGTCGAAAGGAACACTTGAAAAATAAGAAGCTGAGGGCTGTCATCCCATTGCTATAAATCGTTATGGCTGTAGGGGCTATTATTATTATGCCCTGCGAACATTTATTACATTAATATCTTTTGTTTCGGGCACAGATACTACAAAGCATATTTGTAATTCTTATGCATAATGACAATACGCTTTCTAAAGTGAACGTTTTTATAATTATACAACAATAGTAATATTAATATTAGCAATATACACTTTTAACTACTGTTTTTACATTTTTATATTCCAAAATTATTTACTTAAATTTTAGTAGTTGCGTTGTAAAAGTAAGAAAACTTTTGATTATAAATCACATACAATCTATAATTTTATAATAAGCTGCTAAATTCCCTTTAAAATTAAAAAAATATATAATTATTCCCTTTGACGCATAACGTCGCTGGCTTCTTCGGCACTACGGTATTTAATTTTTGGTCTTTCAAATTTGTCTACGGCATGATATTTTAAGACCTATCAGCACGCCAATTTTCAGACTTCTAGGTAGTCTAGAAGTTTTGAAACAATTTTGTGCGGATGGAAAGACGGAAAATATGCGTTCAATATATATTAGAGCAGCCATCTAAGTGATGGAGAAGTTAGAAATCAGATCGGGTACTATCATCAATAGTGGTACCGGCTGCAGTTTGCAGAGAATATAAGAGAAAAGTCGTCAAAATTCTTCTAAACAACAGTATGTTGTTATCGAGCTACGGTCAAGTTATTTTGTTTCCAGCATATTGTCAAGAAAATGGTATGTAGATCATTGCTAGTTAACAAACGTGATGATAGTTCAAGAACCACGTGCTAGCTGTAAATGTCCTTATCCTGGTCTATAAATGCTACATGTAGTTGACTTTGTCACATTTAATTGTTCGTTTATTTAACTGACTTAAGGTAAACAATATATGGATAAGGGAGAGAAACTGAGAATAATTAATGATCGCCTGTTAGAGAATGACACTGCAAAGATGAATAATCAAGGTTAAGATTGTTGGCATTTGGCATCAAACATAAGGCTAGCAGAGATGGACGAATGAAAGGATGCATCCGGCGTGTATACATCCAGCGAGCTATAGGAACAGTTAGCTTTCACGCTCTTCGACATAAACTGAGGGAGAATGATCACCTATGGGTTTGCCCGGAGTGCAATGATGTCAAGTCTGTTCAACAATAACAATAAAGTGAACAAAAGCATCAGTACATCCCATTCTTTTCCAGAATCCAAACTAGACCCTACTCAACTGTTGTTACAGTATGAGTTATTCGTTGCTAAGTATTTTTACATATAGTGTTCCCGTGTGTCTTAAGTGTAATGAAACACATCTTGATGTGTCACATTCTCTTCCATTACCCTTCATGTGGCAGACTGCTACGATTATGGCTTTTTGTCAATGTTTTTTTCTTTCCATGCTACTGTAAAAAGTATTTCCAGCCATTTTACTGCTATTTCACCAAGGGCTTGAATTGCTTTCGACTTTATTCCGTCCATGCCTGTTGATTTACTTCAAGGAATGTTCTTTATAGCTTCTTCGATTTCATGAAGCAATATATCAGGTTCTTGCCGCTCTTCGTACTTTCGGGTGTATATAGAATTTCTCTGAGAGAAGTTCTTACGGTGTTTTTTTCCATCGAGTCTTTCTTCTGTTATCTATGAATATTAACGTTCCATTTCTATCATTATTGATTGCTGTAGTGTTGCCGCTTTCAGATCTCACCCTCTCTGCTTTGATTGTAAAACACTATAAGGCATTCTTTGCACATGGCTGTTGGCTGCTCACTGTGCACATGGCTGTTAGCTGCTCACTGTGCACATGGCTGTTAGCTGCTCACTGTGTACATGGCTGTTAGCTGCTCACTGTGCACATGGCTGTTAGCTGATCACTGTGCACATGACTGTTAGCTGCTCACTGTAAACACAAATTGAATCTGCTTTTTCTCTCTTGACTATTCTGTTGGAGTTTCTTCTTACTATGTGGGTATTTAATATAATCATCTTGTGCCTTGAGTTTTAGCCGGGCCTTATGAAGTTTCTTCTTACTATGTGGTATTCAATATAATCATCTCGTGCCTTGAGTTTTAGCCAGGCCTTATGAAGTTTCTTTTTAGTATGTATAGTTAGTTTCCTTAGAGCGTCCGATAGCCTAACCGGTTAGAGCGCTTTCCTCTCATGGTACGGTTACTGGGTTCTAGGATCAAAACCTGGTATCGTTACTTCCATTTTACCCAGCTTTACCTGACAATGCTCGTGAGTTAAGCAAAGTAAAGGCAGCTAGGAACTGTTTTTTTTTTAATCGTTCTAAGCGCATACGTATTAAACGCTCGGATATAGACTCTGCTTCTGTGCTGGATTTTGCTTTCTCGGGATTACTTAGCATTCCACGTCATGCTCTTTCTTTCTTGTAAACTTCACTACACATTAGTACATAATTATCGTATATCTCCTTGGCAAACCACAGCAGTGACTTTCCCTCTTTGGCCATTGATTTGTCAGGTTCACCAGGACCGGCCTTCATGATCTACTGCAGATGTCCTGTGGAATAACCCACACCATACATCGCCGGAGCCCAGTACCCTATACTTCATCCTGTTCCTACCTCCTACGCCATGGACGTAGGGTTCAGCTTTAAGACACGACGACCGAGTAATCATCTGCATAATTATCACGATTAACACACATTCAACATATCCACGACACATGTGGGAGCCGCGCTGGTGTAATGGTTACAACGTTGTACTGGCGACCAGGTTTTCAAGGTTCAAGCCCGGGCGTCGGCGCTTGAAGGAGTGTCAACGACCGGGATTTTGACTGAATAATCTGAACGGCTCCTGAGATAAACCCTCTGTGGATGGGAAGGAGCAAAGCTGCTGACCGGGTTAGAAGGAAAGTCCTCAGGTGCCCCAGCCTCGCAATGACATGTCATTGGGCCGAAGGGCTGAAAGCCCAAGTGCCGCTGGTTTAAAAAAATTAAAAAAATCCAAGACACATGAAATTTCCAATTTTGCCACCCATCTGATTCAGACTTCCACAATAAGGTATTATCTTAAAACAAAGTTTAATCTTTATGAACGTTTGGTCAAAAATAATATACTAGCAATAACCCGTCATTAATTATAGTGTGTTGTTTCTGTTTCATGTATTCGAGACGGTACTATTACTACTGTAGTCATTTCATTGCAGGCGACCGTCATTAGAAATTTGTAGTGAAAATTACATGGATGTATTAAATATGTTTATCAATCGTGTTGTTCGCTTCATTTCCATAATCAAACTGTTCATGCACACATTCATTTGCGCACTTGTTCTATTTTCGGGAGAGTACATATAAGGGGAAACAATAAAATTATTGTCTAGCTTTCAACCACAGTTGCACATCCTTAGCTGTGGTTCAAAGTTAATGTACTCTCTCGAAAATAGAAAAAGTGCGCAAACGACGGTGTGCAAAGTGTAACAGACCGACAGACCGAAGTACTTACGGCGGGAATTATGGTATTGAATAATTATTAAGTGCGCCTCAAAATAACTCAGCCCTTAATGAATTACTTATTTACTGCTATATTAACTTTGGAAATGGTTCATTACACCTTTCATATTCACGTTTGAATATTAATATTTATAAAAGTAGACAGAGTAAATAAATGGTAATCCCGGGCTTTAACGTTTGTCCTAGTGTTCTTGCGCTTGTCAGACGTGCTGTCTCGGTCTGATACACATATTGGGGCTTCTATCATATCTATTATTCATTGGAGATATTAGAGGGAGACAGTCGCCGTCTCCCCAGAATCAACTATCTAGCATTCTTCAAGATACCTGTCTAAGAGGAGAACGATTGCTTCTCTATTTGCTGCGGTATTTGAAGTAGATGTAACAATTCAGGAGCCCTATTTCACAAGGACCTATTCTATTACTTTCACAGATTTCATCATCTCATATTTATGCCTCTATATCAGACAAGGGAATTATTAGTGTATTGTTCATTTACAAAACTGACTTTAATATCATTTGTCCATTTTCTTTTTTAGTTGTGATTTTTATAAAGTATACATTCTACCATTGTCCGAGTGATATAAGTTAAATACGAGTGGTACAGTTAAAGACTGAATTAAGAAGTCAATAATGTGAAATATTAAGATAGACAGATATGTTGTTGTTCTTTATCTAGGGCTGCTGAGCTTTCCGCTCTTGTGCAGCCAATATCAAGTTGAAGAGTCTTTGGTATTATCTACACTGTAGAGAAAGGCTTTTTCCTGTGACTTTTCTGCTATTCCAAAACATGTTGAGTTAAAGTCATGAGCTCCAGTTTCTCCATCGTGGCTTACATTTAAAGGATCATCACATCTGGTCCCAAGCTAGAAGAAAGAAGCATGTCACATACTGTTCATTCCCCGCTATTTAAGGGACTCTCCAAGAATGCAAAATTAAAATACTGTGCTCTGGTTGTGGGCTCTCTCAAGGTATCGTCACTGTCGTAGATTTTTGATAGGGGAATTAAGACTTGGGTTGGTCCCTTCTGAATAGATTAGAATAAGTGATAGCCACAGTGAGAGATAATAAAATAAATAGATTTCCACGAGTGAGATGGTAGAAATGTATAGAGGCTGTCCCTGAAATCGAGAATCTTCTCTCTTTCAGCCTATCTTCTACAACAGATCTAGAGGAGTCAGACAGTCTATAAACTGTATATATTGAATATATATATATATATATATATATATATATATATATATATATATATATATATATATATATATATATATATATATCATCATGTGACGTATTCTTTCCAGAACGTTGTCTCCATTACAGCTGCTCTGAACGCATCACGATTCTGGGCAAGTCGACCTGCATCAGCCAAAGACAAGTTCCGACTCTCTGTGATGTCCTGGGTCCACCGTCGTCTAGGTCGACCCCTTCCCCTTTTTCCAGGGACCATGCCTTCCATCACTGTTTTTTCCAGACTATTATGTCTTTTTATATGACCGAAAAATTTCAGCTTCCTTATTGCGATGGTATTTAGGAGCCAATGTTCCTGTACGTTTAGTGAGTGCAGTACTTCTCTGTTGGTCTTTTATATATATTTATATATATATATATATATATATATATATATATATATATATATATATATATATATATATATATATATACATACCACTCACGTGCACACACACACAAGTGACGACAGTTAGACGCACAGACGTGGAAAAACTATAACAATGATTATATAGATATTTTGGAACGAGCTGACCGACACGCTGCTTAAGTTCAGGTGAATTTTAATTATCATCATAAAATTCCATCACAACACATAAAATTATATCAAACATATACAAACAGTCATAAGTCAATGAATTGCTACAAGAATAATAGACCCATTGGTATGATCTTTTCCCTCGATGTATAGAAGAAAAGTGATAGCCCCAAAGAGTCACGGATACATATGCTTTAGTCTAAGATTTCCCTCTAAAGGCATGAACAGACTTTGATACTCTGATCTGTCCTAAGGAAAATATTGTTAGTAACAAAACTTGCATAAAGAAATTTAAGACAGCAAAATGGGTGCCAAAATACAACAATAAAGGAATCGCTCAGTCCTGCATTCACTCTATTCAGCCAGCCGTGATCACTAGCTTGCATTCGTACTTACAGCTTTGGTAGCAACTTCTGGAAAAACAATTTTTAGGACATGCACGTACAGAATCTCCAGGGTTAGTCATTGGCCAAGGGAACCCAGCTCCACAAAGATAGGTTGAATTCACTACTTCAGGGAACGTTTCCTTGGTTCTTCTTATTTTAGGATATCTGTTTCTGTCACATTAAAATTGTCCAGGCACGATTGTTAACAGCGAGCAAAGTGTCAATAGCTTAGATTTCTAGTAATTAAGAATGTCAGGTCAGTGCCTTCTCTCAGTATAGGACTTTATTTGGTCACACCACCACTAGTCAGAACTCCGTCGGAATGTTACTGATAGTAATATTTTACTTGCCACCAGGGCTGAAATGTACTTGAGGTTTTTCTCAGGAAGAATTAAATCTGGCGTGATAGGCCCGTTACTTCATTTAATCTTAAAGTTCATGTAATGGGTACTCTGTCGTTCTGGATGCCAGCCCAATGCCAAACAGGTTTTACTTTATACACCCAAGTCTTTAAGAAAAAAATGTTTTTGTTCTTCACAGATATTTCTCCATACTAAAATGCTGGTAGAGTTGAGCTACCCCAGTTTCACTGAATAAAAAGAAAACAACATATAAAATACTTATACATACTATTCCTCGGTTGTAACTTACATTATAAACTGAAAGCATAGAGCTTGACTTATCGTTTAAATCTCCCGTGAAATAAGTTATATTTCCAAAAACAGTCATCATGAACTAGAAATACATACGTATTTCGTCAATACCCAATGATGAATCAGTGCAGTTATAAGTTAGTTTAAAATATTCTCGACTAATTACTAGCAATTTAATTAAATTTATTTATAGCTGCATGAGTTTAAGCTAGAAATTATAATTTATTTTGCTATCCACTGAAACACGTCAGCTAGAGAATATAACAGACTTACAAACTTAATTTCTTCTGCACAGAAATCTAGCTAGTGAAATGAAATAAGCGATTATCACTGAATCACTCAACACTACTAGATATATAATATATAATATATTTACCTCAACACAGAACTACTAAGAACTAAATCCACTTCGACCAACTAAATGATGCTTCTATTAACAGAGATTTAGGAATCGAAAGCTAGGTGGCAATCGACCAACTAAATGATGCTTCTATCAACAGAGATCTTTAGGAATCGAACGCTAGATCGTCCTAGTCTTGACTGCAAAGTACTGAAAGAATGAAGTCTAAAACTCTGGTTTATATCTTAAACAGACAAAGGATGCGCGCTATTTTCACAACCCCCGTCTCCCCCTCTCCTCTTAACACTTCACATACTTAGACGCTGGTCATAACTGCCAAAACGCGTCTTCACACCTCACGCCGACATGTCTCATTTCTGAGCGATGCAGATGGCAGTTTCCACACCTCACGCCGAGAAACTTAGCCGAAGAAAACTCGTGTCAGATGAAAATGTAGACAAATGTCTGCTCTCTATGTCTGACGAGCCGAATTCTCACACTATTTCGTCACATCCAGGGACTGACATATTACGCAATAAAATGCGTTACTAAATGAGAAGAGAAACAGGCAAAAGTTTGAATGGGAAAGTAATATTTAGTCGCAAACGAACGAATGCAAAAAACAGGAAAAGGATAAAAGAGCGATAATAAAGTAGAGGACATGGGTATAAAAGAAAAGAATATAGAAAATTTATTGATCATAAATCTCTATGCGACAGTCACGTCCTAAACAGAGCCACTTCTCAGCTCCCCCTGCCTGTCATGGGTCCACAGTGAGATCCTCCTGCCTGCAGCAAACTAGGTAGAAGCCAGGGTTACGTCTGGGGTTCAAGTGGCACCTCCAGTCTGAGTGTGCAGTGCTGGGTTCTCAACATGGATAGAAAGATGTATGGACTTATACAACTATTAAATACTAACAAGCAACTAGCCAAAACATGACTGGAATATAATTATAGTGGGCTCGTTCTGTAGATCGTCCTAATGACGATAGTAATTCTCATGCTGGTATTTCATTCTGTTCCATTCCGTGTAAACTTCATTGGATCTTTGCAGTCAAACTTCTCAACACTTATGGCCGATGCACCATGAACAAATTCCAAGGCATGCGTTCTTTTAATGGGTGCTCATTTTTAGTTTTCACGGTTAAATGCGCAAAAGATTACGTACTTTTCCGAAAGTTGGTGGGGTTGTTTTATTACTGGTTACACATGTTTTATTACTGGTTACACATGTTTTATTACTGGTTACACATGTTTTGTTACTGGTTACATGTTTTATTAAGACATGTAATAATATGATGATTCTTTCTACCTTTTTTACTAACCTTTTTGAACGCTCTCCGGGAAGGTTCACATTCAAACAAGGGATGGTAAAACATTACCACGGCAACCTCTTTGGTTTTCAGATATGGCTCAAACTGACTGGTTTTCAGGCCGGCTACGTCATGTGATCCGATAAAAGGATCCGGATTGAGGTCTACATTTTCAACTGGGACGGCTGATTGAGAGAATTATAACAGAACTTAACATGAAAATCTTTTATATTTAACTATGCTTTTCTAATATAAATATAAATGACAATAAAATGAAACAAAGTCTAAACAGATTTAGTAACCATGAAAAATTGTGGGAATCAAGTATACTGTGCTTATTCTTCTGTGTGATTTTATGGCGGTACTATTACTATTGTGATTATTTCATTCTTGTCCAGTCTATTTTAAAATCATTAGATCGTTCATCATCTCAGCCCGTAACCCGTCATGGGTCGTAGGGGTGCCATGGTGGAAGCATCAGCAGACAGGGTCCTCCACTGCTCTCTATCCTCAGCAATGCGTACAAGTGTGGAAAAACCGTGTCCTGCCCATTCTTTGATGTTATCAGCCCAGGATTTTCTCTGCCTTCCTCTTCTCCGTTTACCTTCGACTGTTCCCTGAAGGATCGTTTTCGAAAGGGAGTCATGACGAGTTACATGCCCAAACCAGGCAAGCTTTCGACGTTTCACTACTGACAAAAGTGGTTCTTGGTGACCTGCATAGGTGTTTATCTTCTCTCTAACATAGACATTTGTTTTGTGCTTGATGCGTGATGCCATATGATGATTGATGGCATCCGCATGTCTGGTTTTGTGTAGTGTGTAGATGTGTTCAGTCAAAACAATGTTCATGCAACAATAACAGGGCAATCCACATAGGACGTCAGTAAACTCACGACGTATAAAGTCAATGAGTCTTGAAACAGCCGTTGACGTTTTTCTTCATTATTTATTGTGGACGCCACAGTGACAAAATGGTTACGCAAATGTGTAGGCACATCAAACAGTCATTATCACAGCAACATTCAATACAGCAATAAACGGTAGACAGCATTACAATGATGAGTCAGATGCATGTTATATTTCATAGTGCTGTAAATGTAGTCAGGTGGAAAACTCCATCCTTTTCTATAACAGCCAGGAGATAACCAGATGTATGAGATCAGTTCACTCTCCTTAGTTTGACTTCAGCAAGACAGACACGTCTGCCGAAGTATAAATAATGTCCTCAAAAATATCCTCTAGATAATAAAGGTTTTCCCAAACCTCGTTCATTTAACAAAGTAGCAAGTAATGGTCCTTGGTACATGCATCAACCGATGCAGTACAATGCAGCGACATGTGAGCTGGGAAAAAACATCTCGTGACGACGACTTTCGCAGACAGGCTATGAATCGAAATCGCTCACGACCCAAAATCGATAGAGTTAATGAAAGAGTCAATTTACCTTGCTTTCATGAAATACAGAAATATCACGCCTCCCGGCATGTGCAAATACACTAGAGGTATTATCCCGAATAAACGAAATATCCATAAGAGGACTACACATCCCTGACAGAACAAAAATAGCGGAGATCCCCTTTTCAACGAGGCATCTCTTTCGCCATTCCAAATCGCTCACTCCCACTAGTGGTGGGCGGAAACCGATCGACAAAGAAGCAAGACAAGTCATGCGCAGTCCAGCGCAAAACGACCACAGCTCAAACTTAACTGCATTCGATACCAACGCGAGAAGACAAATGCTTACCGAGAAAAGTGACTATAAATTCCAAGCAGTTGTTGCCCTTGCGTTATAAAACAGATATTGAAATAAAACGATGTTGCGAGAATTTATCACGCAACATATCACCACCTCCTCCCGATAAAAAAAAAAATGTGGAACATATTTTTTTTTTCAATATCAAAGAGCAAGCGATAAGCGGCTCAAAACGCACGAATTATGCGCTGATAATTAACTAAATTGCCAAACAATAGGCTAATTATAGAGTGTCTGGTGAGGATATACCTCAACAGAAAAATAAATATGTCTCAAAAAATATTCACATCGGGGAGGTGTCACCAACACACATCACGTTAGCATGTAAACACAATATACGTATGCAAGTTACTATAATCATCATTAAACAGTAAACTCTAATATTGTCTTTAAAAATGGATGTACAAATCTGATAGGAAAATTTAAATAGTACATTCTTTGACATGTAATGACATAAGTACATAGTAAAGTTAAACTACATGACGATCCAGGACATATGCTCTGGTATTCCGAGGGTAAGTACACAATCTAGAACTCGTAAGGTAAGTCCTCAGCTCAACAATGACATTCTGAGAAAGTACAAGCAATATAATGCTAATTAATAACTAATATGCTTCATAAGGTACAATACATTATTAATAATTGTGGCTGTTTAGTAAACTAACGGCCCTTATATTAACTACTCAGTCCTCCTCTATCATTTTAAAAAAACGAACAGAAGAAGATGACAACAAAGCACGATAGTGTGTACATATAAAGTAAGTACAGATGTGCTAATCTATTGTAGAAATATAGGTGTGTTATGACTCTGTAATATATAGGAATATAGGACAGAAGTATTAATTGGAGTCATGTGGGCATCTAGACAAAATGTCAGCCATCACATTATCCGCACCACGGATAGCTCGTACCGTGAAGTGAAAAGGTTGAAGAGCTATAGCATATCGAGTGGATCTCGAACTCTTCAAATTCTTAGTCTGAATAGCTGTAAGAGCTTTCTGATCAGTCTCTAGAATGAAATGTGCGCCCAGGAGGAATCTTTGTAGCTTTAGAATTGACCAAACCATCGCTAACAACTCACGGTCTAAAACCGAGTAGTTCCTCTCTGCCGCATTTAGTTTTCTAGAAATGTACATAACAGGATGCAGAGTATTTGCATATTCTTGCATCAGTGCTGCTCCAATCCCAGTGGATGAAGCATCACTCCGAAGAACAAAAGTCCTATCAAGAGTAGGTAATCTTAAGATGGGAGGAGAAGAAAATATATTCTTGATTTGGTCTAGTGAAGATTGGCATTCTTCAGACCAACGGACCAGATTAGGCGAACCTTTCTTCAACAATGTTGATAGAGGTGCCATGATCGAAGATAAATTTGGAATAAATCTCCCATAAAATTGAATTAAACCTAAGAGACTCCTAACTTGTCTCTTCGTTTTAGGAACAGAGATGTTCAGTATTTTGGAAGTATTGTGGTCTTCTGTCTTCAAGAGACCATGACCAACACGATGACCCAGGAAAGAGATTTCACCAAAACCAACAAAAGCTTTAGAAGGTTTTGCTGTCAAATTATTCTCACGTAGAGTGGACAGTAAGTCATATAACCCTAAATAGTGATCTTCCCAGGTATCACTGAAGAGACAGATGTCATCTAAGTATGCGATGACATCCGAACGATGTGACAGAATTCGACGCATCATGCGAACGAAAGTGGCAGGGGCGTTCATGAGACCAAAAGGCATAACATTCCATTGAAAAAGACCCCTAGGTGTAGAAAAAGCAGTAAGAGGTTTGGCATGCTCTGCTAAAGGCACTTGCCAATAACCTTTAGACAAGTCAAGTTTAGTGAAGAATCTAGAATTAGAAAGTCTAATCAGTAGATCTTCTAACAAAGGCATCGGTTCAGCGTCGAACTTTGTGACCTGATTCAATTTGCGATAATCAACGCAAATTCGTATGTTCTTATCCTTCTTCCGGACAATAACCATGGAAGAAGAATATGGTGAAGTCGATGGTTCAATTATATTTAATTGAATCATTTCATCCAATTCCTTTTCCACTTGCGACTGAAAGTGTATAGGAATAGGATACGGCCTAACCCTAATTGGATTATTGTCGGTAAGAATTATGTCATGTTCTATGACATCTGTGTGTCCAGGAATGTCAGTGAGAACATCCTGAAATGTTTGTAACATCGACAAGTCTCGTCGATGTTCGTCACCAGAAAGATTAGGAGAAACAGAAACGTTTTTCCAAGATTCCGTGGAATGTAATGGAACCACTGGAAGGGGAAGGTTGACATCAGAGAAGGTAGCTTCCTCATCCTGAATGACAGACAGGGATGAATAATGACCGTGAGGTGCAGGAGCATCATCCGTTGCCTGGAAAATAGGCAGCAAATAGTCCGGACGTTCGTGAAATTCCGAAAGCATGTTTATGTGGAAAGTTTTATGCTTTCCATCAATATCGACCACATAGTCAACATCGGAAATCCGAGAGACTATTGCATACGGACCTTTCCATGCAATAAGAAGTCTATTTTCCCTACTGGGGAGTAGGACGAATGCTTTGTCGCCTGGACAAAGTTGTCGTAGACATCTATTCTTGTTAGCAAACTGCCTTGCCTTCTCTTTAGCAATTTCTGATGAAGCAGTTGCTAGCTTACATGCCTCAATGATCTTTTGTCTAAGAGCAATGACATACTCATATGAGGATTGAGTTTCATCGCTAATATCATCGGCAGTGATGAGATCGTGTAATAAAGACATAGGGCCGCGTGGACGCGCGCCAAAGACAAGTTCGAAGGGAGAAAATCCTGTGTGTTCATTAGGGACTTCTCTATAGGCAAAGAGAGCCGCGGGTAAAACCCTGTCCCAATCTTGAGGATGATCTTCAGTTATCTTACCAAGCAAAGTCTTGAGCGTTCTATTCAGACGCTCAACTAACCCATTAGACATAGGATGGTAGATACTACTGAGAGATCGTTCAATATGTAAGGTAGACATTACCTGTGACATAGTGTCAGATATGAGTTGAGTGCCATGGTCTGACAATATTTCTCTGGGGAACCCCAAGCGAGAAAATATCAACCAAAGAGCATCTGCGATATCTGTAGTAGATATGCTCTTAAGAGGAATAGCCTCTGGCCAACGTGTGCACATATCGACACATGTAAGGATAAACTGATGTCCTCTGGCCGACTTGACCTTAAAAGGGCCAATAATATCTATGGCCATTTTCTGAAACGGCCGAATAGGAATGTCAGCAGCCTGGATAGGCGCAGCATGTCGTGGTCCTCTAGATTTGACCTCCTGACATACCTTGCATGATCGGCAGTAAATACGAATGTCCTTATTGACAAAAGGCCAAAAGAAAGCCGCAAGGACTCTCGACTTCGTACGGGCAAAACCCATATGTCCAGCACATTGCGAGTCATGAGCATGTTGCAATATTTGGACTCTCATGCTCTTGGGAACAAGAATTTGCGAATGTGCCGACGTAGCCGAATCTTGTACCATACGTACAAGTACGCCGTTTCTCATTGCAATCCAAGATTTTCTATTTGTATCCTGATTCGGATCACCTTTCTTCGCAAGAACGAAGAATTTTTTTAAAGAAGAATCTTCTTCTTGCAATTTTATGAAAGAGTCACGAGTGATCACTAAGTGACTATCTTGGCTATCAACTTCATTATCACTATTCAGTGAAGTTTCGGGTGTTTGTAGAGCTTGTGCTCTTGTAACTACTGCATTTGTAGCTTGCATGTTATTATCTTCCCAAGCAGCAATCTGCTGTGGGGTACACTCCCTAACTCCGTGAATACGACCAATAATAAGGTCCGCAATAGGATTAGGTAAGAGACAAGCATGCACATCTCCAGTAAAGAAAGGAGTGGCAATGCGAATTACAGCAGTAGGATATTTTTCTAGAGTGCCGCCAAATGTGACACATTTAATAACCCTTCCTGTAGCACAAGATGGATCTACAAGCGATTGTCTAACACCAATAGTGGTGCATCCGGAATCGAAAAGTAGTGAGACCGGAGTATCATTAACAAGACCCTTATGTAGAATTAAAGAACCCCTCCCGTCATGCGCAACAGCAGCAGGAAGAGCGGGAAGTGGGTGACCACAACTCAAAGTAGTTATGGTACCCGGTTCGAATAAAGTACTGCATTGGGGGCATTTGTTTGCTCTCTCAAAGTCAAAAGCAGAACTAGTGACAGCGTCAAAGTTTTTACTATCAACAACATGATTACAGGCTGCCTCAGTTTCCTGTTGTACAGCATTAGCCTGCTGATATCTCTTTTTTTTGTGTTGAGATCTACCCCGACTATTATTACCTCTGAAGTTATCAGAGTTATTATTATCTCTGCAGTTATTATTGTCTCTATTGTAATTGTTATACTGGTTCGAATTCCAGTTTCCACGATTACTATCATGTTCACATTGATGCGAACATCTATTTGTTTGGTTCTGAGGTCTTCGGCAGGAATAACCTCTATTACCATATCCTCTTTTGAAATGCTTATAATTATTAGGGTGATAGTAACGAGTACTATCAGGTTGTCTCCAATTCTTCGAAGAAGAATCACCATGAAATTGATTTCCATGATTTTGACAGAAATTACCGCTACTCTTTCTATCAAAATTTTGTTGGGATCTACGAGCAAAGTTTTGACCATACGGAGCTGCCGAAGCAACTGGTAAACCTTCTTTCACCTTAGAGTTACCCATGGTTATGTGTGGGTGCGCAGTTACGTATTGGCAACAGAAATCTTCCATTTCTTTTATTGTTTTAGGTTTACGTTCATGAAGGAAAGCAAGGAAAGACTCATTGACAGACGACATGACTTTGTCTCTAAGTATTAAGTCCATAAGTCCTTCATAAGTTTTTTTCCGTCTTAGATAGTTCAACCCATCGTGAGAAAGTAATGCGTATTCTTGCAATAAACTCGGAGAATTCAACTCCATTTTCAGGTAACATGTTTTTAAATTGTAGACGATAGCCGTCTTCGTTAAGCTGATATTTCTTTAACAAAGCGGCCCTGACAACCTCATAATTGTTCTTGTCAGGTTCATCCACCATATTTAATATACTTAGAGCTTTACCTGTCAGTATCCCTGATAACTGATAAACATATTTTGCTTTGTCTATGTTATGAGCTGTACATGCTTGTTCAAATCTGTCCAGATAGAACATTATGTCATCGCTGGAAGGACTAAATGTTGGTAACTTAATCTTAAAAGTATCATTATTAGCCTTACCAGAAGATGAACCCTTGTTTGAATCATTACCATTACTCATGCTCGTCAATTTCAATTTTTCCAACTCTAAAGCTAAGACCTTTTCTTCATGTTCCATTTTTGCTTTCTCTTTCCTCTCATCAGACTCTCTCTGTAATCTTCTTTCCTCAGCCTGAGCCTCTTTTTGAAGTCTTTCATTTTCAGCTTCTTTTTCAAGTCTTTTATTTTCAGCCTCTTTTTCAAGTCTTTTATTCTCAGCCTCTTTTTCAAGTCTTTTATTCTCAGCCTCTTTTTCAAGTCTTTTATTCTCAGCCTCTTTTTGAAGTCTTTCAGCTTCTAGCTGTAGCTGGAGTTTTCTCTCCTCAGCTTCTGATTCCCTTTTTTGTTTTTCCATTTCCATTTGGAATCTTTTTTCATCCACCTGCATCTGCAGTTTCTTTTGTTCAGCTTCCATTGCTTTATCATATCGAGCAGTTGCAAATTCTTCTAACTTATCACCAGTCTTCCCAAGCAATTTACCCTGCTCAATAAAGTGCTCAAATGTAGACATGTTGTCTAACATATGAGTCCAAAACCTGAAATAATTAACTAATTTATTTCAAACCTAAGTGTAACAAGTCTTAATTAAGCACTTGTATATTCACATCACCTTATATTATCCCAGTCTCTGTGGGAAACAAGTCTCCAATCAAAGAACTTGTATATGAAATATCAGCACTCAATTCTTGATCATAAGTGCACTTCTCATTCAATAGTGCACGACACTATTCATCATTCATTTATCATCAGTATAGTAGTAACAGTGCATTAGCATAGCCCATTAACTAATTACTATAACTGTAAACAATGACTATGTAAACACATGCAGAATGTAAACATTGAAAATGTAAACAATACAAACAATGTAAACAATAACAATGTAAACAATAACAAAGATCAGCAACAATACAAAAACTTTCGCAGAAATCAACTAAAAATAAAGCAGAAATTAATGAAATATCACAAAAAATGTGACGATATCTGCGATAGAATTAAACAAAATACATGACACCACAGTGTATAAACAAAAATGTTGTATGAAACTAAATTATAGACAAGAGTAGGCTAACAAAACACAAACAAATCAAAACAAAACTAAAGAATGCGAAATAATAACGAAAACAATATTAAAACATGTCATCACAGCTAACATAAATAGCAACAGAAGTCGCTTAG
Source organism: Oreohelix idahoensis (assembly GCA_024509875.1). Taxonomy (NCBI): domain Eukaryota; kingdom Metazoa; phylum Mollusca; class Gastropoda; order Stylommatophora; family Oreohelicidae; genus Oreohelix; species Oreohelix idahoensis. The sequence goes on from JAMPIV010022542.1 coordinate 530,949, forward strand.
CAAATTCCAGTATTGGAAATTTGCAAACCTTACAGAAAACGCTCACAATAGACGACCTCTATGACGTGGCATAATCTAACGGAGACACCACCCAACCGAGAACCCGCTGAAATATAAACATATAAATATACAAATAACATATAAACATAAAACATATAGAATGAGATGATACACAGAAGACTCAGCAGAAGTATAAGGGCACAGTTTACATACAAACAGGCCACTTAACTTATAGGCTTCCAATCGTAGAACAGCAGAAAAACGGATGTCAATCAACGTCCTAAAGAGCGAAGCTCCAACGATGATGGCACATCTGAACTGCTTCCACTGCTAACACGATGGTACAAGAGCTTCTGAAATACTGTGTGTTGAGTTGTTTCGGCACTTGACCTTCTAATCCAAAAGTAAGTTGATGGAAATCGGTACTTGGCCTTCTTCAGAAAACAACCCGTTTCAACCGGCACTTGACCTTCTCAAAAAACGACAGCACTGGAACCTTGACAGCAGCAACTTGCTTGACTTGCGTAAAAGATAACAGCAGTCCGAGTTATCCGGCAACATGTAACAACGCCGGGTACTGTCAAATTCTTGTTTCCGTCAAAAAATTGAAATTTGACTTTTACCGGGCAACGCCGAGTACTTTGAAAATTTTGAAGATGTTGACTGTATTGAAGAATGTTAATTTCTTGAAGGATGCTGATGAATTCTTGTTGAAAATGAAGTGGGTAAGGGACCCCGTGTTTGCTGGTACCAGAATCAAACCAGCTTATGGCCACCAAATGATGCGTGATGCCATATGATGATGGATGGCATCCGCATGTCTGGTTTTGTGTAGTGTGTAGATGTGTTCAGTCAAAACAATGTTCATGCAACAATAACAGGGCAATCCACATAGGACGTCAGTAAACTCACGACGTATAAAGTCAATGAGTCTTGAAACAGCCGTTGACGTTTTTCTTCATTATTTATTGTGGACGCCACAGTGACAAAATGGTTACGCAAATGTGTAGGCACATCAAACAGTCATTATCACAGCAACATTCAATACAGCAATAAACGGTAGACAGCATTACAATGATGAGTCAGATGCATGTTATATTTCATAGTGCTGTAAATGTAGTCAGGTGGAAAACTCCATCCTTTTCTATAACAGCCAGGAGATAACCAGATGTATGAGATCAGTTCACTCTCCTTAGTTTGACTTCAGCAAGACAGACACGTCTGCCGAAGTATAAATAATGTCCTCAAAAATATCCTCTAGATAATAAAGGTTTTCCCAAACCTAGTTCATTTAACAAAGTAGCAAGTAATGGTCCTTGGTACCTGCATCAACCGATGCAGTACAATGCAGCGACATGTGAGCTGGGAAAAAACATCTCGTGACGACGACTTTCGCAGACAGGCTATGAATCGAAATCGCTCACGACCCAAAATCGATAGAGTTAATGAAAGAGTCAATTTACCTTGCTTTCATGAAATACAGAAATATCACGCCTCCCGGCATGTGCAAATACACTAGAGGTATTATCCCGAATAAACGAAATATCCATAAGAGGACTACACATCCCTGACAGAACAAAAATAGCGGAGATCCCCTTTTCAACGAGGCATCTCTTTCGCCATTCCAAATCGCTCACTCCCACTAGTGGTGGGCGGAAACCGATCGACAAAGAAGCAAGACAAGTCATGCGCAGTCCAGCGCAAAACGACCACAGCTCAAACTTAACTGCATTCGATACCAACGCGAGAAGACAAATGCTTACCGAGAAAAGTGACTATAAATTCCAAGCAGTTGTTGCCCTTGCGTTATAAAACAGATATTGAAATAAAACGATGTTGCGAGAATTTATCACGCAACAGTGCTCTTTATAGCAAATGCGCAAAATTCTTCTATAACATTTATGCTCGAAAGCCTGAATCCTTCGCTCCGTATCTGCAGTGAGTGTCCAGCCCTCACACCCATACAAGAGAATAGATAATACAAGTGATTTGTATAATTTGATCTTCACAGGAAAACTGATGTTACTTTTCCAGATCACATTCAACCTTGTCATGGCAGCTGAGGCCATCTCAAGTCTTGTCTTGATTTCTTTAATTGATCTTCCATCACTACATTAGATCGTTATGCTTTTAAAAAACCTGCAAGCCAGGCTATCACCAAAATCTAATTCCAAGCTAGCGGAAACAAGTACGTCACTCGGGATGGATTCCTATTTTACCATCATTTCAACACATCTTGACAGAAATACTCCATTAGACATTTTCTAGACAATAAATATTTTGATTACCGTATATGGTAGTTGAAAGAAATGTAGGTGAATACAATATTACAGTCTGGGCTGTATAGAATCTGATATTTGAGTGAAATTATCCTGACTAACTAACCAAGCAGAGACAAAGAAGACCATCACCAGGTTCCACAACAGTGCATTTATAAGCATTGACAATCATATCTACACAATAACTTTGTACCATATTACCTTACACAGTGTGTGTGTGTGTGGGGGGGGGGGGGGGGGGGCAATACATCGAGTTCAAAGTTGTACTTACTTAGTCGTTCCTTTTCTACATTGTGGTGTAGAGGTTTGCCAGAGACAGAGCCCATCATACTATCTTATCGGCTGTCTTCCTCGTGGTCTGGTTCCAATCGAATCCTCGGTCCTTCAGAGATTGTCTAATGTTGTCCTCCCAACGAACTCCAGATGGTCAGGATAGTTGATTCTTTGTTTCCCATATGTGTCGTGGTAGCCGATCTTTTCTCATTTTGCAGACATGGCCAAACCATCGTAATTGGGGCTGTTCTACTAGGGTCTGCCGGGGCAATGAACTACAGCCCACAAAAAACAGCTCAAAACTTCAGAAATGAGGTATCTGAGGAAGGTGGGTGACTATGACGTATTGTCTGGTTGTGGTCCATGTTCTACTTGTTACTTCACCCACCTTCCTCAGATACCTCATTTCTAAAGTTTTGAGCTGTTTTTTTTTTTTTTTTTTTTTTTTTTGTGTGGGCTGTAGTTCATTGCCCGTGACTCGCATCCATAAGTCAAGACTGGAACATAGGTGAAGCGGTACACAGCCTCTTTGTCTTCTTGCCAATTTATCTTTTGCTGAATTTTGAGTTCAAAGTCACTAGCATAAAACTTCCGAGAAGCGACAGACAAGAAATGTATCAAGATATGTTTTGTGCAGACTTGTTTCGGGTGAAGCTTATCTGGATTATCGGAGTATGTTTCCAAGATGTGCGTAGTAGGTCCGTGCGATCATTTGCTTACATGTACTAAATATAGTTTACACGCATTACCAATATCCGTTTACATTTATTTGAGTATATTATGGTAGGAAGAGCATTAGTGGCATATACCCTAACAACAGGAAGGGTTGACAGATAAAGATACACAGACAGAAGATAGTGGACAGTTTAAGATCGTGACATGGAAACAAGCCTCAACTGAACTGGCATGCAGATTTGCAATAAGGGGTTAGGGAGAAATATAATCATCTACGCCAGGTTACATGGTACTAGAGGAAGAATCATACGTTAATCTTACGGCACAAAGTGGTAGACGTGAGGGCCTAGGTAAGACTAGTAGACAGAAGGTCCCCCATGTTTTGATGAGCATATATCGATACACGGTGTTTAGCTTCGAGTTAGATATTTTTTTACGCTCACTATATTTGTTAACTGTTAGCTAGTTGACACAGCTTGAAACAGGAGTGATGTTAGGTTAAATGTTAGCTAGTTGACACAGCTTGAAACAGGAGTGATGTTAGGTTAAATGTTAGCTAGTTGACACAGCTTGAAACAGGAGTGATGTTAGGTTAAATGTTGGCTAGTTGATACAGCTTGAAACAGGAGTGATGTTAAGTTAAATGTTAGCTAGTTGACACAGTTTGAAACAGGAGTGATGTTAGGTTAAATGTTTGCTAGCTGACACAGCTTGAAACAGGAGTGATGTTAGGTTAAATGTTAGCTAGTTGACACAGCTTGAAACGGGAGTGATGTTAGGTTAAATGTTAGCTAGCTCACACAGCTTGAAAAGGAGTGATGTTATGTTAAATGTTAGCTAGTTGACTCAGCTTGAAACAGGAGTGATGTTAGGTTAAATGTTAGCTAGTTGACACAGCTTGAAGCAGAAGTGATGTTAGGTTAAATGTTAGCTAATTGACACAGCTTGAAACAGGAGTGATGTTAGGTTAAATTTTAGCTAGTTGACCCAGCTTGAAACAGGAGTGATGTTAGGTTAAATGTTAGCTAGTTGACACAGCTTGAAACAGGAGTGATGTTAGGTTAAATGTTAGCTAGTTGACACAGCTTGAAACAGGAGAGATGTTAGGTTAAATGTTAGCTAGTTGACACAGTTTTGAAACAGGAGTGATGTTAGGTTAAATGTTAGCTAGTTGACACAGCTTAAAACAGGAGTGATGTTAGGTTAAATGTTAGCTAGTTGACACAGCTTGAAACAGGAGTGATGTTAGGTTAAATGTTAGCTAGTTGACACAGCTTGAAATAGGAGTGATGTTAGGTTAAATGTTTGCTAGTTGAAACAGCTTGAAACAGGGGTGATGTTGGGTTAAATGTTAGCTAGTTGACACAGCTTGAAACAGGAATGATGTTAGGTTAAATGTTAGCTAGTTGACACAGCTTTAAACAGGAGTGATGTTAGGTTAAATGTTAGCTAGTTGACACAGCTTGAAACAGGGGTGATGTTAGGTTAAATGTTAGCTAGTTGACACAGCTTGAAACAGGAGTGATGTTAGGTTAAATGTTAGCTAGTTGACACAGCTTGAAACAGGAGTGATGTTAGGTTAAATGCTAGCTAGTTGACCCAGCTTGAAACAGGAGTGATGTTAGGTTAAATGTTAGCTAGTTGAAACAGCTTGAAACAGGAGTGATGATAAGTTAAATGTTAGCTAGTTGACACAATTTGAAACAGGAGTGATGTTAGGTTAAATGTTAGCTAGTTGACACAGCTTGAAACAGGAGTGATGTTAGGTTAAATATTAGCTAGTTGACACAATCCCGGAAATCAGATATGCTGACGACACAGTCCTCCTATCGACCAACCCAGAAGGACTTGAACAATTACTTCTGTCCACCAAAAAACACAGCGAGGCCCAGAATCTATACCTAAACACCAAGAAGACCAAAGTATTGACAACAGACAAAGTAAAGACCAAACCAGAAATTGAAATTGATAACGAAGAACTGGAAAGTGTCAATGAATTCGAATACTTAGGATCAATCATTAACAGCTCTGGCGACTGTGCAGTAGAAATTAAAAGAAGACTTGCAATTGCTTCACATAAGCTAATACAGATGAAAAACCTATGGCAAGGCACAAGCAAAGAAACAAAGTTACAACTGATCAGAGCATGTATATTCCCAGTAGCAACATACGGCTGCGAGACTTGGACACTCAATAAAACAGTTGCAAAAAAGATTACATCATTCGAAATGAAATGCTACAGAAGGATGTTGAGAATACCCTGGACAGAAAAAAAGACCAACAGAGAAGTACTGCACTCACTAAATGTACAGGAACATTGGCTCCTAAATACCATCGCAATAAGGAAGCTGAAATTTTTCGGTCATATAAAAAGACATAATAGTTTGGAAAAAACAGTGATGGAAGGCATGGTCCCTGGAAAAAGGGGAAGGGGTCGACCTAGACGACGGTGGACCCAGGACATCACAGAGAGTCTGAACTTGTCTTTGGCTGATGCAGGTCGACTTGCCCAGAATCGTGATGCGTTCAGAGCAGCTGTAATGGAGACAACGTTCTGGAAAGAATACGTCACATGATGATGATGAGTTGACACAGCTTGAAACAGGAGTGATGTTAGGTTAAATGTTAGCTAGTTGACACAGCTTGAAACAGGAGTGATGTTAGGTTTAATGTTAGCTAGTTGACACAGCTTGAAACAGGAGTGATGTTATGTTAAGGCTAGCTGCAGCGTAAACATGGATAGCCACTTGGGGAAACCTTGCTTTCTCCTGTCTAATAATCACTGTTTATATGTGGAAAAATAAAACCTCAAAAGCTGAGAAAAAACTCATCATCAGTTGCCATCTCCACAACGAAGGTTGGCTGTAATGGATCTCCAACGTCTTCTGTCTCTTGTCTTGGTGGTGCACTCTGATAGACTCTTTCCTGTCCATCTCTTGATGTTATCTTCCCACTTACAGTATAGCGCTGTCTTCCCCTTGCACGTTTGCCTTCAACTCTCCCTTCTGTTATGGTCTTCTGCAAGGTGTTATGCCTTTTTATGTGGCCAAAGTATTTTAGCTGCCGAACTTTGACCTCCCTCATTAGTTCTCTTTTCATACCTAGATTTTCTAGGACCTCCTTATTTGTTTTTATCTCTTTCCATGAGATACGCCCCATTCTTCTATATATCCACATTTCAAGAGCCTCAGTTCTTTCTTCCAAATGCTTATTCATCGTCTATGTTTCTGCACCACACAGAAATGCAGAATATATATAACACTTTATGATTCTCAGTTTTAATTTGTGAGATAACTGTTTGGATGTCCGTATATGTTTCATGTTGTTGAATGTAGCTTTGGCCATTCCTATTCTCTTCTTGATTTCTGTTTCACATCTGCCATCTTCTGTTATTATATGACCAAGATATACGTAGCTCTTGACTTGTTCCAGGATTTTCCCATTTACGCTTATCTTTGATGTGGGTTTATCGTCTGTTTTGTTAATGATCATAGTTTTTGTTTTCTCAATATTAATGTCGAGTCCATATTCATGACTTATACTGTTTACTTGCTTCACTAGTTCTTGTAACTCCTGTTCGCTTTCAGCTAACAACACGGTATCATCTGCATATCTAAGGTTGTTTATTGATCTTCCACTGATGTTCAGTCCTGGTATTTCCTGTATCTGTTTGAAAATTTTTTCGGCGTATAAATTAAATAGGCAGGGGGACAGCACACAACCTTGTCTGACACCTCTTTTTATGTCTATGTATGGTGAATAATTCCTTCCCGATCTTAATGAGAATAAACTAGAACGTTACAAATATAAAAATGCTACAATATTCTGTAGAAGCATTATTGTAAACTATTATTTGTGAGTTATTTTATACATGAAATAATTTTAACCCCCCACACACACACATACACACACACACACACACACACACAAGCACTCTTAACACAAATAAATTCGTTGATCAGACCCTCCATCTTTCATCACACAATACATAACATAAAGCAAATAACATCGAGGAAGTTGAGGGGAACTGCGGTAAGATGTGGAGTACAATGGATGGGTTTGAAAAAAAATCGAAAAAAGTTGATTCGTCTTACGATTCGTCCTTGTAAGACGAATCACCTTTTTTCGATTTTTGTTCAAACCCATCCAAAGCAAATAACATTAATGCAGGATAAAATAAGAGGAGGTATATCCATACAATACAAACTACTAAAATCATAACAATGAGAACCAAATGTGTAAGTAACATAATAAATTATCCACAAGGCTATCCTTAAGTATATTATTATGTGGGACTCCGAATAGCAAAATTAGATCAATTTAACAACACGGTGCCACATCATTTTGGAAATCTTACAACATTTTTACTCACAGTGCGTTAGATACTGTCAAGATGTAATTTCTGAGAAGGTGCAATGGTTGTATGCTCCTGGGGGAGCGAGGTTTATTGAGCGCGTTGTGGTGGCAAACGTGAATACAATGTAAGTCAAGTCAAACGTTTCTTTGCGTGTGATGTTTGCACGAGCAGCTGAACTCTGATTGTTATGACATGTGACTAAAGTAGAAGTTATTATTGGCTGGAGTCAGCTTGGTGTGTGGGAGGTTCAAAAGGTTAAGAAGTTTGAGGAAGGGGATTTGACAGACATCGTTGAAGGGAAGGGATGTGTCCCGTGATTGCTTTTTGTGCGGAAGAGCTCGTGTCTGTTATGTGGTGTGCTGTAAGGATCGATGTTATTCCTGTTCTTGGAAGTTGTTGCAGTACCAGAAGTGAAGTTAGTATAATTTGAGTACTGTTACGTTGTCGAGATAGATTACACTGGCTAACAAAAAAAAAAATTTTTTTTCTTTCTCTAACATTTCTATGTTTTTCTGGTCAATTTTAATGCGCTGTTTTTAAATCTGGAAACCGTTTTTCTCTATAAGGTCGGGATCTCTAGAAATACGCAATTGATGTTTTTTAACAACGCATACAGTATTACAACATCATTTGTACAAGAAGTATAACAGTTATGTAGGCTTGAATTTCTTTGCAGTCGACTTTCGTCGGTGAATGGCATGTGGTACATCGCGATGAAGCATCCCACAATAATCAGCAAGCATGGTCACACTCCACCGTCCTTGATAACGTGACTCCATTACGGCGATATCTTGATGGAATCGTTCTCCATGTTCATCGCTGACTTCGCCAAGGTTGTCAGGAAAAAAGTCAAGATGCGAATCGAGCAAATGGATTTTGAGGGACATGTTACAGCCCATAATTCTGTATGCATCTATGCACTGCTTAACAATATGCACATAGTCGACAGATTTGTGATTTCCCAGAAAGTTATCGACGATCGATTTGAATACCATCCATGCGCGAAGTTCACTACCATGTAACAAGTTCTCGAATTGTTTGTCTGCAATAATTTTCCTAATCTGAGGTCCTACAAAGATACCTTCCTTTATCTTTGCATCGCTAATTTGCGGAAACTTTTCTCGAAGATAAGTGAAAGCTTTGCTCGTTTTATCTAACGCTTTTACGAAATTCTTCATGAGCCCCAACTTTATATGTAACGGTGGTAAAATGATGCTGTCTTTGTTAACTAATGGCTCGTGTATTACATTTTTATGCCCGAGCAGCATACGATCCCTGATAGGCCACACCTTTCTTGCATAATGTTCCTGTCTGTTGCGGCTGTCCCATTCACATAGGAAGCAACAAAATTTAGTATACCCAGTCTGCATGCCCGTGAGAATTGCAATGACCTTTAGGTCTCCACAAATCCGCCATTGGTAGTCATTGTACTTTATTTTTGCCAAAAGTATAGCCATGTTGTCATAAGTTTCTTTCATATGAACAGAGTAGGCGACTGGAATTTATGAAAATAAATTTTCGTTATGCAATAACACGGCTTTTAGACTAGTCTTGGAAGAGTCGATGAAAAGTCGCCATGTGTTGACTATGTGCTCATGACCGAGGTGCACCATTAGACCTTTTACATCTTTGCAATAGCAAATGTCATCATCCATCTCAAAGTATTGAACAAGTTTTCTGTGTCTATGACGAAATTAAGATATCAGAATATTGGGCGCTAAAAGATTCCATTCTTTGAGTCGCGAACCGAGTAATTCCACTTGTCCTTTGGTGAGAGCAAGATCACGTATTAGATCTGAAAGTTCTGAATGGTTAATTAAGTGAACACCATCATTCACCGGTATATAATCCAAGTCAGAATTAGTTTCTAAAGCAGGTAAACTATCACTTTCTGATGGTTCATTCACGTCCAACGGATATTGTTCTGGTGGAACTGGGATCGGACACGTGATTGGATCACAAGGCACTGGTTTCGAAACCGATTCAATATTTGGATAAACCACAGACTTTCTAGTTTTAAAAGTGAAACCATAGATATTTGTCAAGCAGAAGTAACAATCAGTAGCGTGATTTGTCGGTTCACGCCATATTACTGGCACTCCAAAAGGCATCGACTTATGCTTCGGTGATTTTCGTAACCAACCTGCCAATGTATTTGCACAAGTCGAACAAACTGCATTTGGCTTCCAAGATTTATTTGCATCATCAACTTTCGAATCGAAATAAAGTTCATATGCTTTCTTTAGCAATGGTGTAAAGTTTTTCTGGTGAGCACGATCGGTAAAATATCCGCACACGTAACAGAACAGATCAGCCGAATTTCTACAACTTCTAGAAGCCATATTTCACTCAGAATTATTTCAAAATACAGTAACTATTTGAAATATAACGTAACATATGTCATGCATCTTTTAGCAGTATAAAAAGTAGAATTATTTTGCATTTTATTAATTTTAAAAAAGTTATATAGTAAAAATGAAACGGAGCAAATAACGGTTTCCCAAAAATATATTTATTCACAAATATCTTAAGAACCCGACGTGATAGAGATAAACGGATTTCAAATTTGAAATCAGCGCAAGAAACTGACCTAAGAACACTTATTCTTATATAAGAAAGAAAAATGTTGTTTGTCAGTGTTATTAGTGCTTTTGAGTACCTCATATATATGGCATGTGCTAGTTATTATATCGAGATTTGCAGTCTTTGAGTTGACTAATTTATTGATAATTACAGTGTGTAAACTTGTCTTCTGGATAACGTTGCCATGGTTGTTGTTTTAGGTTAGTGGTAACAGCGATAGTGTCGCTGTTGTCACGGGCAAAGGTGTGCGTGTAAACACCTTTTGTCTCTCCACAGATACATAGAAGGAAAGGAAACGATAACACATCGAACAACCAAAGAGAAATATAAATATTTAGTGTTAGCTAAAGAATCTCCTTTGTTTCAATGAATAAAGAGAGGGTATAGATATGGAAATTAATATCGAAAAAAGCAAGATATTGGTGAATAGCCATAAGAAACATGTTCCGACCAACATTACGTTAAATGGGCAAACGTTAGAAGAAGTTAACACCTTTAAATATCTGGGGTCCACTATATGTAGTGATGGAAGATCAAGTAAAGAAATCAAGACAAGACTTGAGATGGCCTCAGCTGCCATGACAAGGTTGAATGTGATCTGGAAAAGTAACATCAGTTTTCCAGTGAAGATCAAATTATACAAATCACTTGTATTATCTATTCTCTTGTATGGGTGTGAGGGCTGGACACTCACTGCAGATACGGAGCGAAGGATTCAGGCTTTCGAGCATAAATGTTATAGAAGAATTTTGCGCATTTGCTATAAAGAGCACAAAACAAATGTCTATGTTAGAGAGAAGATAAACACCTATGCAGGCCACCAAGAACCACTTTTGTCAATAGTGAAACGTCGAAAGCTTGCCTGGTTTGGGCATGTAACTCGTAATGACTCCCTTTCGAAAACGATCCTCCAGGGAACAGTCGAAGGTAAACGGAGAAGAGGAAGGCAAAGAAAATCCTGGGCTGATAACATCAAAGAATGGGCAGGACTCGGTTTTTCCACACTTGTAAGCATTGCTGAGAATAGAGAGCAGTGGAGGACCCTGTCTGCTGATGCTTCCACCATGGCACCCCTACGACCCATGACGGGTTATGGGTTGAGATGATGATGATAGATATGGTATATCAATCTACTCACGTGTGTTCAGACATTTACGAAAAATAAACACATCACCAAGCGTAAAAGAAACAACTTTCAGATTATTATTTCACTCACCACCGGTCATACATAGAGAACAAAATAAAATTACAATTTTATCAAAATTTAAACTTTGTAGACTAAATGTCAGAGAGACAGAGGAACATATTTTCTGTTATTGTAATACAGTGACACAAACTTTGAACACTTTGAAACAGACATTACAAAAACATACAACAACAGAAGTAGGTATGTATAAAGCAGTTATGCTCAAAATCATTCCAAGATGACTCCATACATTTAAATTTAGTTACTTCCACTTTTGGCAGAATATAAACACTTAGTATGCATTTGCAGAAATAAAGCCTTCTTCGAATATAGGATTTTCAACTCCAAACGTGTTCTACGCATATTCACACAGAAAACAAAATACTTAAATAATTCCTAGTTTTCAGATAAGACAAGCACCATTAACTTGTGTACATATTGCGACATAAGATTTATTAATACGGAAAGAACTTGTATAGCTAATGTATGTATGTAAGTATGTATGTACGTATTATTGTGTGTGTGTGAGTATGTGTGCTGTTACCAACGCATGTTTTTTGTCCTTGTATTTGTAGATAAATTTCATTATAATTTTGATGACTGAATTGTAATGTTTAGACCAATTTAGCGTGCGGTCGTGTTTTTGTGTAGTCCTACATTTGGATTTTTAAACTGCATATCTAGCAATATTTCTGAAGGATTTTTATATCACTGTGTACATAATGTTAATTGCTTTATCGTGAAATACATATTATTGTGTTCATATGAATAGGAAATGTGATTTTTAGGAAAAATGAAGACAAGCATATCTTCTATTATAGGTATAGCAAGTCGCTTTTGTGTTGGAATTACTAAACGTTCCACATGGTCAGCACTGATAATTGGGGTAGCCGACAGAAATGGATGTTTTATTACACCCTACGGAATGTCAGAGAACCGTGGCTTTAGAAATTGGTCAGCGGTAAATATGTGTGTCGACCGAGTCAAGCTGTCAACTAGAGCGGAGTGAACGACTATAATTGACCACTTTCCACGCCCATTAAATACGCCTGGTCATTTACCGTTCCCACTCACAATGCTACACGTAAATTCGGTCGGTACAACCCGTCCGAACACAAAAGGTGCCAAACAGAAGGACTACGTTTTGAACGTTACTAAAGCGGTTAAAAAGAAAACTCGCAGTTTGAAGACCAGCACGCTATACACGCCATGCGTAACATTATCTTATAAGAACAATAACCAGTGTGCAATTCTGACGTTTTCTACCTTAATCGAATATGAAGCTTTACGTAGCCTGTCTAAGGCATACTATGAATCTAGTGCAACTGTTGAAGCAAGGACTGACGCTAATGGTTCATATGTAGAAGATGTTATTTCTACAGGAGAGGTTGTCCTACATTTCTATAACACTACAAATAAAGTAATGATACAGGGCGCAGAGTGCGCTATTAAAGATTGGGTTAGTACGGACCTGAACAATTTATGGAAATCAGCAAATACTACTGGAGTCAGTCGAGAGGCCATCATATCAAATGTGCCAGTTCAAAGTATTCCTGCAAAAACTTCTAAATCTAAGAAGTTAGCAATCACACATTCCACTGTTTCCGCAGATATCACAACAAACATAACTCCCAATAAAGAGTGCAAAATGATGTCACAGACAAAACCAAAGTCACCAGCGTTAGCTGATACAAGTGACATCACAGAGACAGAACACCTATCAAGCACCTTTGACAGTAGTCCAACAACATCCCCTCTTACATTACCTATGCACTCGTCACAAGATCAATTTTTAATAATATTGTCTGAGATGGAAATACTAAAAGCAGAGCTGAGCAGCTTCAAAAAAGCTTACGAGCAGCTCCATGCTGACCACATGTCCCTCAAAAATAGCTGTGAGAGAAACGAGTCTGAACAACAGAAAGAAAGCACACAGCAGAAGAATAAACACAGACAGTGTAACACAAACACAAGCTCAGAGGGAAATTCCGACGGTAGTGAAGTACAGCATACGACACAAGCTGAACCGAGCCATAAAGAAGACCATGACCTGTGCATTCTTGAATTCCCTGCAGACATGAGCAGAATCCCTGTCCAGATTTCTACTCGGCAGCCCCCACTGTCGACAGCCAGTTCACATCACAGCAAGAAACCTACACACAATCCCAGCATAGTTCAAACACAAGAAACAGCACACACTGCCACCGGCACACACACACATCTTTCAAATAGAAGGAAACACTTCATCTTTGGTGACCAAAATGTGAAGGACCTTCAAAAATGTCAATTAGTAACAGCAGATATAGACAGGGTCACTGTTCGCTACAAAAACTGGGCATCTGCGCAGGACCTACTGACTCTCCTTAAAAGATATGAAACTGATCTTGATGTAGCCAGGGTCACTGTGCACATTGGTCTGTCGGACGCGCTAAAGCATAACGAAATTGCACAAACAGAGCTAAATCAAATCACAAGTAACTTCCAGTTCCTGTTCCCAAATGCAAAGGTATATTTTTCAGCTATTATACCTCCAGTTCGTTCACATTATAGGAAATCTGTTGAGATGAACAACACAAAATTGAAAAAGCATTGCGTCAGACACCACCACACATTTATAGAACACTCCTCGTTCCTTGCCACATCCGGAGCTCCTAGGAAGCATCTTTATAGCGGTGACATTTCCTTATCCGATCAAGGAACCAGTATGTTGGCGAGAAACATCAAATTTCCAGAAAACACCCTCAGAGGCACAGCCAGCACATCAGCATCCAAGTATCCTTCAAAACGACACACGAATGTAACCAGCTACTCCTCTAATGCAATTTACAACCTTGAGTTTCCGCCAATACCCACAACTTCAAGCACCAGCCAGACAACGTCACACAATCAAGAGTATCAAGACAGACCCCTTATTAGAACTACAGATGTGCAAGAAACAGCCAATAATATCGGCCTTCAGCAACATTCTACGACCGACGACCCACCTCAACAACAACCTGAGACACTCCATTCTCAAAGATCTGTAAAAGATTCAATTCAACCAACTCAGGGTCCACCTACTGAAATCTCACCACGTCCGCTGTCGCACCAGACACCAATGAGAGATCACAAATCATCGTTGTCATCACAGGTTTTCCCATATCAACCCGCACACCCAACCTTTCATAACTTTCTACATCAGCAAAGCCTCTTGAACTACGCACCTTACACTTGGAGGTCCTACTGGCCGGAATATCCCATTCATCCAACAACAGTACCTCAACATCCCGCGAACACCTACTACCAAATGAATCATCTTTTACGGCCAAATCTATCTCGCTTTTATTGTCCACAACCCTCTCCTCAACATTATCAGTGACTGTTCACTTCACAAGTCGACGTCTCTGTAGGACCAGCAACTGTCGGATAATGCTTTATTTATTTATTCTCAGTATCTATTTGTTTGTCTGCCCGTCTATTCTCTTGGTGCAGCTTAACTTTGTTGTTAACCTTCACAGTGTGGATGGGTGTGCTTGTTGTGTGACAGTTTCTTACAATTTTTAACTAGTACAGTTATCTGAATTGTTTGTAATTTGTTGTATTAAGGTGTGCATTTATGTACTATTACTTTTAATCTCACATATATAGCAACCTCGTGATGTTTATTTAGTTATTTATTTTGTATTTGAGCGTAAAACTTCTTTCACATAAAAATGTCAGGTAATTATGAACAATTACTAAATACAATTGGCTTACGGTTTGGCCACTTGAACGTAAACCATCTTTTAGGTAAAATTCCAGAACTCACACAAATTCTTAACCAAAATTTCCAGGTTTTTGGTTTTTCCGAAAGTCGTCTGAATGAGAAAATAACCGACGATGATATTGCGCTCAGAGGTTTTAAAACTATTCGGCGAGATTCTAGTAGACAATTAGAGACGGGTCTAGCAGTTTATATTTCTACTTCTCTCAGTTATCGCCGCAGAAACGATCTTGAGACTATAGATATAGAATGCATATGGTTAGAGATAAAGCCCCAAAAGCAAAGATCTATTTTAGTCGGATATCTTTATCGTAATCCCAGTGTAGGAACAACATGGTTTGAAGATTTCACGAACATGATGGATAAAGTTATTACTACAGTTAACGAAATTATTCTTCTTGGTGATTTTAATATCGACATGCACAAGCCAAACAATATATGGACCAACATCATAGCATCGTATAACATTAAACAAATAGTCAACAAACCTACCAGAGTAACAACAACGTCATCCACACTGATCGATCATATTTATGTAACCTGTCCAGAAAATATTATAGAATGCTCCATTCCTACTATTGCTATGAGTGACCATTATCCCATATGTTGCACTTGGGCAAAAAATGGGTACAAATCTCCAAAAAATAAACACATTAGTTTTCAATATAGAAGTCTTAAAAATTTCAACCGTGAATTATTTTTGAATGATTTGCGAACTGCGCCTCTCGCCAACGTTTTTCAAATTCCTGATCCTGATGACGCCATCGCATATTGGACAATGATATTTTATAGTATTTTTAATAAGCATGCGCCTACTAAAGAAATTCGCGTGAAAAGGCAAATTAAATCTCCTTGGATCACACAAGAAGTTCTTGACGCTATGAGGCAAAGAGATAGAGCGCATAAAAATAAGGATATCACTACATATCGGACAATAAGAAATAAAGTACAATACTTAATTCGCAGAGAAAAGAAAAACTACTTTAGAAATTTAGTTCAGAGTAAAACAAACAGTAAAGAGATATGGAAGGCAATCAACACTTTAGTGAACAAACGAAATTTTCCAGACCCACATACTCCCAATACGCCACTTACTTGTACTGACTTCAGCAATCATTTTCAGGCAGACATCAACAATATAAAATCCACCATTCCGTCTCCCCCTTGTGACTTAAGCAAATTATCAACGTTCTGCGAGAACAAATGTACTAACACAATTCCACCCGACATCCCTTTTATAACAGTTAACGAAGTTTACAACTATATTACTGGCCTTAAAGATAATAACTCATCGGTACTTGATGGAATCAGTAATCGAATACTGCGATTTGCCGCACCTGCTATTAGTGATTCACTGACATACATATATAATCAATGTATCGCAAGGAGTTACTTTCCATCCGCTTTTAAAAGCGCTAAAGTATACCCACTTCTCAAACCAGGTTCATCTGATAGTAGTAATCTTAGTAACTATAGGCCCATTTCTCTTATATCGTCGCTGTCCAAACCACTGGAAAAACACATCCACACAAAACAACACTACAACACCTAGTAGATAACGACCTGCTAATCGACAGTCAGTCGGGGTTTAGACCAAAGCATTCATGCCACACAGCCTTAACAAAGATGATAGACAATTGGCACCTAAGCATCAATAACGATAATATATGTGGAGCAATATTTGTAGACTTCAAAAAAGCATTTGATATGATAGATCACTTTATTTTAATCAGAAAATTAGAAACAATGAAAGTAAATATTAAGCTGGTAAAGTTAATTAAATCGTTCCTGTCAGACAGACAACAAATAGTCTCTTACAATAATTCCTTGTCGAACCCAACCGTTGTCCATACAGGTGTTCCTCAGGGCTCTATTCTCGGCCCTCTTCTATTTACCGTATACATTAATGATCTTCCTCTATATTTCAAACACTCATCATGTGACCTTTTTGCCGATGACTGTACTGTCTATACTAGTGATAAATGTTGCACCACACTAGAACAATCTTTACAAAACGATACACATAATCTTATTACGTGGAGCAACGAGAATCGCATGCAAATAAATATTAGTAAAACAAAATGTATGTTAATATCAACCAGACAAAAACTACAAAACTTGCAGAAAACAACACTTCAGCTCTTCATTGGAACATCACTAATTGAAAACGTAAATGAACACAGAACTCTAGGTATCACTGTTGACCAACACCTAAGCTGGAACTCACATGTACATGCACTCACAAAGCAAACAGCACAAAAAGTTTACCAATTAGCCAAAATTAAACATTTCCTGGATGAAGAGGCAAGGAAAATGTTCTACATATCTCATATACAAACGCATCTAGACTATTGTTCCACAATCTGGGATGGTTATTCTGTCTCCAACACAAGAAGGCTCCACTCGCTTCAAAAACGCGCAATGCACCTTGTGTTACGGTATATGATATTAACGCCGTCTGCTAAAGGTTAGCGGACGTGCAAATGTAAAGGTTAAGACATTTAATATATTGCGATAGATGTTTCAATTATTGAACGCTCCATACACGATCGATTATGACGTGTCTAGCGTTGTTTGGGTCACAGTCGGTAACTAGGAGACGCTACCCTTTGTTAATTGACCGCCAAGCTGAATAGCTGCGTTTTGTTAACCTTCCAATTCAATGGCATGATATAGCCATTTATATGTGCATTATGATGGACCAGGGTCAGTCCTAGAACTCTACATGAGAGGAAACTTATGGAGGTTAGTGATTAACTAAATCCTTGGAAGGAGAAAGATAATCGTCTACTTTATACGAAGTAATTAGACTCACAGTCTCACTGTCGGCAGGTAGCCATTCTATCTGCGCGTGCATATAGCTGTGATGTTCTGACGACAATTACTGCATTGTATCCTTAAACGGACATTGACATGTAAAACAGCAGTCTACGCTATTGATTGATTGATGCATGTACCTCATGTGTGAATTGAACTGTTTATGTATGTGTGTAATCCATATTAAATTGTGAAGGACTCGAACCGGAGGCATTATTCGTTGAATCACGTTACACCATTCAACCATTATGAATTATGTATTTTTTATCAATTTGCTGAGTTAATAAGATGAACAGTTGTTTACATCTTGATGCCAAGTTCAGGCATTACGACAACCCAAAGGTGAGGTTCACCCCATTCGCGTACGAATATTAGCACGATCAGAATTCAAGCAACACAACCAGTAACCACACACGAAAGTCCTTCAACAAAAGTGGCAGCCGAATGCGGGGAACGACAGAAAAAAGAAACAAACTTCTGTTCCTTACGCACATGTTTAACCACAAATATTTACGATCAATTTTCGATCACATGATCCAGTCGAAGATGACGCAGTACTCATTATAATGCCTAACAACGTGACGTCACCGAAAGTCGTGTAGGTGAACTGTCGGAGAAACCAAAGCCGTTTCTAAGTCTAACCAGGGGAAACATGAGCCATTGAAGCAAACACACGATATGGACTACAGGAGCAGACAGTCAAAGGCACAGGCCTAGCCGTCGACGACAACGAGCATCAAGTGAAGCAGCAAATAAAGATAAGTTTAGCTCAATAACTATTGTCGTTAACGTGACAGTGCTAACTGAGTCCATGCCCTCTGCCTACATCGGCATGTTTTTACCTATGTTTAATGTACTTTTTGTTGTCTTAATGTGTTGTTAATTAGTGGGTGGTAGAGTGTATGAACCGAAATTAGATTCTGTGGCTCTCACGATGCCTGAATTGATTTCGGTCGTTTCTTAGGGCAGTTAAACGATTGCACTTTTGGAAGCCCCATTGAGGTTTGCCATTGGACTGTCTGTCCAAATCTGCTGTCGTTTGACGATTTGTGTTAGCTGTACCGTTCCGTAGATAACTGGTGTATTTTATTCGTACTCAGTTCACAATTTTATTCAGTTTTGTATCATGTTCGTTAACTATTTCGTCCAGTCTACTCTTACTATCAATTTATTTTATGATTGTTAAATGTTCGTCCGTTATGAGTCCTGTGATGTCATCATTTTTTGCAGTCATTTTTTTTTGTGTACTTTGCATATTAAGTTGACCTCGGGTCAATCTTTGACCCTTCGTTTTCCGTGTGACACTTCCGCTTGTTTTATTTAGTTCATAAATTCATTTTTAATTGTGAAAATGTCTTGTTTGCGTCTTGACATTGTTTGTACCCTTTAGTTGCATCATTGTTTTGTTTGTCCTCATGATATATATTAAATGCTACATTAATAATATAACATTATATTCAATAATACACTTGTAATTTAATTTAATTAATTTTTTCTGACATTTAAGGTTAATATGGGACATTGCATAATTATGCAGTGATAGTCCAAGAAATTAGCACTGCAATTTATAAGAGATGCCTAGGGCATAATAATATAATATATATATTGACCAAATAAAATAATCTTATAGTCTACCTTTGAGGTAATAGACCCATTGTATATTATTTAATATACTTTTCTGGTACTAAGAGAGTGACTTAGTACATTGAACAATATAATTACTAGGAATCATACCCAACATCATTGGATATTGAGATTAATTGTGTGATGTAATTACATTATAGTTAACAGATATCATAACTATTTATGATATAGTTAGTACTTAGATACAATATTGTTACAAAATATTGTCTATTAGTTGAACTTAGACATTAGAGTTCAGTACTATTGTGATTATTTATATTGAATATCCTAAGTTGAGTAAGTATAATAATTACTCTGAAGCTACTATTGACTATTTTAATCAGTAATTACCAATAATTACTTACCAGATAAAAGTCAAAATGCTTACTATAGACCATTTCGTTAAAATTGGTAAGGAATATGGTTATAAATCTCAAGAACTTCGTCAGTTTTGCTGAGGCAGAACTGGAAAAACATAAAGCAGAAAGGAACGTGAAAGGAGGAAAACGTGAAAGAAAAGAAGAGCAGACAAAAGGTTGCATTAAAGAAAGAGGAGGAGGAACGTGAGATGAAGCAAATTGCCAAGGAAAATAGATTAAGAGAGATTGCTCAACGTGAAAGAGAAGAGCAAAGAGCAATTACCAAACAGGAAGAAGAGAATAAATTGAAACGAGAGGAAATTATTTTACAACAAGAAATGGAATTGGCGCGTATTAAATTGGAGACAGCAAGATTACAAGCACAAAGTGCTGATGCAAACCAGAATAATAACGCACAAAATGGATCGTCATCCAGCCAAACTAAACATTTCTACAACTTTAAATTACCCACTCTCAACTTAAACGTGGACGACCTTTCATCGTTCCTGTCACGTTTTGAACAGACTTGCAAAACAAATCATTTGCCTGAAGAGTCATGGGTACTCAAGTTAAATGAATTCTTGGTTGGAGAACCATTGACGGCTTCTCAAAATGCTGACCCATCAATAGCAAATAACTACGGTGCTATTAAGTCCTTGCTTTTACGAAGGTTTCACCTGGACGAGGAACACTGTAGGTTGAAATTTAAGGGAATTTTACCTGAATCTCCAAAAGATTTTGCAGGATTCATTGCGAACATACGCAATACATTTAATAGATGGGTTGAACTGGCAGAAGTCAACAAATCATACGACAAATTAGTTGATTTACTACTACGGGATAAGGTATTATCTTCGGTTAGCCAGCCATTTTTGCATATTTGCAGGAGCGTAAACCAGGTACTATCGACGAGTTAGAAAAAATTTCTTTAAACTACTGTTCGGCACATCCGAATGCAACCATTTCTAACTCCTCATTAAGAGAACCTCTACCTGTGGCGTCTAATATGGCCTCCAATCATAATAACAAACAAAGACATCACAGTGTAGACAGAAGTAGGTTCCAAAGAAATCACAATGTTAACTTTCAGAAGGGACATAATAATGATTTCAACAATAAAAATGAGTTCAACAGAGGTAGATCACGAGATAGAAATTATTCACCTCAAACAAACTACCACAATGGTCAACATAACACTAATTATAATCGATCACATACTCCCAATAATAACAATAACTGGAATGGTAATAATCATGGCTCGAGACATCGAGATAATAGTTACTATAGAGGACGACGAGATAATTCTAACAATTATACTCGGAATCGATCTCATTCTCGGGGATCATCTCATTACAACCATAATACAGGGGCGGCAGTTACAAATAATAATACTACCCCTATAGCTCAGGTCCCACTTGACAATAATACAACACAGTCTTCTGCTGCATGTTTTGCTATTAATTATAATGTGGCAAATAGTTGCCAACAATGCAATCTTATTTTTCAGAAGGCGAAAGAAACAGTGCTTAACTGCGGACATATTACACCAGAGGTAGGTCTTGCAGTCAACGATGGAACAGGCTTACTAATTTTTAACAGGGGATTAGTTAATGGATCCGTCGTCTCAGTGCTGAGGGATTCAGGATCCACGACGATTGGTATACGTCAGTCGCTGGTACATCCTAGCTGTGCGACAGGAGAATATGTACGCTGCATGACATTTGGTGGAACTATTGAGTTTTACCCCACAGCTATTGTTCATATTAGAACACCCTTTTTCACAGGGAATGTAAAAGTATGTATGCTAAAAAAGCCTATAGCTGATCTGATGGTTGGTCGTATACACGGTAGTAAAGATTGTACTCCAGATGAGATCATAGAATGGGAGAAACATAACCTATGCACTGGAAACGCCGTGACGACTAGAGCGCAGACTCAACTCATTGAGAAATTTAGTGATAATAAGATGGATGCAGACAACCAAGAGGAGTTTGTAGTCAATTCACCTATTGACAGGGAAACATTTGCAACCAAACAAAAAGAGGATAAATCTTTAAAAAAAAAATTTTTAAGCTGGTTGATAAAGTTGACAATCTATCCTCAGGTAATAATAACAAACATTGGTTTGTTATTAAAAATGACATATTGATTAGATGTTTTAATGACAAATCACAAATGAAACAACAAGTTATGGTCCCGTATACTTTTAGACGGTACATTCTTCAACATGCACATGACTCACATTGTGCTGGACATATGGGATATACTCGAACACGATCTCGAGTACTGTCTTCATTCTTTTGGCCAGGAGTGTCAAGAGATATTTCGCAGTATGTACGTTCCTGTACTACATGCCAAGAAGTGAAAGCACATGGAGCTTTTCACACGGCGCCTATTCAGGCTTGCGATATCTCAGTAAGACCGTTTGACAAGATGGCCATAGATATTATTGGTCCATTGCTACCATCAGCCAGAGGACATAGATTCGTCCTTACGTGCATTGATTTGTGCACACGATGGCCAGAAGCTATCCCATTAAAAACCACCACTACCACAGATGTAGCTGATGCACTACATCTCATCTTTTCTAGAATAGGGTTTCCTAGAAAACTTTTATCAGACCATGGGTCACAGTTCATATCTGACACCATGAAGGAAGTCATGAAAACTTGGAACATTGATAGGAATTTAAGTAGTATTTATCATCCTATGAGTAATGGTGCGGTTGAAAGACTTAACCGTACACTTAAACAACTACTACATAAGGTTACTGCTAAGCACCCTCATGACTGGGACAGAGCACTCCCAGCTGTTCTATTTGCTTATCGGGAGGTACCGCATGAACAAACTGGCTTCTCTCCCTTTGAATTAGTTTTTGGTGCTCCCCCAAGAGGTCCTATGGGACTAATAAAAGACTTATTAATTGACGAGGAGATGACTCAGGACACTCAGTCATCTTACGAGTATGTGATTAATCTTCGGAAGAACATTATTGAGTCTTGCCAGTTGGCAACAGCTTCTTCTGAGGCTGCAAAAGCTAAGGCTCGATCTCTACAAAATAGGTCTCGACGATTACGCCAATTATTCCCAGGCGATGAGGCTTATGTGTTACTTCCTCACAATAACAATAAATTATTGATATCTTGGAATGGTCCTTACAAAGTCATTGATAAAATTTCCGACGTTGATTACGTCTTAGATATCAAGGGACACAAAAAGATATTTCATATTAACATGCTCAAGCAATTTCATACACGTCCTGAACACTTACAGTCAATTTTTCATGAACTAGATGACAACACAGTATCTACTTGTTATTATTCCAACTTATCTGTCATCCAGGAAGAAGAATCTTCTTTTCCTGAGGTACAGTTACCGTTACCGGTACCAGTAGTTCAACCTACTGAATCTTGGCGGGATGTAACCATCTCTTCAACGGTTACACCGCAACAGCGTCTACAGATTGCTAATCTATTACAATCTTATCCAGATGTGTTGACCGACGTCCCGGGTCGCACATCGGCTATTAATCATGACATTACTCTCAATGATGATACATCTATTCGTGTACATCCCTATTCGGTTCCTTTACATTTCCTTGCTAAAACTACTAAGGAACTTGAACAGATGTTGTCTCTGTGAATCATTGAGACTAGTAATTCGCCATTCTCTTCTCCATTAGTGATTGTCCGGAAGAAGGACAATAACATCAGACTATGTGTTGACTATAGAAAATTAAATGCTAAGACTATAGTTGAGAGCGAACCACATCCACTTATCGACGACTTACTGCCACGTCTATCCAACGCAACTATATTTAGTAAGATAGACTTAACTAAAGGTTATTGGCAGATACCACTGACCGAAAAGGCTAAGTACTACACCGCATTTTCCACTCCACAAGGTCTATACCAGTGGAATGTGATGCCTTTTGGGCTTGTTAATGCGCCAGGTACCTTCATTCGCCTGATGCGACAAATTTTATCAGGTAGACCAGACGTTATTACATATATTGACGACATATGCTTGTTTAGTTCGTCGTTTGAGGAACATGTTTCGGGACTTAGATATGTTTTCGACACTCTAAGGAATTATAATCTAACTGCTAAACCTACAAAGGTTCAAATCGCGTGTAATGAGATAACCTTTTTGGGACATATCATTGGATCGGGATATATCCGAACGTTACCTAGTACGGTCTCCAAAATTCTAAACATAGCAGTTCCTCAGACGAAGAAACAGGTCAGGAGTTTGTTAGGACTTGTTCAATATTACAGTAGATTCATACCAAACTTGTCATCCATCACTGCTGTATTGTCTTCATTGTTAAAAAAAGACAAGCCGGTGAAGGTGACATGGACTGGTATATGCAATGAAACTTTCAACAAAATTATAAATTTGTTCTCGCATGAACCAATTTTAAGACTTCCCGATGCTTCCAAAAGATTTTTCTTACGAACAGATGCTAGTAACTACGGCATTGGTGCATGCCTGCTCCAAAACCATGATGGCGTTCTACATCCTACCTTATATATTTCAAGAAAGCTAAAGCCGGCAGAAACAAAGTATTCCACAGTGGACAAGGAACTTTTATCAGTTATATGGGCAATAACTAAACTTGAAAAGTTTTTGCTTGGTGCTCCATTCACCATACAAACCGACCAACGTGCTGTAGCATCTTTGCGTCGATCTAACCACAAGAGCCCAAAACTCGCCAGATATGCAATCATCCTACAGCCATTTGAATTCTCCATTGAACATATTCCTGGCACTGAAAATATTGTGGCGGATGCGTTGTCACGTAATCCTATTGACGACGAATGATCAACATTGACATTCCTAAAACACGTCAATCATCACTACATTGGATATAACGAAGTATCAACTATAAGGGAACTAACCTTGCCTTCAATTTAATATTTATAAACACTATATGCATCACAGAATTGAACTAAAGACAATCAAGGTATACATATTGACATTGAAACTTCGTCTAACGTCCATACACAATATATGAATATTCGTTGAACAATCATGGAACAATATCTGACGACAAGTCGAACTTATTATCCTATGTGCACTTAATTCTTGGATGCTGGGATAAATGACATTTCTTTCCAACGTAAACGTTTGAACATTTTTGCCTAAAAGAATTCATCAGGATCAAGACTACGGATGGATCATCATATCCTATACTAATAAATTAGTTAACTTAACTTCTTAATTGAATTATTATCAATAAAATGAAATGTGAGAAAAAAATGAAATGAAAGAACAAAAAAAGAGAACGAAATATAAAAAGAAGAAATTATGAAAAGAGAAAATAAATCTCACACAAGTATTAGATTAATATATTTTTTTTAATGTACCTATACGTTATTTAGTTAGTTAAATTAGATAGTTATTATTCACTAACACTTAACACACCCAATTAAGTTAAACTTATATTCGAATTTCTTTCTATTTCTTCTCACTTATTTTGTCTTTTCTTCTCTCATAACATCGCGTTATATTAGAATCTTAATAATTTAACTCTTAGTTTAATTAATTAATTTAATTTTAATTAGTCAAATTAATTCCTATATGACATACTAATACGACAGACCTTACTTTAATTTAATTCTATCATTCACTATTAACATTGGACATTTTATTTAGTTGATATAATAATATGTATAATATTGATATATAATGTGATTAATGTTAGATGACTATGACAAATAGTTAGTTGACATGACCGCGACACGGTTCTACTCAGAACATCGTCGGCCATATGTCACGATTGTGTTAAATTTTTTTTTTTGAAAAATTGTTAAGTCGGATAGATCTTGAAAAAAAATCTATCGATTTTTTTTCCCCGGTGTACAGGCAATCGTTACGGTATATGATATTAACGCCGTCTGCTAAAGGTTAGCGGACGTGCAAATGTAAAGGTTAAGACATTTAATATATTGCGATAGATGTTTCAATTATTGAACGCTCCATACACGATCGATTATGACGTGTCTAGCGTTGTTTGGGTCACAGTCGGTAACTAGGAGACGCTACCCTTTGTTACTTGACCGCCAAGCTGAATAGCTGCGTTTTGTTAACCTTCCAATTCAATGGCATGATATAGCCATTTATATGTGCATTATGATGGACCAGGGTCAGTCCTAGAACTCTACATGAGAGGAAACTTATGGAGGTTAGTGATTAACTAAATCCTTGGAAGGAGAAAGATAATCGTCTACTTTATACGAAGTAATTAGACTCACAGTCTCACTGTCGGCAGGTAGCCATTCTATCTGCGCGTGCATATAGCTGTGATGTTCTGACGACAATTACTGCATTGTATCCTTAAACGGACATTGACATGTAAAACAGCAGTCTACGCTATTGATTGATTGATGCATGTACCTCATGTGTGAATTGAACTGTTTATGTATGTGTGTAATCCATATTAAATTGTGAAGGACTCGAACCGGAGGCATTATTCGTTGAATCACGTTACACCATTCAACCATTATGAATTATGTATTTTTTATCAATTTGCTGAGTTAATAAGATGAACAGTTGTTTACATCTTGATGCCAAGTTCAGGCATTACGACAACCCAAAGGTGAGGTTCACCCCATTCGCGTACGAATATTAGCACGATCAGAATTCAAGCAACACAACCAGTAACCACACACGAAAGTCCTTCAACACCTTGTTGCTGATAAACACCAATCACATTGTATAGATTTATATAATTATCTTCAAATATTACCCCTCAGGAAGCGCTTCCTCTTTAACAAAGGGAAATTTATTCACAAAATCCTGTCACAGAATGCTCCAAAGTATCTTTGGCCGCTTTTAAAATACAATGACAGACGTAGTCAGCGCTTAAATAAATTACAGGTACCCAAGCCCAGGCTTGACCTATTTAAAACTAGTTTGGCTTACTCAGCTGCTCATCTTTGGAACAATCTTCCCAATGACCTGAAAAACACGCACAGTCCTTACTCATACAATCGTATACTATTCAAATACTTTATGAGTGCTGATTATATGCCACCCTAACTGATTGTGTTGTACTTTTATCTAATATACTATATGGAGGCTCTGATGATCTAGTTTTCATTACAATATACTTATTCTTAATATTATATTCTTAATAACTTCTATTCTTAATTTTATGATCAGGTACTGCTAATGTATGCTGTTATACTTCCTTGTAATGTTGCATTGTCCTTAAATTAATACTTTCAGTACGCTGGAGAATGTTTGAGTAACAGTAATAAAAGATGAGCAAGAGGATGGAAGAATGCAAGAGGGGACTGTGTCCGATTTTCAACCCTTGGCAAATTAATTGCTTTCGTATATGTCTATCTAACTATCTACCTAGTCTGATTCTGGTCTTGAGTTTGGGACGCAAAGGAAATGGAAAGGAAAATGGAAAGTAACTGTCTACCCACCTCATCTTGATGAACCTAAAAAAAAAAAAAGAAAAAAAAAAGTCCCTGAGTCATTCAGTTGAACACCGTATGAACATTTTACAAGTTCTCATAACATACCTCTGAATATGTCTCAAATCACTAATTTACAGTACGAAGAATTCGATTCTTTTTTTTTTTTTTTAAATTTATTTATTTTTTATTTATTTATTTATTTTTCAAATTCATTATTACTATTAATTTTTTTTTTTTTTTTAATAATTATTTTATTTTATTTTAAAAACACTTTAATTATGATGATTATTGCAAATGTAATATTACTTTTATAATGATAAATGCCTTAATAATGCTTAAAGTAAATGTGAGGATGAAAGGATATTAGTATACATGATGAGAGAGAGAGGAAGGGCAGAATGTCAGACGGGCCTGCGTGCCCAATTCTTAACCCTTTGAAAATAAAGTTCGTTCGTTCGTTCGTTCGTTCGTTCGTTCGTTCTTCTTCTTCTTCTTCTTCTTCTTCTTCTTCTTCTTCTTCTTCTTCTTCTTCTTCTTCTTCTTCTTCTGCGTTCGTCCTAAAAAGGACGTTTGTTACGTTGTGTCGCCGTTTACAGCAAAGCTGCGATATCTGCGCCTTTCGGCCCGACACATCCGTCTTCAGCATGACATTTTTGGGACCGGGTTAGCCTTCCCTCTTCGATCCCTACTCTATCAGCCAGACTGCAGTGATGCAGCCTGTTTCCAGGACCACCACGTGTAGGTGGAGTAGGGTCTTGGTCAGCTCTGGTTCGCTGACCCTGACGGCAAGCAGTCAAGCTATGGGTCGCTTACTGCATTCCTCACTTTTGATGCGTCTTTTCATTTGTACTGTAAACAAATTTACTTTAGAAAATAAAAAAAAGAACGCCTATTTATACCGAAATGAGATTATACAAAAGCCAATTGTGAAGACTTACCTCTTGCGTCTTTTTCTTCATTTACGTTCCACTTCTTCTTTGACCCAAAAAATGGCATTGTTTAATTTTGTGGCTTCAAAGTTTCCTGATGATGGCGCAGCGGGAGATGTTAACCCTAACCCCAATTGTGATCTAGTATTGCCTGCGGTCAGCACATTTATATTTTTAAGTTTGTTTTTCTGTTTTAATGTGCTTTACTGCAGTTAATACAATTCATCACGGAGAAACGGCTATTCTTCTCCGCTTTTTTTAGGGGATTGTGCTAGTTCAACATTGTGCGAAGCTAATTGGTGCGGAAATGCTCTTTGTGTTCAGTAGGACATTGCATCTTTCTAGAATATATGAAGATAATCGGAATCGCCGCTTTCTGCACATCAACGTTAGTGGCTGCATCGGTTTATCCTCGATATTCTTTATTTATTAAAATTATTCTGTAGATGACTAGGACAGTAGACGAAGTCTGTCATGTTGCCCCAAGTTACCAGACTAAATATTCATATTCACATTACAGCTAACCTTATCCTAACCTCAACCCTGTTTCTAGCTTTGTCAAACAGCTAGCCTTAACATAACCCTGACCGTGTTTCGAGTTTTGTCAAACAACTGACCTTAGCCTAACCCCAACTCTGTTTCGAGCTTGTCAAACAGCTGGCATTAGCCCAACCCTAACCCTGTTTCAAGCGTTGCAAAACAGCTGACTTTAGCCTAACCCTAACCCTTTTTCGGGCTTAGTCAAACAGCTAGCCTTAACTTAACACAAACAAAGTTTCAAAATTTTTAAAATATTAATAACGCCCGAAAAACATAGAGGCTATTTTAAAACAAAAACCTTAAAAACAATTTTTTTATTCCAAAGTGAAACGAAACTCTGCTTTTTAGCCAACATGACACCCCCAGTCTACTGTCGCCTACTTAAACCGAAAAATATCACTTTCAGTCTCTGATCATTTATAATTAGGATGCATAATGTTATGTTGCCTGGTTTATACATGTTTAAATATGTATACGAACTTATTTAAAAGATATGTACATCATGATGTTATCATCATTCACTCGCTGCTCCACTCCTATCCTAGAGCTACCTCTGCTTTTGGTTCCCCGTGAGATAACCGGCATGAAGCAGTCACCAGCGCTTGCTGTTGTGGTTCATGACTCTTTCATTTTCATTTGCAGATGTTGGCAGCCTCGTATGAACATGTACAACCACCAGTAAGTTAAACATGTCAAATGCTAAATATAGAATGATAAGATGTACAACTCACCCCGTATCGGGTTATACTTTACAGACGTCTGGCACAGGTAAACTTCCGAATAATGTCGAGCCACTTGTTATGCGGCCGTGTTACAGGTAGTCAGGGTATTAATATTTTTTTCTAATGCCACTATTATCTTGTATATTGGTTCCGAGGACTCTGTGGTTTCAGCATTGTCTCGTTTTCTTTGTGGTTAATTTCAGAAGATTCGCAATACTTGGTCCTGTCCCTTATGTTGAAATCCTTTTTTGTCTTCGGTCCTGGCTTGTCTGAAACTGTCGTCTTGACTCGGTGGAACACAGTATCGTGGTCTGAAAATGAGCGACATTATAATGGAGTTTTCGCCCACGCTTTCCCAGCTTTCTAGACGGTGAAAGTCGCTAATCGGACGTAATCTAGTTTAATACATTTTATCTAGACCAGGCAAATTCAGATGTTTGACTTAGGATATATCTCCTCCTCCCACTTCTAATGAAATTCAGCATGACTTAGGTAGTTTTAAAATCATCTCATGTAGGGTATTAACGCTACCGCTTTTTAGACGACTCATGTCTGTAATTCATAACACACACTCAGTTTGATTAGTTATCATAAATGCTAACAAACATGGGTCCATCTGCGGCAAATGTTGCATAACATTTCTGCCACACCGAAAGTACATTCGCAGTTTATGTTTCGATTAACCATACGAGAAGTATGGGCGCCAAGCTTGGTGAGCAAGTATGCTCATATCTGTGTTTGTTTTACACAGGTAAGGTAGAATTGTCTGTCAGATTTATGTGACCTAATTGTGCGCTCTCTTCTCCTCTCCGGCAGTACTGAACTACATTTGTTGTGCGTACTGAATTAGGTAAGTCCTCTCAGTACAGCACGAGCACAAAATTAAGATTATATCAGAGCTGTGTGCTTTCTGTGCTTCTCTATGGCGCGGAGAGCTGGAGAGTTACAGAGAAGGAAATGTCGAAATTGTCCTCTTTTCACACAACATGCCTAAGAAAAATTCTCCGAATCTTTTGGCCGAATACCATCACCAACCAAGATCTGCTTACTCGGAGCAAGCAAGAAGACATGCACACCATCATAGCTGGCAGACGCTGGAGATGGGTTGGCAATGTCCTCAGAAGAGACCCCGATGCCATCACAAGAACAGCTATGCTATGGACCCCTGAAGGAAAACGAAAGAGAGGCCGACCAAAATCAACTTGGCGGAGGACTGTGGAGGCTGAGATGCAAAGAATGAACCAGAGTTGGGGCACTGTACGAAAGATGGCCGCCGACCGAGCAAAGTGGAATCAATTTGTTGTTGCCCTACAAGACGCCACCAGGCGTAATGGCCACTGACTGCTTTGACGGTCGGCGGCTAAGGATCAAAGAAAGAAGAAGAAGAAGACTGAATTAGGTGCTTTATTCTTTTGTTAGCACACTCTTTTTCCCTACTGTCACTATTCACGTTTCACGCTTCGATGCATGACAGAGTCAGAGAAGCGTATCGCCCACCCCTGAGAGATTAATGGAGTCCCTAAAACGTGATAATACCACATTGACTCCAGCTAAATGCAAGCACAGTGTTTGCTTAAGATTGCATAATTACTTCCGACTCGACCGCAGGTTTAGGTGTTTATAGATAAACGCAATCTTGGATGACAGCTGGAAGAGCGAGCAGGACGAATAATTTAAGGACACTTCCGGACAACCTGGTTATGATCAGGAGAATTTAAAAAGTTGTAAGGTAAACATTACCAAGAATAGTCGTATGTAGCAACTCCACATACAGAGGATGACTGTTTAAAATTTTCAAACGTATGGGTCATACAGAATACTAGATGAGGAAAAGTTTTCATAATATGAACTTTGAATGTATTGGCTGACATCTGAGGCGCCAAGAAAATCTGCGCTGATTGGAAGTTTGTCAGAAAATGCCAGGTGGAAGCGTGGGCCGAGAGCTACGATATAACGTAGAACATCTAGCATACGACACTGCATTCAAGACATCGTCACAAGTAGACATCTATTCCCTTGCCACAGGAAAGAATAGAGTCAGGATTCTGAATTTTTAGGAACGGGAAAACGTTTTCGAGCATCTTTTATCCACTGGGTAAGAACACTAGATAATATTAATCCGGAACCGGACTCCTACAGAAACTACTCACAAGTCAGTAAGGAATTCTAGAATAAGAAATAATTTCCCAGACGTGTGTTCGAGGAATCTGTGTTACGATGCCAAGACTATTTACCTGAGCAAGACGTCAAAGATTTGCCTAGTTACTAGGGTGAGTTGTACAAATTTTTATACTTTGAATTTTACTGGTTAATACTAGCTAGGAGTGTTAAAGATTCATACGAGGCTGGCAACCTCAGCATATGAAAAGGATACATTCATGAACCACCACAGCAGGCGCTGGTTATTGCTTCATGGTAGTTTTCACGGAAGAACGAAAGCAGAGGTAACCTCAGACTCCAAGTAGAGAAAGGAAATGGATGATTATTGTCGTAATTTTATTAGATAGGTTTATGGATATTTATGATCCGGTCTGAGCAGATGTGATAGCGAAAAATGTGTGAAAATAAAGGTGTAAGAAAACAGATTTTTCCACGAAGGGTGATAGTGTAAGAGAAAGATCAGTCTCTGGAGTGAGTAGTTTCTCTACTCCAACCTATCTATACGACTATATATAGTAATCAGACGAACTTTCGCTCCTTATATAACAATTATAAGTTACACCTCACATACATACACAATTACGTGACGAATACGCACAGACGTGAAAAACTATGGATAATATATATGGGTAGGGGTTCGATCAACACGCTAAATTAAGTTTTTATTAAGTTTATTATCACTTAAAAGAACTTCACAACATCAAGCATATACATATCAATAAAAGCATGGTTTAAGACAAATGAAAATATCCCACTATTGCCCACCCCTCTTGTAGAAAAAGGATCCCAACAGATGTTAATAACCCCAATATGTCAAAGGCTAACAATAAGAGTATTGGAATAGTCACTAAAGGAAAAGAACAAGTTCCTAGTATGCTATCCCGTAAACAATCCGGTTAGTGAGGAAATAAAAAAAAGATTAGTATACTGATGGTAACAAGGGAAAATATGTTTCTCTCTTTCTGTTCATTCATTCAGCCATTCTGTGGCCACACGCATACTCGCATACCCAGTAGTTGTCGCAGGTATTCCTTGAAAGAACACTATCAACAATATCACCATACAGTGTCAGGTTGTTGCCAATTCCAGCCCCAGACTAACCTTGGTGCTTACTGCAAATGTTAAGGTAGTGGCTGAAGTTGGTGCTTGTTTTTTCTTAGATAAGTCAGGTATCACTGCCGATAGTTGGTTGGAATAAGACGTATTTTGTGATGGTCACCGTCATAGAAAGAAAAATATATTGTTCCTGCGGCGTCTAGCCTCTGGTTGCTAAGACACCCTGTTAGGTTATGCAAATGTTAATAATAATAATAATCGGCTATTCTCTGAGCTGATGGCCGATTCTGAACAGTGAGTTCTCTAGAGTATAATCCCCGTGGAAAAACTACTGTCATAGGTCAGGAAAATTATATATATATATATATATATATATATATATATATATATATATATATATATATATATATATATATATATATATATTTGCCACAGCGGGCTGATCCAATTTATATTTTTAAAAATCTGGTAATGTTCAGGTCCAGTTAAATATTATGTCTATGGTTTCGAGATTTGCCTCTCTCATGAGTGAAGAAAGTGGACCGCACAGGTCGAAAATCGAAGACCCAATAATACAGTAATATCTCTGGATGGCTTATAAGACCGCTAGTTCGCTGGTTTTTTTATCAAGCTTAGATTTTGGAAGAAATATAAACATTTAATCATAATATCAATATCTTATCCTAACACGCGTAAAGGTAAGATCTCTTATCCATTCCGTTATTAAATTAGATTAGAAACCACAAATGTCTAGCTTATCTTATCGCTTTTAACACGGATATAAGCACTAGTCATTTATAAAATTACACATAATGGATAGAAGTAAATGGTATCCATCAATTATCAATCGTCTAGCGTATTTATTAGTTAATTAAAACCATCTAGAATAAAAATAGCCATGCGTTATTTAGTACACCATTTTTAGCACTTAGAAAATCCCAATGGATTCTAATGATAAACCTAACACACATGATCACGAAAAATGCTAATATACAGCGTGTCCGGCAGAATCACTACCAATAACAAATATCAATATTTCCTCATCCATGTAAGTTAGAATTATTTTTTTATGGTTACCTCATATAGAAACCATCAAATTAATATGAAACAAATATAAAGGTATGTTATCAGGCACTCGCAGGAAATAAAGAAGTAGAACACCAGACAACAGAAAAACAACAGACATGAGTGGCTTACCCAGGATTTGAACACTGGACCTTCCGTGGGACAACCCCGCCTAGCCATGCAAGTCTATCACATTTTTAGGAGCAGTGAGATAATTGATAAATTGTCCGATAATGTGCAGATAACACATACGTAATGCGCAGCCGCGGAATGTGATGACTCGTGTAGTGAAAATGGCGGAGTTCACAGTGCAGCAGAAAGTGCAATGCTGTTATTGGCTTGCGGAATTAAAGTTTTCCATTGTTGTGCAAAGGAGATTCAGGCAGGAATATGGACAGAAACCTCCAGAGCGAGATACCATAGTGAAATGGCACAAGCAACTGTTGGAAACAGGTTCTTTGTTGACAAAGAAGGGAAGCGGCAATGAAGCGTTGTCTCCAGATAGAGTTGAAGCAGTTAATATAAGTATTTAAATAAATAACGCGGTATTTAATCAGTTTTACAAATTACGGTTCACAAGAAACAAGGGACGTTTCGGGTTTTACCCTTCGTCAGCCACAAACAGGTGACAAAGACAAAAATTACATTTAGCTACTGCAAAACTATACGATGATGAGAAATATACAACAAATGGGTGATACAAGCAGATGGAAAAAGTGATGAGAGAAAAAAAGAACAATAATAATACAAGAAAACCGTAAAATCTAAAAGAAATACTGAAACAAGAAAGTAAATAATCAACGAAACGAAAAAAATAAGAATAAACAAAACTGTGGAACTAGTAAAAGTTAGCTTAGCTCGATCCAAAGAATCTGTGGAAGAAAGCGGTAGTCTCTTGTCACAGAAATCACAAGGAAGTGACGTACGATAGCGACAAAACAAGAGATATAAAAAGATACGAAACGAACCAAAACAAAAACATAAAAAGATAGATCTAAAAGACAACGAATAAAGAATGAAAAAGAGAAAAGCTACCAGAATTTATGCAAAATGATGTTGTATATTCAAACCATCGGGAGCTAAAACGCCCATTTAAAAATAAGGCGATTCTCCAACGAAAAGCGAGTCTTGTCATTACCGGCACATGAACGGAGGGCAGTGACATGTATATCGAAATTACCTGAATGGTCAGGCCTATTGAAATGAAGGGCCACCGGTAAATGTTTGTCATGATAGATGTCATTCAAGTGCTCACGAAACCTGTCTGCCAAACGCCTACCAGTTTCACCAATATAGGTCATGCCACACCTCTTGCAGATGATAGCATAAATCAGGTTTCTGGATTCGCACGTAAAAGACTCTCTAATGATAAATTTTCCTTTCGGAAAAGTGACTGTCTGAGTTTGGAGTACAAACGGACAGGTCTTGCATATCCGGCGTTGGCACGGTTTAGTACCAAAGTAAGATTGGCTAGAATGTCGCAAGCGACTGTAATTACCTGAATGGTCAGGCCTATTGAAATGAAGGGCCACCGGTAAATGTTTGTCATGTTAGATGTCATTCAAGTGCTCACGAAACCTGTCTGCCAAACGCCTACCAGTTTCACCAATATAGGTCATGCCACATCTCTTGCAGATGATAGCATAAATCAGGTTTCTGGATTCGCACGTAAAAGACTCTCTAATGATAAATTTTCCTTTCGGAAAAGTGACTGTCTGAGTTTGGAGTACAAACGGAAGGTCTTGCATATCCGGCGTTGGCACGGTTTAGTACCAAAGTAAGATGGGCTAAAATGTCGCAAGCGTCCATGACACGAATAGGGAGCTGTATACTCGTTTGTGCACGTATAAAAAAGAGAAATTGCGCTACCTCCGTCCACAACCTCCTTTAAGGTTCTCTATTCAGTCTTCTACCCATGCTAAAGTTATTTGCATTCCTCCAGATTTGCATCTGTTTCCTGATGAATTGTCTCTCCTGAGTAAAGGTCTTAAGTTTGTTCCTCTTCGTTCTATTTTTGACAAATATTCTTTGCTTCAAGATGTTCACAGCTTCCATCGCCGCATGCGTCTTAAATATTACCATCGCAAGGTAAAGATTCTACCAGGGTTTCCGATACTGATGACATCTTTCGTCGTTTTGGCAAACCTAAACAAGACTGGACTCCAGCTCCAGGAGCTTCTCGTGCTCTGGATTTACATATTGCCAATACTTTGCATGACACTGACCAGCTCAATCTACGCCGTCTCCGTCGATCTAACCTCACGTCTTCTGAATGGCGGGCATTGTCACGCCTTAAAAACCGTGATGATATTGTTATCAAGCCGGCAGACAAAGGTGGTTCTGTGGTTGTTTGGCGTAAGGACTTATTCATTCACGAAGGAATTACACAGCTAGGTAACACCACCTTTTACTCACCTTGTTCTGGTGACGCTACAGTCCGTAATAATCTTACTGTTTATGAGACAATCCGTGGCCTGGTCCATGATGATCTTCTTCCTTCTGGTTCTTTATCTCTCCATATTTTTGATAGTAGTCTTGGTAAGCCTTCCTTTTACATGCTTCCGAAGGTGCATAAAATTGCTAACACTGGTAGGCCTATTGTTTCAGCCTGTTCTTGTCCCACTGAACGTATTTCTGAATTCCTTGATAGTATGTTCCAGCCTTTAGTCGCCAATCTGCCTTCTTATTTGAAAGACACTACTCATGCTATCACTACTTTTGATTCGATCAGATTCACGCCTAATCGTACTTACCGTCTTTTCCTCCTAGATGTTTGTTCTCTTTATACTTCTATTCCACATGCCGATGGTCTCAAGGCACTACAATTTTTTCTCGATCAGCGTACTGATCTTACTATAAGTACAGGTCGCTTCTTCGCCTTGCTGAGTTGGTTCTTATTCTCAACTCTTTTGAGTTTAATGGCCAATTCTTCAACCAAATCAGTGGCGTCGCTATGGGTACTAAGATCGGCCCTAGTTACGCTTGCCTGTTTATGGGCCACTTTGAATATTTGGTCTTTCAAAATTATGATGGGCCAATACCCGAGTTTTACCGCCGCTACATTGATGATGGTATTGGCATTACTGACATGTCTGAGGTAGACCTCCGTCGATTTATTGACTATGTTGGTAATTTCAATCCTGCCATCAAATTCACTTCTGAAATCTCTACGACCTCAGTGAACTTCCTTGACATCACTGTGACTATTAGCCCTACTTGTCTTAAAACGTCTGTCTATTATAAGGCTACTGACGCTCATGGTTTCCTTCTTTATACTTCATCGCATCCTCTTAGTTGTAAAAATTCCATTCCCTTTTCTCAACTTCTTCGCTTGCGTCGGTTATGTCACGATGACGATGATTTTCATGTGCGAGCTCAAGAGATGCTTGAGTTCTTTCGCCGACGTCTTCATCCAGAACATGTTTTATCTGATGCCCTTAATCGTATTACACGCGTCACTCGTCAGACGGCACTCACTACTAAACCTTCTGTCCAGTCTGACAGACTCAAACTGGTTCTAACTTTCCATCCTCACTGTCTGGCGGTAAAGAGAATTCTGTTTCGACATCTGTCTATTCTCAACTCTGATCCTGATACCAAAGAGTTGTTTCGTAATACACCTTTGGTAGCTTATCGTAGGGATAAAAATTTTAGGGATATTCTTGTACACAGTCGCTTGCGACATTCTAGCCCATCTTACTTTGGTACTAAACCGTGCCAACGCCGGATATGCAAGACCTGTCCGTTTGTACTCCAAACTCAGACGTCACTTTTCCGAAAAGAAAATTTATCATTAGAGAGTCTTTTACGTGCGAATCCAGAAACCTGATTTATGCTATCATCTGCAAGAGGTGTGGCATGACCTATATTGGTGAAACTGGTAGGCGTTTGGCAGACAGGTTTCGTGAGCACTTGAATGACATCTATCATGACAAACATTTACCGGTGGCCCTTCATTTCAATAGGCCTGACCATTCAGGTAATTTCGATATACATCTCACTGCCCTCCGTTCATGTGCCGGTAATGACAAGACTCGCTTTTCGTTGGAGAATCGCCTTATTATTAAGATGGGCGTT
Source organism: Oreohelix idahoensis (assembly GCA_024509875.1). Taxonomy (NCBI): domain Eukaryota; kingdom Metazoa; phylum Mollusca; class Gastropoda; order Stylommatophora; family Oreohelicidae; genus Oreohelix; species Oreohelix idahoensis. Next base: position 568,825 of record JAMPIV010022542.1, read on the forward strand.
TTAGCTCCCGATGGTTTGAATATACAACATCATTTTGCATAAATTCTGGTAGCTTTTCTCTTTTTCATTCTTTATTCGTTGTCTTTTAGATCTATCTTTTTATGTTTTTGTTTTGGTTCGTTTCGTATCTTTTTATATCTCTTGTTTTGTCGCTATCGTACGTCACTTCCTTGTGATTTCTGTGACAAGAGACTACCGCTTTCTTCCACAGATTCTTTGGATCGAGCTAAGCTAACTTTTACTAGTTCCACAGTTTTGTTTATTCTTATTTTTTTCGTTTCGTTGATTATTTACTTTCTTGTTTCAGTATTTCTTTTAGATTTTACGGTTTTCTTGTATTATTATTGTTATTTTTTTCTCTCATCACTTTTTCCATCTGCTTGTATCGCTCATTTGTTGTATATTTCTCATCATCGTATAGTTTTGTAGTACCTATATGTAATTTTTGTCTTTGTCACCTGTTTGTGGGCGACGAAGGGTAAATCCCGAAACGTCCCTTGTTTCTTGTGAACCGTAATTTGTAAAACTGATTAAATATCGTGTTATTTATTTAAATACTTATATTCCTTACCAGTTTTACAGCAGCCCCTTAATTTATTTACTTACACTGAAGCAGTTAATGAAGCTTTTCAACGTAGCCAGCGGAAATCCATTCGACGGGCAAGTGGAGAATTGGGTATTCTAAAATCTACTGTTTACGACATTGTGCACAAAAGATTGCGGCTTAGAGCATACAAGATCCAGATATTACCGCAAACAGAAATGAATTAATCTCCACGGAATTTCTAATACTGCACTTCCACCATGGCTCTTAGAACTTGCGCGCTAGATTATCCAAAATTTTCTGAGGCGACTAGATAACTGATTTTAGGAGATTGAGTATTTATACAAGAATAGCGTTGTTTCGCTGGAAGATGACGAAAGTCACGCCTTGGGCACTCAGGGGAAATCAGCGGGGTTTTCTTCTGAGATAAAGAATTTCCTCCGTTCGCTCTGTTCGCCATTGAATTGACAACAAAGGCTTCTGATCTCGGCGATTGTCTCCCTGTTATGTACAACATCACAGGACTTGCTCGAGCTTGTAGAGAACTACAAAGCAGTTTTACCTTCCACGTTTTTTGGGCTCGTGTATTCTGTCAGTTGTCGTAATACTGACAGCTCTGCTCTTATGGGAGCTCCAGGCAAACGCCTTAGGTTCGTCCACTTGCAAGAAAGGACAGTTACGAATCCAGGTAGACTCTCGTCAGCGCGTGAAACAAGAAAATAGGCGTGGCTAAAATATGAGTTAGACAAATAGCGAAAAGGCAAGGATTTTGCGTAACCAAAACGTGCTTGCTAATGAGGAACAAAGGTGGAAAGCGAAAAGCGGACGGATTCATGTAGTCTGTTTACATAACCTGTCACAATTATGATGATATAATATGTATTTTATCATTTGAAATAAGTTGTATGTATGCTTAAAGTTGTTTCTTCGGGCACAAGCCACTTTCCGCTGTCAAGATGAAGTTTTTGCATTACATTAACTAAAAGAATGGTGATTTTTAATCACATCCTCTATGATATACACTCAGGGAGAGTACAAATTCTGATAAAAGAATCGGTGACGGACAGCGGGGAAAGGCGCCTGATCTAAATCAGGAGAAAAAAATACTTTGCGGTGGAATGTGTTCCTTTATCCCTCTACAGTTAGTTCTACGGATTGGAGAGACCTTTTGAGGTTCTACTCACGTTCCATCAGTACTAGTCTGTGGTTCAAAGTTTGAGATTGACACGTGAAACCTACATCCCACGGGTGGTGAAAATCCCTGCATTGACCGGAAGCGGTTACCTCCAGAACCCTTTGGAGACGTGCCCTTGCCACAGAGACGAGGTGACGGAACCAGCAGCACCAACATTTCAGCAATTTTGAAGCTAAATTATATTTTAAACAGGCCAAATCAAAAGACTATATTTTCATATCCCAAACCGAGATCTATGATGAACTATAATTTCTCATAATTACAATTTAATATTTATTTACATTTGTTTCAAAGTAATCGATCATTAACTCTGTATATGTTGATTTTGACAAATTCATAGTTGAATTAATCATTACAGAGAGAGAGAGGTATATGTATACTCCAGAACCTCTAGTATATGTATATATATATATATATATATATATATATATATATATATATATATATATATATATATATATATATATATATATATATATATATATATATATATATACAGTAGAACTCCATTTATCCGAACCCCATGGGACCGAGCATCGTTCGGATAATCAAATGTTCGGATAATTGGATTACATAATGTATCGAGTACATGTACACATATTTCTAAAAATAATTAACCATCACAAGGAAAATACACTATAAAACATATTTACTTGTACTGTAATAATAATACCCACACTGTATTAGATCACTGTATCACCAAAATCTTTCATTACATTTTGCAGTGCATGTACTACTTGTATTAATTATTATTTTTTAAGAAAGAGAAATGTTTTCAAAATAACATTACAAACGATTCAAAACCAGGCGAAACTTACGTATATATGTACTTGCACAGATGTAGCCCACTATTTAAAATAATGAGGAATCCTCTTTTGCACCAAAACTGGATAGTCTCCTTTTGGCTGCTAAGTCCCGCATTCTCTTCAACTGCAGAAGCTGTGTAGGACAGCTGTCATCTTCTTGCTCGTACCAAGCCATCGCCGTGTCTAGTGCTATAAAGGCCTCTTCAGGACTTGGTCGACGTTTTGGGTTTTCTTCATAATCTAGAAGTACATCATGTACTTCTGAGGAGTCTTCATCATCGGTCACTACATGCATTTTTTTTTCTTCTTCCACAAAAACAACATTTCTTCGTCATTCAAAAACGGAAAACCAGAATCATTATCATCATCTAGCCACAAGTGTGCATCATCTTTGTCACAGTCCGAAAATCCGGGCATTGCTTGAAACAGTTCCACAACTTCATTTATACAATCATCATTTGTGTCCACTGCAGTAGTTTCATTTCCTTCTTTTTCCCAAGCAATCTATTCCAAGCCTTGTTAAGATTATCCTGTGACAGGGTGGTCCAAGCATCAGCTAACATATAGCAGCAGTCTTTGAGATTAAGCTTTTTGGAAAACGCCACCACACTTTCTTCATCTTCAGCCAACAATAAACGACGCAGGACTTCCTTCTTGTACATCTTTTTAAGCTTTGCTATAACACCCTGATCCATTGGTTGAATCAGTGCTGTTACATTGAGAGGCAGAAAAATTACTTTAAAATTTGCATCAACTGCATTCAATGTATCCGTCTCTGGATGAGATGGTGCATTGTCCAGTAGAAGAAATTCGTTTCCAGTTTTCTTTTCTTGTTCTCTCAACCTCTTCACATTTGGGATGAACTGATTTGTATACCAATCAAGAAATATTTCACTATTCATCCAAGCACTCTTCTGTGCTTTGTGGCACAATGGGAGACATGTCACATTCTTTAAACAACGTGGTTTTTTTTTTGGCTTCGCCGATCATTAGCACCGCACCGGTGAACGATGACTTCCACTGGCATTCGCGGCTACCAAAATTGCACTTTTTAAACCCAGGGGCAGATGCTTCTTGCTGAGATGCAAGTGATTTTTGAGGCAATGATTTCCAGTATAAGCCAGTCTCATCGGCATTATACACATCATCGAGTGAATAACCTTCTTCTTCCAAAAAAGCCAAGAATGTTTCTTTAAAATTTTCAGCGGCAGTTGCATCGCTAGATAAAGATTCCCATTGAATCTCCAATTCTCGTATGCCATGACGAGATTTAAAGTTTCTTAACCATCCCTGGCTAGCCTTAAAGTCAGGAGGACCGTCACGTTGATTGTTGAACTGAAGTGCCTTTTCACACAATAGAGAGCCAGAGACAGGTTCCCCTTTGCTTTTTCTTTGCACAAACCATATATACAAAGCTTCTTCCAATTTCAAATCTTTCGCATTTCTCATGGTTTTACGTTTCTTCGACCCATTTTTACTATCCAATTTCGATGCAAAACTCATAATTTTATCCTTGTTGCTTTTGATGTCAGAGACGGTAGCTTTCCCAACATTGAAAATCCTTGCAAGTGAAGATACAGTTTCACCTTTTCCTAGTCTCTTGATAATTTCTGTTTTCGTTTCAATTGACAAAACATTGCGGTTCCTTTTATATGCTTTAGGCCTACTGGAAGATGCTATACCGCACAGAGAAATACTTTTACACCAAAATTATTCTGCTGTAGTAGCAGACACAATTATTTTAAGTTGAACTGTCTGTTTAGCCAGTGTTCTGCCTAGAACGCACACGTACACTGGATTGGTAAACCAGATATTAACTGACTTTATGATCTAACTGACATCTTGTACGTAAGCGACCGACCATTAGCCCATCATATCCTCTACAAATTGTTCGCACACATTTGAAGCTTGCCGCATCAAAAGATTCAGAAATGTAGTCTAACATGACTGGTGGCTCCTGATTTTTTTTTTTTTTTTTTTTTTTTTTTTTTGGAAAAAGTGTTAGGATAATTGGATGTTCGGATAATTGGGGGTCGGATAAATGGAGTTCTACTGTATATATATATATATATATATATATATATATATATATATATATATATATATATATATATATATATATATATATATATATATATATATACATACATACATATTGCAAAGCGTGACAATTTCAGATGGCGTTGTTAACGTTATCACTATATAACATAGATCATGCGAAAATAACGATACGAAACCGGAATCATGCGAATCAGTATGAGAGAAAATACCGAGAAGGAAGAAATGAATGAAAGGCACAAGATAGAGAAAAAGATAGGTAGAAAATATATAAGATGAAGAGCATGGTCACTTCGTGAAAGGAAGCAGTGAATACCAACAATGAAAAGTATCACTGAATGCCAATAGTAAAAGGTAATGCTGAATATCAACAGTGAAAGGTAACACTGAATACCTACAGTGAACGGTAACACTGAATACCAAAAGTGATAGGCACCATGAATTCGAACACTGAAAGGTAACACTGAATACCAACAGTGAAAAGTAACATTGAATACCAACAGTGAAAAGTAACATTGAATACCAACAAAAAAAGTATCACTGAATATCACCAGTGAAAGGTAATAATGAATACCAACAGTGAAAGGTAACACTGAATACTAACAGTGGAAGGTAATACTGAATACCAACAGTGAAAGGTAACACTGAATACCCACAGTGAAAGGTAACATTGAATATCCACGGTGAAAAGTAACAATGAAAACCCACATTAAAAAAAAAACTATGAATACCCACAGTGAAAGGTAACAGTAAATACCGAACGTGAAAGGTAACACTGAATACCAACAGTGAAACGTAACAGTGAATAACGACAGTGAAAGGTAACACTGACTACCAACGGTGAAAAAAAAAATACCAACAATGAAATGTAACATAGAAATGATCAGTTAACAAAAATATTTTACTAAGAAGCTTATTCTCCGAATTACGTAATGGCCACAGAAAGCTCTATAACAAGTGATGATAAGGGATCGCCGGTCTGTCTCATGCGCCTCTCATGTAATTCCTTCTTTTGGCGGTCTGTAAAATGTCTTTCATCGCTCTAATATTTTTGTTGACCCTTTTAGCTCCGTGAGAAGAATACAGCCACAACAGCAGCTCGTCTACTTGCAGGAGACAGACTTGTTTCCTCACTGCACCGCAAACACTTTTATTTTTTATTAATCTAAACATGAATAATTAAAATGGTGTAATACGATCGTAAATATGGAACTGAGGCGCAGAACTACACAATTCTTCTTCTTCTTCTTCTGTCCTTAGCCACCGACCGTCAAAGCAGTCAGTGGCCATTACGCCTAGTGGCGTCTTAGGGCAACAGCAGAAGAACTACACAAGGGCCAGTTAAATACAAGAGATGAAAAACACTTGGACGGTGGATAGGAAACTTATTGGGGAAACGTTCTGATAACACAGGTAGATATTACTTCTTGTTCTGCAACTCTCAGTAGAGAAAGACCACAAACATCATATGGAGAAGAGAAATGGAGTAAGAAATGAAAGGGATAAACAAGAAGAGGAAAGACGTTCAACTGGCTGGCATTTTTTAAGCCGTCTGCTCTATAGTAAACATCAGAGTAATGATGATGATTGTACACGAGGACAATGATTGGTTGAGTTCGCCTTTGATGTCAGCTATTCCCGAAGAGAGATTTAACTTCTTTTTTAGGCACAGACTAGGCCGCTGGGAAAAGAGACCTGTTGTCTTGAGTTACAGATATCTTTATAAGTAGTCGAGTTCTTGTGCAATTATTTCAATAAAATGTGTGGCTATAGAAAACTCACGCTAGCATTCCCTGTTCATGACAGTAACAATGAACCTATTGGTTACTATTGCCACATTAGAACAGTTTGAGCATTGTCATACACACTTTTGTATATTTATTTTTCATTTTTATATTTTTATATTTACATTTTTTAAATTTTTATATTTTCATTCTTATATTTTCATTTTTATATTTTCATTTGTATATTTTCATGTTTATATTTGAATGAATCTTATCCATGAACTTTGAGCTGCTCCTTAAGCTCAGGACTTGGACTAAAACACTCCTAGCTTTATTGTCCTGTGACGTTTCATGGAAATTCTTCTGTATTGAATGAGTGAGCTGAATTATTTCTTTTTGATGGCTCATTCACATTTTATGACAACACATGAACAACCCTCAATTGTAGCCTTTTACGAGTTGTGTGTTAGGCTGCAGTCAGAGTTGGATTAGGAGAATCCGGTGCCTGGGGAGAGTAGTTTGACGTGCTCACATTCACCACATTTGCAGCCGCGAAAGTTAATTAAACTCAGCTGAAAATGTAAGTAAGATTCGTGAATAAAACTGTGGATCACTTTTAAATAGTTATTACCTACACAACAATCATTAATATAAAAATTGAATATTAAAAATATGCCATTCTTTGGTTTTTAGTGGGCGAATTGTGTTACATAAGTCGATCCTCTTGACAAACACAATTTTCCATTTTTGTCTGGCCCGATTTGGCGCCCTACTTACCCATAAAGCCTAGGGCGACGTCCATTTCGCTCTGCCCTAAGACCGGCCGTGGTTACAGATTACTATTCTTTGAACCCCCTGTCGAGTCCCGGTATCACACGGGCTCATTTAGGAAATGCCTGAACGCCTTGACATGCATTATATTACTAGGTGTAACATCCTGTATGAGACTATATTATCACATTTTTATTGAACTCAATCGGGCTCTCACAGCTGTACCTGCTGCTGCAGAGTATAACACATTTCCTCGATTCCATAATGAACATTTAGTTAATCTTCCCGAAGATAAAAACTATTTTGCTCGATGCACACACACTCAACAAAATAATAATAGTAATAACAATAATAATAATAATAATAACAAACCCTTAAATTGGTATTGGAGTATTGCTACTGAATAATCTTCAGGAACTGGTGTGGATATACTGTCCTGATCATGCAGGTGTACGCTGTAATGAAAGGGCTGACATACTAGCTTCGGGAGAACCCATAGTTGGTGTATTCTATGAGAGAGAGAGAGAGAGAGAGAGAGAGAGAGAGAGAGAGAGAGAGAGAGAGAGAGAGAGAGAGAGAGAGAGAGATACTTAGAACAATACATGATCCCCTGTTAGAGAATGACACCGCAAACGATGAATCATCAAGGCTAAGATTGCTGGAATTTGGCATCAAACATAAGACTTGCAAGGATGGAAATATGAGAGGATGCATCCGGCGTGTATACAGCGAGTGCGCTACAAGAACAATTAGCATTCATACCCTTCGACACTTGCTGAGGGAGACTGAGCACCTACGGGTTTGCCCGGATGTCACATAGGTTTTATGATTATTAAATTGCCTATATCTTCTTCTTTTTCTGTCACCCGTATCCTCTATTTTTATTATCACTCTTTATTTTTTTCCTGTTTTTTTCGCATTCGTCCGTTTGCGACTATAAACATTACTATTTTCCCATTCTAACGTTTACCTGTTTCTTTCCTCAAAACTGAGAACGCAGTTATGACGTAACGAGTCAGTCCCTCACCAGACGATTTGGCGTGAGAATGCATTCGGTCAATCGCAGCAGATTGACGAATTAACTGTGAATATTTGGCTATTCTCAGACGTAGGGCCGACCTGTCGTCTGCATTCTCACCTGTCAAAACGTAGTTTCTCGGTGAGCGCTCAGGATAAGCGTGATAACTGACACCTCCCCGGCGCAGTATTCAGACATTTGTCTGGTAGTTCGCAGCTGACATGTAGTTTCCAAGGTAGATTCTCAGTGTCAGGTGATATGACACTCACGCTCCAGGGCCAGTTTTGGCGTATGTGGTGGATTTGATGTTATGAATTGTTGTAGGTATTTTTATATTGGTATTAAATGAGATTAGCTATGTAGGTCCCTGAATATACCCAATAATATTGTGAACTTTTCAGGGTACCTTTCCACTACCACCTTTTTATCTCATTCAAAATGTATTTATATTAGTATGTTAATTGACTTCGGGTTGTGTCTAGGGTTATGGATGTAGAGTGTAATGTACAATAATCAACAAACATACAAACAGATAGTTTATTATTCACAACAGCACACAGTACTACCACAATAACATACAAACGACACTCTAAAAGGCTATCTTATTTAAGACTGTGGTTGAATTTTGTGTAAATAAGATTTTTACAGTTTTATTATCCTGATTCAAATTTATTTGTAATCAGGACAGACAATTTAAAAGTGAAATCACAATAATCTATTACATCAGTCAAATAGCACAAGAAATCTTCTGTCCATATATAAAATTATTAATCGAATATATTTATGTAGTGTTCTCCTACTTTAAGGTAATACTGGTGGTAATACTAGGTTGTTGTTTTAATCATGTCCTTCTGGAAATGTTTGTTTCTATTTTGTCACTTGTGAAACTATTAAATATTTGTCCCAGTTTTATTCACTGTTATTAGATCGTTCTTTTAAAGTTCTGTAGTTGAGCTTTCTGGTGCCGAACGAGAACTTATCTTTGCAGTAGAAGATAAGTTAAACCTTTCCTCTGCTCGCTTGACAATCTGTTCCCTGTTTGATAGGCAATGGCCACTAGCATGGGCTCGCAGTAACAGGCAGAGTCTTGAATCAATCAATTTTCAAGCGTTTGGTACCACATTAACGTCAGTACCCAGGACCTCTGAAATGTGAAGGTATGCATCCTTCGTAATATCTAGCATACACTAATAGTCCACAGTTAAGGACATGTACATTACAAACAAACAAAAGGATCATATCCTTATACAAACCTATGCCACCATTTTCTTTTGATGTGACAATGTACACCAGAATTCTTTTCCCTAATAGTTACAACGCCACTGCAATTCCAGCTGTAATCTCTTCCATATAATAGGATAGGTGTTATGCTCCTTTATGACAATCATACCTATTCTTGTAGTTTTACACCTCTCTGACAGTCTATCACATGGTGGATCAATCTTTAGGCTTTGCCTCATGTTCGCTATAGACCCACTCATGTCCAGACATATATTATTATTTCACATTCAATTTTTATATAAAATACAGGTTAATAAATGTCAAGCTTACCACAATTTTCAATGAAATATACACAGAGACGATGACTGACACAGTTTCGATCTGTTTTATTGCCCAGGCTACTTATAACTTGTAGTTTAAAGCACAGCCTGCTCTCATTTATCACTGTTGAAAATTTTCTCAGAAATGGCGTCCCCTTAACGCTTATTCTGACAATATCGATTCAGTTAGCCAATCACTTTTAATTTTACAAGGGTAAACAGTCTTTTCAAAAATATCATTCAAACCTTTCCTACGTTACTTAGGCTATTTATGTTTATTCAAAGGTCAGCCAATAATATTTAGTCTCACTAAATGCCCCCCAATCACATTCACTGTACCATCCCAGCCTATCTGTCACCTACTTTTTTCCCAAAAATATGAGATCCAATCTAAGCAGATATGACTTGACCTGACAGTATCTCTGATCTCTATGTATTGTTTTATCAATATTTAATTAGTTAAGGGACTATTTATATAACTAATAACATATTCTTGGTCAGCATGTCTTCAGGTACACGAATATACAATTTTTAAGGGGCAATGTGGGTTGGTTCAAAATTCTATCTTTTTTTCTATGTTGGTTTTTTATTTTTAAACTACCTCCTGTTCACTTTTTTTCTCATGTACTTACGAGATAATTACGAGAGCTTAGGTCATTCATAATAAGAGCTTAACATGTTTCCATGACGTAGTGTCCACAATTCTAACTTTTCTCATTTGTATTTGGGGAAACCCCTAAGGCAAGGCTTTCCCCTGTGCTAGTGTTGGCTTTTAGTTTAAAATCAATGCGAAACGAATTAGCATTTGATCTATCCTTGCCCCTCCTCGTTCCACAATGCATTTTTGGGAAATGTTTCTTAGAACTAGGAAAAAGTGGGTGTTTATTTCAAGGACGAATTTGAAAAACAGGGTACCGTTTTGTTCGGCTGTTCGTTAGCAAATAATAATCTGAAGGCGTAGGCGATACCAACCGTTCTAGCAGAAAATTCTTTTGCACTTTCTTATCTTTGCCTTTATGCCCTATATTGTTATATATTAATTTAGATATTGTATTTAGAAATTCACTACAGCGTAAGGTGCGAGAAAGCAAAGTGTCAGTTATAGTTCTCAGGATGAGTTTCTAGCGTGAGGTGCGAAAACTGCCCCTGCATTGCAGACAAGTTGTCTACATTTGCATCTGACACTTAGCGCTACGGCCGTTTCTTAGACGGAGGTGTCAGCGACGCAGAGTATCAGTTTTCGACAGCCTCTTGGTGTTAAACGTATCGTTATAGACGGAAAGGGGGATTATTTCGTTTCTGCGAAATAAAAAATTTACCTCTTGGTCTGGAAATAGATATAACCAGAATGTTAAACTAGATTTTCATTCTCGCTCCTAAATTCGCAGTAGACAGGACGTTTCGTGCTAAGAGAATAAGCTGTATAGCGAAGTCTTAGTTTGTTCTTGGCAAAAATTTTGCCGAACTTCTAGACTATCAATAAATATAAGCATATAATTCTAGTTTGTGCGATCGCCTGTAAATTCTGTGTTGAGGTAAATCTTATACATATTATCTAGTATTTCGTGAAGTGTTTAAAGTTTTAAATCGCTTATTTTATTTCACTAGTTAGATTTGGTGCAGAGCGCTTAATACATAAGTCTGTATTATTTTCTAGTGACGTGTTTCAGTGGAAAGCAGAATAAATTATATTTTCTAGCTTAAACAACAATGTAGCTATAATGAATTTAATTTTACTGCTAAATAATCAGACGAGAGTAATTTTTCTAAAACTAACTTATAAATGCTAGATGCCTCATGAGTGTTGACGGAATCCGTAGGTATTCCTAATTCATGATGATTGATTGTTATATATATAACTTATTTCACGGGAACTTTTAAACTATAAGACAAGCTATACGCTTGCAGTTTAAAAATGTAAGTTATATTGAGTACATAATATGTAAAATGTTTCATATGTATTTTTCTTTATTCAGTGAATACTGTGGTACCCAAACTTTGCCAGCGTTCTAGTACGTGAACATTATCTGTGAAGAACTTAAGCACTTTCATTACATGAACTGTAACAGTTAAATGCAGTAAAAGGCCTATCGCGCCAGAATTAATTCTTCCAGAATAACACTTAAGTACAGATCAGCCGCTGTGGCAAGCCAAATATCAGTAACATCCGACAGAGTTTTGATTAGTAGTGTGGTGACCAAATATAGTCATATACTGAGATAAGGCACCCAACCTGACATTCCTCATTTCTAGAAACCTACGCTAGTGACACTGTGCTCCGCTAACTTTCGTGCCTGGACAAATTTTATGTGACTTTAACAGACATCCGAAAAATAAGAACACCCAAGGAATCGTTCCCTGAGACAGAGAATTCAGTACGTCTTGTTGGAACTGGGGATTTCTTGGTCTAGACTGCATTTACGGGTCTGTGTGAAGGTCCTAAAACAAATTATGTTCCCAGAGGCAGCGATCAAAGCTGTAAGTATAAATGTGCGCACGTGGCCACGGCTGAATGAATAGAGTGAACGCAGGTCTGAGTGTTATTTTACCGTTGTATTTTTGGCACCTATTTGCTGTCATAACTTTCTTCATGCAAGTTTGTTTTGCTAACAATATTTTCCCTTAAACTAGATTATAGTATCAGGTCTGTTCATACCTTAAACGGGGAAAACTCTTAGACTCAACCATATGTATCTGGGACTCTTTGTGCTATCATCTTTCTCCTAACGGGACTGTGCGCTATCCATCGAGGGAAGATCATAACTGTGGGTCTACCAGTTCTTGTAGCATTCCTTGATTTGTTTATGACTTTGTGTATATGCCTTTTTTTGATGTAATTTTACATGTTGTGACGTAAGTTTACAAATGATAAATAAACTTAACAATAAATTAATCAGCATGTTGGTCAGCTCGTTCTAAATATCTAAATAATCATTTGTTATAGTTTCCCACGTCTGTGTGTCTACCTGTCGTCACTTGAATGTGCGTGCACGTGAGTGGATATATATATATATATTTAATGTATATGTGTTAGACTGTCTGACTACTCTACATCTGTCGTAGAAGATAGGTGAGAGAGAGAGAGAAGATTTCTCGCTCTCAGAGACAGCCTCTATCACAATTCTACCACCTCACTCGTGGAAATTTATTTTTGTATTTCTATCTCACACTGTGACTATCACTCATTCCAATCTATTCAGAAGGGACCAACCCAAGTCTTAATTCTCCTATCAAAAATCTACGACAAATGTGGGTCGTTTCTGGTTTTTGAACTTAGAATAGGAAGACGAAACGACAAATATCAGCTCGTCTGAGATTTTTCTTTATTCTGATACAGAGTAAGACTGTGATGTCTTGTGAGTTTTGTATCTTTTAAAAATATAACTATCCCCTAGACATATGGATCTGTTTTATGGGCGTGCTGACCACACGGCTAATAACTGTTTTTCCACAGCATTATTAAGCATTATACATTTGGTTTACTAGTTGATTTTGTCGGAATATATGTTGTTTCTGATTTTGTAATACTAAACGCTGGTAATGTTTTGTGAGTGTATAACATTCACAGGGTTCTGAAGAAGTAGGTGTTTGAGCTAAGCTAAGGAGCGCGGTCAGACTATACGCCCTGTAATTGCCTCCCTTACCCTATCTTCAGGGGTGAACTTATAGTGGATTAAAAAAATTAAGGGATTTTTTTTTCTCCCTAAAATTTTGTTTGCAATAATTATTTTGTTTCCACTGTAGCAACTTATTTTTCAGTGAGTAATCTTAACTACCATTTATTTGGCGTAGTCGTCTGCATTAGGTGCTTAATTGCCGATTAATAGCAGCGATAGTTAGATACTATATTTTTTGGAAGAGGTATCCCAGGTTAAAGTATATCATCTTTTTTGGTATTTTCTCGTAAGTGGTAGAAACCAGTGTATCCTTTTTCTGATTTCTTTCTCGACTAAGTCTCAGTCACTGATTTACAATGGCAGAGAGGGCGAAGCTTAGGCAGATCCTCAGGGACGAAGCGAGAGAGGCTGGTTTGGACGGCGAAGAAGCGAAAGCTTTTGTCAGGGACGAACTTGAAAGATATGATGTAGAGAGGAAAGCAGCTGAAGCTAGAGAGCAGAAGAAGATGGATGAGGAAATGGAAATCCGCAGGGAGAGAGAAAGAGAGAAGGAGAGACTACATGAGAAGGAGAGAGAGGAGAGAGAGGAAAGAGAGAAGGAGAGACAGCATAACGCTGAGGAAAGAGAGAAGGAGAGACAGCATAAGTTGGCGCTCAAAGCTCTAGAGGTTCAAAGTCGTGGTGCTGCCTCTACTCCCAGCAATGGTGAGTCTTCTCCTCATTCTTCCTTAACTGATCCTTCTAACACACAATCTACTCATCTCACGGCTATGTCGTTTGCTCTGGAATCTTTCCCTTGTCCTAATGAGAAGATTGACACGTATCTAGAAAACTTTGAGAAAATTGCAACTCTGTACGGTTTAGAGAGGTCGCGTTGGTGTATGAAACTTTCCCAGGTCCTTAAAGGTTCTGCTTATGATGTTTACTCTAAACTGGAAAGTGGCCAACAAGACAACTATGACTTGTTGAAGAAAGCTTTGCTTGAGCGCTTTGAAATGAATGCGCGAAAGTTTCTGCAACTGTTTTGCAACAGCAGGAAGGAGAGCTCTGAAACTTTTCACCAGTTCTCATCTCGTCTAAAGGGATATCTAACAAAGTGCCTTGAGCTTTCACAGCTCCCCTCTACCTATGAAGGTCTGGAGGAATTTGTTTTAACCGAACAAATAAAGAACACTTTGTCTGCTGATACCCGGAGTTTTCTAGCTGAGCAGGGTGCAGAAAAGCTTGAAGACATCTTAGAAAAGTCTGAGCGATATCACAAAGCGCTGGCTGAACTACCGGCCTCAAAACGTAAACCGACAGAGGAGCATTTTCGGAAAAATAATCTAGACCAGTCTTCTCATGCTTCTCACGCTTCCAACCCGAATAATCACCGAGAAACTGGACCTCAAAACCCCCCTCCTGAAAAATCCAAGTTCTACAAAAACAAGTACCCCAACCACAGTAAACAGTCTGATCAACCCGACCGCCCTACATGGCAGCGCAGCCAGAAAGGACAAGGTGGCAAAGGGAGAATCCTTGAGCACGGGACTAATGATCAGAGTGAGCACACCGAGCCTAAACGCATCGGATGCTTATTAACAGTCTCGCAAGGTGGAATTATTGACAGTGATTACCAACCTGTTGGGGATACACCCTCAACGCGAGGTACTGTTATTATGAACGGTTCTCAAACTTCTTGTTTATTTGACACGGGGCTTTCTTATGATTGCATTGTTGCCAGAAACCTGGTTAAACCCGGTCAAGAGACAGGAGAGACCGTCAAACTTTGTGGAGTTTCTAAGAGTGATGCACCTACAGCGCTTCCCATCGCATTGGTGGAGATACACTCTGACTTTGTCAGAGGCGTGATCAAAGCGGCTGTTATGGATGATCCCATCTACCCAGTCATACTTGGCGTTAGATACGTGTGTATTGGG
Source organism: Oreohelix idahoensis (assembly GCA_024509875.1). Classification (NCBI taxonomy): domain Eukaryota; kingdom Metazoa; phylum Mollusca; class Gastropoda; order Stylommatophora; family Oreohelicidae; genus Oreohelix; species Oreohelix idahoensis. The sequence goes on from JAMPIV010022542.1 coordinate 584,018, forward strand.
AAACCGGAAGAGCCGATTGTGGCAGCAGTAACTACAAGAGGGCAAACCAAGAAGGAACGGGAGCCTGCGCCTAATTTGTTACCCATGGAATTTAAAGAAGCGCAACAAAAGGACCCTACTTTGGCACCCTGCTTTAGGAAACTGCCCATGGCTAAGGAACCCAGACAGCACGGGGACATTTTTTCTAAGGATGGCGTACTTTATCGCAGAACGGGCAAGCCTGACCAAGGTTACAACCAGTTCCTTGTACCGAAACAGTACAGAAGCCAAATCCTAGAAATGGGGCACTCTCTTCCCTTCAGCGGACATATGGGACAGAACGCCACAAACCAACGGATAACCACTCATTATTGGTGGCCAGGAGTAAATACTGATATTATCAGATATGTCAAATCCTGTGCCCAGTGCCAACGTGTGCCACCCAAGCAACGGGCACCCCCAGTCTCTTTGGGTGAAATGCCAATAGTGGGTACACCATTCGAACGGGTTGTGATCGACATTTTAGGGCCTTTCAAAAGGACTAAAAGAAGGAACAGGTTTATCCTGACCTTAGTCGATACATGCACTTTATGTGCAGAAGCTATACCGCTAACATGCGCAGATGCCAAGCATGTCGCAGAAACCCTCGTGCAGATTTTCACTCGGTTGGGATTCCCTCAGCAAGTGCTGACGGATAACGGATCTCCATACCGAAACCTGTTGATGGATGAAATCGTCAGGATCTTGAGGGACCAGCACATCTACGCTAAGCCTTATATTCTGGCCAGAAATGGGCTAGTAGAACGTGTTAACGGAAACCTCAACATGATGTTAAGTAGACTGGCACAAGTGAAACCTGAAGATTGGGATTGTTGCATTCCGGCAGCTTTATTTGGCTACAGAGAATCTCCTCATACTTCCACAGGATTTCCGCCAGCTACGCTTTTATTCGGCAGACCTATCAAGGGGCCGCTTGAAGCCTTACTTTGGTCGCTGACAGACCAGAAGGCTGATGAGACAGTTGTCTCAGCCAGTAAATACGTATCGGATTTAAAGGAAAGGTTGAAACTAGGATGGGACCTAGCAACGACAAACTTTAAGCGAGCACGCACAAAGCACGCTAACCGATACAGGAAAGTCGCGAAAGAGAGAGAACTGGAAGCAGGAGAGAAAGTTTTGGTGTTACTCCCTACCGGAAACAACCAACTGAAGATCGGATGGCAAGGGCCGTTTACCGTCCTGAAAAAGATTTCTAAGGCTAACTACCAGATCTCTATTGAAGGAAAGGAAAAGGTTTTCCATTTAAATCTCTTAAAGAGATACTTGGAAAGACCAGTGCCGACCTCCGACCATCTCCTGACGATCGCCAAAACTGACGAAGATGACGATAGTGGCAGGGAAACTCCACTGCAATCACAGGAAATCTTTGAAAAATGTCAGAAGCGGCGACGCTCTTTCAAGCGCGCATGGGAGACATTCCAGAGAAAGGAAACTTTGGGAGTAGACTTGAGTAGGAATTGGAGAAATATGGAGGGGGAGATGAGAGGGAAGAAGACAGACACCCTGAAGCTACGGATATAGGAAATTTAATTCCATAACATAGACATGGAGTGCTTCCATATCTTAAAGGGGGGACGTTCTGTCACATAGGTTTTATGATTATTAAATTGCCTATATCTTCTTCTTTTTCTGTCACCCGTATCCTCTATTTTTATTATCACTCTTTATTTTTTTCCTGTGTTTTTCGCATTCGTTTGTTTGCGACTATATACATTACTATTTTCCCATTCTAACGTTTACCTGTTTCTTTTCTCAAAACTGAGAACGCAGTTATGACGTAACGAGTAAGTCCCTCACCAGACGATTTGGCGTGAGAATGCATTCGGTCAATCGCAGCAAAATGACGAATTAACTGTGAATATTTGGCTATTCTCAGAAGTAGGGCCGACCTGTCGTCTGCATTCCCACCTGTCAAAACGTAGTTTCTCGCTGAGCGCTCAGGATAAGCGCGATAACTGACACCTCCCCGGCGCAGTATTCAGACATTTGTCTGGTAGTTCGCAGCTGACATGTAGTTTTCAAGGTAGATTCTCGGTGTCAGGTGATATGACACTCACGCTCCAGGGCCAGTTTTGGCGTAAGGTGCGAGAAAGCAAAATGTCAGTTATGGTTCTCAGGATGAGTTTCTAGCGTGAGGTGTGAAAACTGCCCCTGCATTGCAGACAAGTTGTCTACATTTGCATCTGACACTTAGCGCTACGGCTGTTTCTTAGACGGAGGTGTCAGCGACGCAGAGTGTCAGTTTTCGACAGCCTCTTGGTGTTAAACATATCGTTATAGACGGAAAGGGGGATTATTTCGTTTCTGCGAAATAAAAAAGTTTACCTCTTGGTCTGGAAATAGATATAACCAGAATGTTAAACTAGATTTTCATTCTCGCTCCTAAATTCGCAGTAGACAGGACGTTTCGTGCTAAGAGAATAAGCTGTATAGTGAAGTCTTAGTTTGTTCTTGGCAAAAATGTTGCCGAACTTCTAGACTATCAATAAATATAAGCATATAATTCTAGTTTGTGCGATCGCCTGTAAATTCTGTGTTGAGGTAAATCTTATACATATTATCTAGTATTTCGTGAAGTGTTTAAAGTGTTAAATCGCTTATTTTATTTCACTAGTTAGATTTGGTGCAGAGCGCTTAATACATAAGTCTGTATTATTTTCTAGTGACGTGTTTCAGTGGAAAGCAGAATAAATTATAATTTCTAGCTTAAACAACAATGTAGCTATAATGAATTTAATTTTACTGCTAAATAATCAGACGAGAGTAATTTTTCTAAAACTAACTTATAAATGCTAGATGCCTCATGAGTGTTGACGGAATCCGTAGGTATTCCTAATTCATGATGATTGATTGTTATATATATAACTTATTTCACGGGAAGTTTTAAAATATAAGACAAGCTATACGCTTGCAGTTTAAAAATGTAAGTTATATTGAGTACATAATATGTAAAATATTTCATATGTATTTTTCTTTATTCAGTGAATACTGTGGTACCCAAACTTTGCCAGCGTTCTAGTACGTGAACATTATCTGTGAAGAACTTAAGGACTGCATTTACGGGTCTGTGTGAAGGTCCTAAAACAAATTATGTTCCCAGAGGCAGCGATCAAATCTGTAAGTATAAATGTGCGCACGTGGCCACGGCTGAATGAATAGAGTGAACGCAGGTCTGAGTGTTATTTTACCGTTGTATTTTTGGCACCTATTTGCTGTCATAACTTTCTTCATGCAAGTTTGTTTTGCTAACAATATTTTCCCTTAAACTAGATTATAGTATCAGGTCTGTTCATACCTTAAACGGGGAAAACTCTTAGACTCAACCATATGTATCTGGGACTCTTTGTGCTATCATCTTTCTCCTAACGGGACTGTGGGCTATCCATCGAGGGAAGATCATAACTGTGGGTCTACCAGTTCTTGTAGCATTCCTTGATTTGTTTATGACTTTGTGTATATGCCTTTTTTTGATGTAATTTTACATGTTGTGACGTAAGTTTACAAATGATAAATAAACTTAACAATAAATTAATCAGCATGTTGGTCAGCTCGTTCTAAATATCTATATAATCATTTGTTATAGTTTCCCACGTCTGTGTGTCTACCTGTCGTCACTTGAATGTGCGTGCACGTGAGTGGATATATATATATATTTAATGTATATGTGTTAGAATGTCTGACTACTCTAGATCTGTCGTAGAAGATAGGAGAGAGAGAGAGAGAGAGAGAGAGAGAGAGAGAGAGAGAGAGAAGATTTCTCGCTCTCAGAGACAGCCTCTATCACAATTCTACCACCTCACTCGTGGAAATCTATTTTTGTATTTCTATCTCACACTGTGACTATCACTCATTCCAATCTATTCAGAAGGGACCAACCCAAGTCTTAATTCTCCTATCAAAAATCTACGACACCGGAGTGCAATAAAGTCGGTTCTGATCAACAATAACAATACCAATGAATAACACACTGGACGTTTCAGTTATCCCTTCGTCAGCCACAGTCAGAATAACACACAGGATACACTGGACGTTTCAGTTATCTCTTCGTCAGCTACTGTCAGAATAACACACAGGATACACTGGACGTTTCAGTTATCTCTTCGGCAGCCATAGTCAGAATAACACACAGGTACACTGGACGTTTCAGTTATCTCTTCGTCAGCCACAGTCAGAATAACACACAGGATACACTGGACGTTTCAGTTATCTCTTCGTCAGCCATAGTCAGAATAACACACAGGATACACTGGACGTTTCAGTTATCTCTTCGTCAGCCGCAGTCAGAATAACACACTGGATACACTGGACATTTCAGTTATCCCTTCGTCAGCCACAGTCAGAATAACATACTGGACGTTTCAGTTATCCCTTCGTCAGCCACAGTCAGAATAACACACTGGATACACTGGACGTTTCAGTTATCCCTTCGTCAGCCACAGTCAGAATACCACACAGGATACACTCGACATTTCAGTTATCCCTTCGTCTGCCACAGTCAGAAGTAAGATACAAAGACGAGAAAAATTGGAAAATCTGTTTGAAGATGACAAAGACACAGCAGACACGTTGATAAATAAATTAATAAATAAGCAATACATTTAAAAAGGAAAACAAAACTAGAAACTTGATTACAAATGAAGCAAATCACAGATGTCAACACAACCAAACCCAATTACATTAGAACAAAATACAAGTATACAAAAAAGCGGACTAGAAAAACAATTAGCTAAATGCAGAAATAGCACTGAACAAATGTCGGTTGTGAAACGACGGTAGCACACACAATTATCAGCATCATAATTCATCATCATCATCATCTCCTTTTTTAGCTAGTTATGGATTATGGAGCGACAACTGTAGATTGCTACTGTCAGCGACCATATGCCTAAACACGAATTCTTGCAGTGCTGGTATGTGTAGCGGTTTCTTGTACATAATGTTTCTAGACTAATCCACAATCTTCACTACATACAAAACAACACGCTTCACATGTCACTCTAATTTTCTTAATAACTGTCTTCGGGTTAGAGTTATTCCTAAAGGGTTTCTTTCCTACTTCCATCCTTCGACTGGACACTTTCATCCTTCTGTACTGCGCCGCTTGCAATTAGTTGATAAAAAATGTTCCTTTCAACGCATGAGGTGTGTTATTGCTATGCATAAACGCCTGCTCACTGACTTGGAACGTTTAAAATCCAACCTCACTAACCAACTTCGTCTACTGACTTCTTCGTACCCGCTAGCCTTGCTTCTTATTCGTACTATTATTCATGATACTAATAAGCTCTACACTCGGCTGAGCACGCATAAAAAAGAAAAATTGCGTCGCCTCCGCCCTCATGTTCCTTCTGAATCTTCAGCGTCCCCTGTTCCCACTTCTACCAAAGTTATTTGCATTCCTCCTGATCTACAACTATCTCCTGATGAATTATCTGTTCTTAGTAAAGGTCTTAAGTTTGTTCCTCTTCGCTTGAAATTTGATAAATATTCTATGCTCCAAGATGTCTACCGCTTCCACCGTCGCATGCGTCTTCAATATTACCATAGGAAGGGTAATGATTCTAAGCCAGACGGGGATATCTTTCGTCATTTTGACAAACCTAAATCAGACTGGACTCCTGCTCCAGGTGCCTCTGCTGCTCTCGATTTATATATTGCTAACACTTTGCATGACATTAATCAACTTTCTCTACCCCGTCTACGTCGATCTAACCTGACTACTTCTGAGTGGCGGTCATTGTCATCCCTTAAAAAGCGGGATTACATTATCATCAAACCTGCCGATAAAGGTGGTGCGGTGGTAGTTTGGCGAAAGGACTTGTACATTCAAGAAGGAGTCTCACAGCTCGGCAACTCCACCTTTTACTCACCCAGTTCTGGTGATGCCACAGTCCGCCATAATCTTACTGTTCATGCTACTATTCGTGACCTCATCCAAGATAACCTGCTTCCTTCTAGTGCCATGTCTCTCCATATTCCTGGTAGTAGTCTAGGTAAACCTTCCTTCTACATGCTTCCTAAGGTTCACAAAATTGACAATCCGGGTCGACCCATTGTCTCAGCCTGCTCTTGTCCCACTGAACGTATCTCTGATTTCCTGGATGGTATTTTGCAACCCTTAATGGCCAATCTACCAACGGGCTGATCACCCGTTTGCCAGTCACTTCGATTACGGAAACAACAGCAAATGGATTGATTTGCCGTTGCCCTAAAGACGCCAATAGGCGTGATGGGAAACAATGGCAAAGAAAACCTATCTGCTGTTGCCCTAAGACGCCACTAGGCGTAATGGCCACTGACTGCTTTGACGGTCGGTGGCTAAGGACGGAAGAAGAAGAAGAGAAAAAGAATGGCCAATCTACCTTCTTTTTTGAAGGACACCACCCATGCTATCACTACTTTTGATTCCATCCAATTCACACCTGACCATACTTACCGTCTTTTCCTTTTGGATGTTTGTACGCTTTATACTTCCATTCCACACTCTGATGGCCTTAAAGCACTACAATTTTTTCTCGACAGACGCACTGACCCTACTTTTAGCACAGGTTCTCTTCTTCGCCTTGCGGAATTGGTTCTCACTCTCAACTCTTTTGAATTCAATGGCCAGTTCTTTAATCAAATTTGTGGCGTTGCTATGGGTACCAAAATGGGCCCGTGTTATGCTTGCCTCTTCATGGGTCACTTTGAACATTTGGTGCTTCAACGTTACTATGGACCATTACCTGAGTTTTAACGTCGTTATATCGACGACGGTATTGGAGTCACAGACATGTCTGAAGTTAACCTCCGTAGATTCATTGACTATGTTGGCAATTTTCATCCTGCCATCAAATTCACTTCTCAGATTTCTACCACTTCAGTTAACTTCCTTGACCTTACTGTCAATATTACTCCTACTGGCCTTACTACCTCTGTCTTTTATAAACCTACTGATGCTCATGGTTTCCTTCTTTACACCTCTTCTCACCCTCTCAGCTGTAAAGATTCCATTCCCTACTCTCAACTTCTACACTTACGTCGAATATGTCACGATGAAGATGATTTCCGTGAACGAGCTCAAGAAATGCTCGATTTTTTTCGCCGACGTCACTATCCTGAAAGAGTTTTATCTGATGCCCTTAATCGCATTAGTCATGTTACTCGTCAGGTTGTACTTACTGCTAAACCTACTACTACATCTGATAGACTCAAACTTGTCTTAACTTTTCACCCTCACTGTTTGGCGGTGAGAAAAATTCGGTTTCGTCATCTGCCTATTCTCCACTCCGATCCTGATACCAGAGAGTTATTTCGTGGTACCCCTTTGGTGGCATATCGCAGGGATAAGAAATTTATGGATATTCTTGTGCATAGTCGCTTCAGACAAACTAGTCCTTCTTACTTTGGTGCTAAACCGTGTCAACGCCGCATATGTAAGACCTGTCCTTTTGTACTCCAAACGCAGTCAGTCTCCTTTCCTAACGGTAAATTTACCATTGGGGAGTCTTTCACGTGCGAATCCAGAAACCTAATTTATGCTATCATCTGCAAGAGGTGTGACATGACCTATATTGGTGAAACTGGCAGACGTCTGACAGACAGGTTTCGTGAGCACTTCAATGACATCTATCATGACAAACATTTACCGGCGGCCCTTCACTTCAGTAGCCCTGACCATTCAGGTAACTCTGACATTCATGTCACTGCCCTCCTGTCATGTGCCGGCGACGACCGAACTCGCTTCTCGTTGGAGAATCGTCTCATTTTTCAAATGGGCGTTTTATCTCCTGCTGGCTTGAATATCCAGCATCATTTTGCATAATTCTGGTGGCTTCTGTCTCTGTTTCATAATTTATTTCTTCTGTCGTCATTTTCCTTTCTATCCTTGTTTTTGCTTTGGTTCGTTTCGTGTCCTCAACTATCTTTTCTCAGCCGTCACTAGCTCATACGTCACTTCCGCATGACGCCTCATTTTTTCAGCCGTCTTGAATGTTTCTTTCTGGGATCCAGCTAAGTGATGTTTTTACTTGTTTTAATAGTGTTGTTCATTTCTGTCTTCGTTTCGTCGATTATTTACTTTCCTGTTTCGATATGTCTTTCTGGTTTTTTTCCGATTTTCTTGCGTTATTACTGTTATCGTTTCGCTCATCGCCGTCATTTCATCTGCTTGTATCGCTCATTTGGCGATTTCCTCATCATCGTTGATTTTTGTAGCACCTATATGTAGTTCTTGTCCTTGTCACCTGTTCGTAACTGTGGCTGACGAAGGGTAAAACCCGAAACGACCCTTTTCGTATGTACCGTTTACTTGTAAAACTGATTTCATACAATATAATTTTTTATTTTTTATTCACAATCTTTTATGACTCACCTTTTCCGGCAGATTGCCCGAGGGAGAAGTAATCGTATTATCTTTGTCTAGACCACCCCCGGGAACTACACCCCCGGGAACTACACCCGAAATATGCAAACAGGATTTGTTTATTTCCAAAATATCCGCTAAGATCTCTTGTTTTATTTTATTATTTTATTAAGTTTTTTATGTGTCCTATCTAGCCTTCACTTTCTTTCCTTTCCTGACGAAGGCCCTGTTGGTCGTAACGTAGACTAATTTCTTTGTCTTTTGTCCTCGTAAGACGAATCACCTTTTTTCGATTTTTTTCAAACCCATCCATTGTTTCAAGATGAATAAGTAAATACACACAGGTACCTAACAGGCACTCTTTAGACGTGATGGATGACACCAGACAATAGAAAACTAACATAATTGACAGGTTTACCCACAATCGATTTGAGAACGTTCCAAGCGGCACCATCGCCTTGCTGTAAAAATTAATCGTGAAAGGACGCACAGCCAATTGTGCACCTCATTCAATTGCCAGCAGGTCTATAACTTACATTTCGTTACTGTTGTCTGATGTCATACTTTATGTTCAGTGAGTGTCTGTTAATTACCTTTATTTATTTACTTATTTGATTTTTACTCAGACTCAGGTGTTTTGTATTATTTGTTTTAAGGTACAATTTTAAAAATAGTCCTTCTAATAACCACTAGTGTTACTGGGACCCAAAAGGTTAAAAAAAAAGGATCCCGTTACACGACCATAGAAGCATATACGGAGTATGGTGTTAGGCTTATTTATTTTCTTGACCACTAGGGGTGATGTGGTCAGCATCACGCCGGCCGCCTTAACTTTCCGAAAGTTGCTTTGGTACCGAATTCACGAGGCTGGGTCGACCCCGGAGCCGTTTGCGGTCCGAAAAATCCAACGTAATACTAGGCATCGAACCATGGACCACCGAGCGAGGAAGGCAGTGCACTAAGCAGTGCGCTACCGCAAAAAGAAAGCAACGACAAGTCTGACTGTAACCTTTGACCTTGAATAGCGTATATATGACACACTCCTGCACATAAAGTATGATATCAGAAAACAGTAAAGAAAAGTTATAGACTTACCGGGAATCGAACGAGGTGCACAATTACGGATGAAGAGTTAGATTTATGCCTATAAATGCGATTTTTAGGTTTTGATGGGCTGGAAAACCCGTCAAGTAAACCAATCTTCACTGCAGACGGCATAATATATATGTTTGGTGAAGGATTCTTGCAACTTATGCTTCAATTTTGACTCCATGCTCCTCAAGGAGCGAATGAGTTAACAAGCTGTCCAGAACCTACTATAGCGTTGGTTTCATGATCCGCCGCTCGGGGCGACACGGAGGCTGGAGGAACCGACAACGTTGTCATAACACGCGACAGGGAGACAGGAGAGGAACCGATCATGTCATAACAAGCGACTCTAGAGTGATGGTCATGGAACTAGCTATCCTCATAGTGTTGAAAATCTAAGCTACAAAAACATCAATAAATAATATGGATAAGTCGTCTAAGGAAAATAAAATTCCACGACAGAAGGGCCGCTGGTAAGGAGAGGCATGACGCAAGCCATAGAAAGCCTAAAGGTTTCTGGGTTGCTGACACCTTTTTTTCTTTTAGGATACCTATAAGAGAGCTGAAGAGAGACATGAAAATGATGTAGAAGACAGAGAAAAACCAAATGTGACAGCTTGGCATGACATGGCATAAGCTTATGGATAGGCCTATAGGCCTTGAGGAGCTGAAGGGTTATGAATGAATGAACGGTAGTTCTACCTTTAAAATCAAATGCGACGTTACTGAATATGTCACCTAGCTCAAAAAGCTTAGACAGGTGCGTTTCGTTAATATTTGCGTGCATAATTAACAGTTCACCAAATGATAAATATCAAATTAGGTAACAAAAACCAAAGAAAGAGAACGCAAGTCTGCCTAATGTATATTCTTGTAACCGTTGTTTTTTTTTTTTTTTTTTTTATAATTTATTTATTTTTTCCAAGGGGGGGGGGGGGGGGGGGGGGGGGGGGGTATTTTTCGGTTTCGGTCTTCTGTTCATGCCTGTATTTGCTACTGAACTGAACAGGTTTGGTAGACTTTCACTGTGGTGGCAGATATAAAGGTTTCCCATGATGTCCGAAGATTCGAATATTTTCGACCCACGCTTTCATATCGTTATGAAGAAATGAGCGAGGCTGACTATTGAAACCAATATTTTTGCCTCTTCCATAGAGCTTGAAGTAGGGGAGCGACGTGACCCCCTCAGCGCAGCAAAGATCTTCTTCCTTGGAGCAGTCAACAGCAGCGTAAGAATGTTTGAGCCTCTTTGTAGTTGCTGCAGCCTAACAAATAAAAAGGATATAAATGTCACAATTGGTTAATCAAATGAATTGCAAATATATTTTTCACCCGTACTTTATGCTAGGTCTGGGCACAATTTATCATACCCAGATTTACTTCTACTTGATCAATGAGGTTACTGCAATCCAAATACATTTTTTTTTTTATTGTAGCTATTTTTATAGTGTTTTAAATTTAAGCAGTTAAATAACTCCCTGTGCGTGTGATATGAAGAAATTATTTAAGGCTTAACAAAACTTTTGATTCAATGACGACAAAACGTATGTGCAAATGCAAGGAAGAAGATGTTACTTTATTAAGAACAAATTTAAAAAACACGCAATGTTTAGTTACTAGTATTATACAGTATTAAAACAAGTGGTAATAACACAGACATAATATTGTGATGACTTTGCACTGCGTTGCCTTAACAAGGCCCTCAAAGTTTTACACGAAATATATCATACCGTTAAAACAAAACATTTGATTATAAAGGATGAGGCAAAATAGTGAACTTTTATATATCAGGCGGCCCACCGAAAATCTGTCAGCGGTCCACCGTGATAGACGTCTGGCCCACCCCTTCTTTATGCATCATATCTTCACACTAGAAGAGAGTTCTTCAGTGTTTTACAGAGCCAATTCTAAAATACAGAAAACTAGTCAGGCTCAATTAGTAAGGAAGTGAACATTTTCCTACTGACCACAGAAATGTAGTTTTACAGAATAACCGTGAGAATACCAGGGTCAACTACACAAGACGACTGAGGAGGATGTTCTGAAAGAAACCAGTGGGCAAATAAAGCTCATTACGCGTGTTACCAGGAAGCTATCACTTAAAAGGAAACAATCTACATGTTTTGGCATGTTATGAGAACATGACAACTGAAATTGACTGTGACAGCACGGTGTGTTGGAAGACAAATATTAAGTGCAGGACATCAAAGAAAATATAATGGACAGTTTGATATGCGACAAGGGAATATGTCAGCAATATAATTAGTTTAAAAAAAAACACACACTGGACACAGGAGGTTGTGGACAGACGTGGTCACCTAAGCCAGGTTGGGTGTTGCTTTAAAAATATACATTGTGACAAAAGGTAAGATTGACGGACAAAATGAAATGGAGAGTGACAGAGAGAGAGAGAGAGAGAGAGAGAGAGAGAGAGAGAGAGAGAGAGAGGGTTAATGGACAGTTTTATATCGTGGACATGTAAAGATGTCACCAATATACTTGGTTAAAAAAAAAAAAAACACTGGATACAGGACGCTGTGGAGAGATATGTTCGCCTAAGTCGGATTAAAGTGAAGAGTTATGGCGCCTAATCGTGATACAGTTTTCACCATAGATATCTTGATGCTAATGCGACGTATACATGTGATCATAATACATTACAATGTGATGAGACCTGTTGGGCTTGTCTGAAATATGTATGTACTATTAACAAGGGACAAGTTAACATCGAGAGACACTAATTTAATTTTGTTAACATTGCGTTATAGTGCGGTAACATATTATACGAATTTCAATTATGCAAATTTAAATAATACGACTTTAAAATATAAGAAAATACTAAAAGTCTTATTGATGTGCAAGAAATGTGAAATAATGCGAATTTCAAAAAGATTCCGAAATTTAAAATAAAATTGCCAAGAATGACGAATGTATTTAACAACTGACGGAATGAGTATTTTTACACTGATATCACATTGCGACGCCATTTCTACTGGAAAACAAATACCCGCTTTGCTTTGTCAGTATTGTTCCGCGCGTTCCATGTTGTTGTTTTCGTGCAACAGAAATTCTACGAATAATGTGCTGATTACTGAGCTGTTATTTTAACATTCACTGTTATTATAATTTCAAATCTATTGTATAAATTATTATAATGGTATCAAAGTGTTCACTAAGCTGTGGCCAGTGCTAATGCTAAATAATGCGAACTAAAATCAATAACTTTAGAACCTAAGTTAGATTTGTTGTATCCTTTGATCCTTCAGTGTCGTTCAACTGTTGTTATGGTTGTCATTATAGTCATCGCTCAATCCCAAAGGAGCATAGGCCTTCAAAAGCGTCTGCCACGTCTTCTGTCAGCGTTATCAGCTCAAGGTCTTCCCGTGTCTTCTGTCAGCGATATCAGCTCAAGGTCTTCCCGTGTCGTCTGCATGCCCTTCGCCTGTCTCGTTCTCGTTTCCATGTGTCCCTTGGTCTCCAGCTATAAGTCTTACCCTCGGTATTCCAGAACAATGACATCCTGGTAACGCTATCAACGGGTTTCTTTAGTGTATGCCCAATCCATCTCCAACGTTTTCTTGTCATCTCTTGATTCCACTGGCAGCTGTCTAAGTCTTGTCATCAGTTTCACGTTAGTCATCTTGTCACACCCTTTCAGTACATCTATTCTACGCAAACACCCATGTACAAAAGTCAGTTGCATTTTTGTGTGTTTCGTGTTCTCCATGCTTCAGAGCCATACAATAGTGCTGACTCAACATTTGATTCTGATTTTTTTGTGTTCGACTTGATTTCTTTTGATCTCCATAAATTGTTCAATCCAATGAAAGCTGCTCTAGCCTTTTATTTGCCTATTTTTATATCCTTGTCTGGTCGTCCAACAGTGTCCATATTGCTGTCAAAGTACGAGATATGTATAATTCTATATCATTGCAGGGATGATCCTTCAAGTGCTATACTAATATTGTTTCCTGTCTTTATTCTAATTATCTTTACTTTCTACCTGTGTACAAGGGGCTTGACATAAGTCTTGGGCCTGACCATGAAGGACATGTCACAGAGAGCTGAAATTTTGTATAGTGTTTATTCCTTTTCAATATAGCCACCGTCTGAATTGACACACTTCTGCCATCTGTGCTTGACCTTGAAAAGACATTGGGAGTAAAACACACTATTTTTCAAACTAAACCAGTCATCACATGCCAGTATAACTTCTTCATCGCTATCAAAATGATTTCCTTTTAGCTGTTTTATAAGATTTGGGAATAGAAAAAAGTCTGATGGAGCCAAATCTGGAGAATATGGTGGGTATGGAAGAATTTCAATATTCAAATCGTTGGCTGCTAGCTGCACAAGCCGTGTTTTGTGAGAGGGCGCGTTGTCTTGAAGCAAAGGAAGATTTTGAGTGCGCGTTATCCATCGTTTCCTGGTCACAACCTTTCTTAGTTTTGTCAGAAGATCTGCATAGTACTGTCCATTAACTGTGTTGCCACGAGGCAGATAATCTTTCAACAGGACACCTTTGCCGTCCCAAAAAACAGTCAGCATCACTTTTCCTGCAGATTTCTGCGCTCTCTGCTTGACAGGTGTTGGGGAGCTCGGGGTTTTCCATTGCACGCTGGCAATTTTTGATTCGGGGTCATAATGGTGTACCCAAGTCTCATCTACTGTCACCATGGTCTCCAAAAAGTTTTTTGACTGACACTTTCTGAGCAACTGTTGACAGCAATTTACCCTCGTTTGCTTCTGTTCACGTGTCAACAATCGCGGAACCCAGCGTGCACACACTTTTCTCATGTTCAGTCTTTTGTGTAAAATTCTATAAACTATTCTTTCATTCAGTTTTACTCTATTAGCTATCTCCACAATTGTCATTTTTCGATCCTGGTCAATGATTTTCTTCACTCTTGTTGCATTTTCATCGTTGCACTCTGAGGCTGGTCTACCAGATCTTGGCAGATCAGCAACATTTGAGCGGCCGCACTTAAACTGTTGACACCAGTTTTTTACCGAAGTATATGAAGGACAAGAATCACGAAACAATGGTTCCATCTCCCTGTGTATTTGTGTCGGTATTTTTCCCTGAAACATCAGAAATTTTATCACAGCTCTGGCCTCCTTCTTTTCCATTGTTTTGTCAAATCTTTGGAGCAGCAGATCCGGTCAGTAGGGTACATTGCACCGTGCACCGTAGCGGGAAAACCCAATGAAGAAACAAACGCGTAACTTCACACATTCAGTGCAAATATGATGAACTTTAAATGTGCCGAGTTTCATCTTCCTCCTGTGACTCCTTCATGGTCAGGCCTAAGACTTATGTCAAGCCCCTTGTATTTATGGTTTTTATGACGATGTAATAACGTAATTTAAAACACAATGAAGACAACGTTTCTTTACAAAATCAACATGTTTAAAAACAAAACTACTCAACGCTGTTTGTAAATGTATGAAATCTGAGATGCACTAATCTATTTTATATTTATTTATGTTAGAGAACTAGTATGCAACAACTTCAGACTAAAATGCGATCGATTTGTGTATTTTCTCTCCCCCCTCACTCTCTCTCTCTCTCTCTCTCTCTCTTTCTCTCTCGATTCCTAACCTTTTTAAAATGCTTCCTGGACCAGTGACATTCAGCGTTTTCAGGGTGATAGAACATGACCATAACAATGTCTTTCTTGCAGAGAAATGTCTGGAATGTTCGACTGTTGAGCCCAAGAACTAATGACGAATGGATATATGGATCAGGAGCCAATGTTTCCTGTTCTCTTTCTGAAGAGTCACGTGACATAAACATTAAACTTTAATGTGCTGCAGTTTTTTTTAACAAATGTTTTATTAAACTAAAACATGACAGTACAACGCGCCATCTAAAGTCCATGCATTTTCAGAATTTCCTCCTGTACTGAAAAGAAGGAAACACAGTGAAAAATACTGTTCAAAAGTATGTCTCTTAGCGGCACAGTAGGTACAGATTTTGCTTGTAGTAGCTAAGGAACCGGTTTCGAAACCCCGTGAGGTCAGACTCCGGTCTTCCTAACTGTACAAATGGGTGCCTGACTCTTCTCTTGAATTAGCGAAGTCGAGGCTGAAATGACGAGAACTGGGCTCCTTACATGATACAGTTGAGACCTGGTACAGGTGAGACCTGTTACAGGTGAGACCTGGTACAGGTGAGACCTGGTACAGGTGAGACCTGGTACAGGTGAAGTCTCTAACACTTCACTCACCTACGGCAGTCTTTGATATGACCACATTTATCTCTTATTGCAGAAGAGGTTATGTTATAATTCAAAGAGAAATATTTAAATCAGGTATCCGGGTACTAGAAACGGAAGAATAGAGGACACACACAAACACAAATTATAAAAAAAAAAAAAAAACACTGCCTGATATGTGCCACATGTTAGAATTAAAATGTCTGCCACTCAACGGAATGAGGCGGAGAGTGGCATCTTATACGTCAAATTCGGGATACCCCAGTGTTATGTAATGCCCTAATTTTCATAATAATGTTACTGTTCTTTGAAAACGCAATATCTCCAGGAAATCTTTCGCTGCGTGAATAACTGATAGAACAAACAAAACATATTGTGACAACACGTCTGTACGTGTTATTTTGGTGGCTCTCTCATACCTTCAGCCCTACGGCAGTATCATTTCTTCTGCTTCATTTTTCTCTCCGATCGCTTATTATTTGGCAATTTTTTTGCCCTTTCATTCATTATTTTGCTCTATGCTGAATCTAGTAGGGGAAGTCTCTAACACTCCACTCCCCTTCAGAAGTATCTGCTATGGGACCATCTTTATCTTTTTCTTTTGCTGTGACCACTCCTCAGACTTATTTACGTTTCAGATAGGTGAACTATGGTATTGTCGTAACAATACCCGGTCATTATCACCGGTCGGCGGTAATACATTTGTTTCATTGAATCAGTCTGACCACCTTTGATAAAAGACGATCTTTGTTTTACAACCATATTGTTTGTCTGAGTGGCCGGCAACCCTTTTGTTTGACTGTCTGAAGAAGGCACGAAAACACGGGCGATTATGAGATAATCGTTCCCGCTGGACCCTGTCTGTATCATTATCACAGACAATATGTCAGGTAATCAGTTCACACATTTGTTTGTGAGAGTGCACAATATGTCACCGGAAATATTACGTCTTATTATAAAGAAGTCACGGGTGGAATATTAAATGTAATATTTTAAACACGTGGGGGAAATTATGAATTTAAACACCCCAACCCACGTAGTGCGAAAAGAGCTTACGATTGGATTGAAGTGAGAGCCGGAATATACAATGAATCTCAACGGGAAAGTTTGCCGGGAAGTACAATCTGTGATTTGAACTGGAAACTTAAAATAAAATCTAGCGAACTCAGAGACATAGAACAGACACATTCGCAACTTCAAACGAGCAACTCCCAAAAAGCCAGAAAGAGAAGGATCGGACTTAGAATTCCATATCTATAAGTGACAGATTGAAGTATTTGGGAAAAGTAAAACCTTAAACCGTAAGCCCGCCTTTATAAATACAGAGACTGAAAAACTTAAGGGGCTAGGACTTTAAATACAGAGTCTGGACGCCTAAAGAAATTGGATCACTCGTCAAAGAGGAATTATTAGTTTTCCATACAAAGTGTATCGCAGAACACCCGTCGAGAGGAATTACTAGTTTCCCAGGAAAAGTGATTCACAGAACACCGTCATAAGAGGAATTTCCCAGATGAAATTGATTCGAGAGCATGTGCACCGAAATTGCTCGTGTCCACCCGAAACCTGTGCGAGGAGATTGTGCATAACCCAAAAATTTGGGGTAAGTTGTGAACATTTCTTTTACAAATGTGAATTGACATGTGTTTCTTGCTTAGGGGTTATATATTAGGCTGGCAACCTCAAAATACGAAAATAGCATATTCATAAATCACAACAGCAAGCGCTGGTGATTTTGTCTGGCTAGTCGCGCAGAAAACCCGACAGCAGAGGTGACCCCCAGACTCCGACTGGAGCAGTGATGAGTGATGATTACATCACAGGTGCTTCAAGTGTAGAATATCATTTTGTGATATATATGTAATTTGTTAATGTTAGTTCAGGAACAAATCATTGTTCGCGCTATCCAGACACATTTTCCGAGTTAATACCCTGAAGAATACTTGTAATTTCTATTCATCTTTCCTTACACTGTGTATACTCAAGAATTTAATTCTTCTGAGAGATTAACATTGGTGGGTGGACAGCGAGAGGATGAGCCTGTTAAGCTTCCAACTCAGTGTACTTTGCAGAGGCATTTGTCTTTATATTTTTTCTAAAAAGTACGTGGTTACAAGCATCAGACGGGTTGAAGTATTAACATTACGACGCCGCTAGTATGTGGAGAAGTGCACTCATCACCAAAAAGAAGTGACGGAAACCACGGCGGCAGGACTCACCTAGAGTTAAGTTTTCATGTAAAGAGGCGAAAGCAACGGACTTTGATAAATCCTTACCTACGTCTCAGTGACGAAAACTTGTATTTACAGCAAAATTTCACCAATATTTCCATATTTCTGTTAACTGTTAAAGACTAATTCATTATTAAAATTGTTACATGTTGTTTTAAAACTAAACAACTATAGTCGCTTCAGATTTTTAATATGTATGAAAGCAAACGTATCAGCCAGAATATTTAATATATATATCTATACCTAGACATATATTTACCTCTAACCAGAGCTATACCATTATAAGAGGAATTCGCTGAATTAACTCAGCTGGGGGCTTGAACGGGCAAAAACCTTTGCTTAAATCCTTCACAAAAGGCGACGGACAATATAAGTTAACCATTGCTCAGCGCTATGCCGCATGGTTCTTGACGTCTGAATTATCGTGTGAAAGCTCCTTTCGGATAGAAGCATCATTACACTTCTATCAACATCTCTGTCAAGAGTAATCTTGTGCGAAGGTAAGCACCTTTGACGACCCAGTTTAGAAACCCTTGAGTTTTGGCCACTGTTGGATCACTATTGCAAAGCAGGGGAGGCAATCCGTGACATGTATGCAGTAAACTGTTGACCTGCGAGCCATAAGTCATTACTCTAGATAAAACAACATGTATGCACATAAAAACAAACAAACAGGGAAACCAGTAAATAATCAACATAAACTGTTATATAATCCCTTCCCCCAATAATCCATCTTTGGTGTTGAGTTTTGGCAGTTTGGTAAGTTACGATTCGATTTGTAGCGAGACGACAGCATCGTTTGGGTGGTCCTGGGATCGATTTCGTGGTAAGCCTATCACTGCTATTGCTTTTCTGTTCTGTATTCTTCCACTTCTTTATTTCTCATGAATTCCTGCAATATGTTCTGATGTTTCATTTTTACAAGTTAAAACCTACGCAAAATGCTCGCACTGAATGTTTGTGAAAAATTAGACGTCATTGTCTTTAACTACAACAAGTGTGCCATTATGTACCTTTAGTCCTTGTGCCAGGTGTTGCTTTGGCGAACATTTATTCAGGATTCAACATTGTTCATCAGATTGTTCTTGAACATCATTCACTACCAGGTGTTGCTTTGGCGAACATTATTCAGGATTCAACATTGTTCATCAGATTGTTCTTGAACATCATTCAGTACAGGTCTAGAGATCACCTAATTAAACATAGAAACTTTATTCACAACCAGTGGTTCCTAATGATGTCTTATTCCTCTTGATCTCATGGGTAGTGATATCGGAGGCCCAAACTTAACGGGTAAGGATGAAAAAATAAGAGGTCCCATGTGCAAGTTGCGCACGCTTGTCACAGTATATATGTTCGACAAAATATTAAGTTGGTTACGCTGAAGAGTGACAACCCTGATAAAATTAAAAACCCGTTTTGGTCATGTGACTGGACGGAAGTGCGCACGAATTCGGGCGCTAAACCTTAGTGGAGTTTCTGGCCATCGACCAGGAGAGGTCGCTTTGTCGTTCCCTGTCAGCATTTTGCTGGGATATTGGATGACATAGTTGTTCATTGATGGTGCTTGTCATTTATTCATGTGGTCAAGATTAGTCTGCCTATTTTCTAGAACGGTGGTGTGTTTTCTAGTAGCATTTTCGTAGACCTTTGATGAGAAGTCATTTGTATTTAAGTATGGCTTTATCATAGTGCAGGACATAGCCGGTGAGCAGAAGTCATTGTGTTGTTTACTCAGTATAACATACCGGCGAGTTTTGATATGATAGATTGAGTTGTTGATTATTGCAAGTTATACTGGCATTTCTGTTGCATTGTATTGCATATGTATCTCTAGCCGTGTGTGGCTTCATTGTGTGCATGATTATTAAAGGGAACGTACTTGTTACAGGTGTTATGGTTAATTAATGTCAGCTATTG
The DNA here is from genome assembly GCA_024509875.1 of Oreohelix idahoensis. Lineage (NCBI taxonomy): Eukaryota > Metazoa > Mollusca > Gastropoda > Stylommatophora > Oreohelicidae > Oreohelix > Oreohelix idahoensis. The sequence goes on from JAMPIV010022542.1 coordinate 603,859, forward strand.
CATATTGTGGTCGTATCCTTAGATAATGAGCCAGTGAGTGTAGATTATCATGTGTTAAATCAACAGTATGAATAGTCTTTATTCTGACAACGCTACAAATCCCTCGTCAGTTGGAAATCATAAAAAAATAAGCCGTACTACCGCTGCCCTGGCAATTTTTTATTTTATTTTATTTAGGAAACTGTCACAAAATGACCGTGCTATTCATTTTATTGTGTTCTACCTGTCATCTTCTCCATTATATACTTTCCTATTTATGACTTCCTTAACCCGTATTTCCTCGCATATTTAACGCATGATCCAGGTTTCATGTTGTTATGTCGCATGATATCCTGGGTAGAGATAACGTAAACAGCCCAGCTGGAAGCAGACAGATGGGTTTGCCATGCCTATGTTTAAACACACACAGGTGGGGATTTCCCTCGCTTGCCAATCTTGGCGCTCATACTTCTTGCATTGAAAGTCGGAAGTTAAACATAAATTTGCCGACAGGAAAGTACATAATCTACCGAGAGATGGCCATGGTGTTTATCAACATTTATAATTACAAATTTAACTGAAGGTTTGGTTTGGTTTTCAGGTTTATCTTCATTGCACACAAACTACTACATCAACTGAGGATCGAACCCGGTACATCTAGAACTCGAGGCGGACGCCATACCTCTTAGCCATTCCGACCCCCGACTAAAGGGTTTGTAATGAATCACAGACAGGAGAAATCTAAAAGCAGTAGTACTAATATTTTATATGGGAGAAGGTTGAAATTATTGGTTGTCATGAGAAGGAAGGAGAGAGGATATATACTAAAGTCAAACGGTTAAATTTGGTTGGTCTAGCCAAAATGTATTAAGATAGATACGTTTGATTGACGGCTCTCGCCGCGTAAAAAGATTACAGAGGGTGAGCAAAAGTCCCATATAACATAGCACATTTTCAGACTCCAACTCTATGTTCTTTTGAGTCAAGACAACGCCTTCAAACTAGCCAAGACCGAAGAAAAGTAGAATGTCAAGAAAGAGAACTGGACCAAGTATTGAAGATCTTCTGAATTTAACAGCAAGAAAACTCGACCTCATAATATTGGAAACCACAAATTCCTCGGAACCTATTAACATGACAATAGTGGGATTATCATTAAAGTAATTCTCGACTGCCAGTAAGACGACTCCAAAACCTGTGGCTTGACATTATTCGGAAGTCTTCCTATGCCAGACGCCTGTAGAAAACTATAACCCGATAGAAGGGTGAGTTGTAACATACATTTAATCATTTTGTATTTTACATTGGAGAAAGTAACAAGAACGTACGGGATGGAAATCAAAATAGAAAAAAGCACGATATTGGTGAATAGCCATAAGAAACATGTTCCGACCAACATTACGTTAAATGAGCAAACGTTAGAAGATGTGAACAACTTTAAATATATGGGGTCCACTATATGTAATGATGGAAGATCAAGTAAAGAAATCAATACAACACTTGAGATGGCCTCAGCTGCCATGACAAGGCTGAATGTGATCTGGAAAAGTAACATCAGTTTTCCTGTGAAGATCAAATTATACAAATCACTTGTATTATCTATTCTCTTGTATGGGTGTGAGAGCTGGAGACTCACTGCAGATACGGAGCGAAGAATTCAGGCTTCAGAGTATAAATGGTACAGAATAATTTTGCGCATTTGCTATAAAGAGCACAAAACAAATGTCTGTGTTAGAGAGAAAATAAACACGTATGCAGGCCACCAAGAACAACTTTTTTCAGTAGTGAAACGTCGAAAGCTTGCCTGGTTTGGGCATGTAACTCGTCATGACTCAATTTCGAAAACGATCATCCAGGTAACAGTCGAAGGTAAACGAAGAAGAGGAAGGCAAAGAAAATCCTGGTCTAATAACATCAAAGAATGGGCAGGGCACAGTTTTTCCACACTTGTACGCATTGCTGAGGATAGCGAGCAGTGGAGGACCCTGTCTGCTGATGCTTCCACCATGGCACCCCTACGACCCATGACGGGTTACGGGTTGAGATGAGATGATGATTTTACATTATACCATCACTGCAGAGCAGAGGAGACACCACGTGACATAAACCGACCCACCACAAAAAGTATTTATTGAATGTGTGATTTCTGCACATACTATGAGATCATTGCTGGTGCCACGGAGTTCGTGCACTGTGCTGAGATGCTCCTTGAGGGATCTAATGGAGGAGATTGAGCACTTGTGGATTTGTCTGTGTGCAATGAAGATTGCCCCTAAAAATCAAACGAAACCAAAGGGAGGAGATCGGAGCTCTAGTGAAGTTGTCCGTATGTAACGGAAGCTCAGAAGGCGCTCATGGAATGGGAAGCAATGTAACAAGACTTATATCGACAAAACTGAAAACTGCCAAACAAGAAAATGAAGAGTATCATTGAATTTTTTAAGCCATGTGATGATACAGAAGCATGATGATAGAAGCATATTTACACCAGAGCTCAAAATGTCAAAACTGAAAAAGGAGGCAAAGACATTACAATATCGGTGGTTACCTAAATGCAGAGATAGGAGAGGACAACAAAGGATTTGAAAAATCACGTAACAACTTGGACTAGAAGTATAATGTGAGATATCTCAAAACTACTGACAGAAGTATAATGTGAGATATCTCAAAACTACTGACAGAAGTATAATGTGAGATATCTCAAAACTACTGACAGAAGTATAATGTGAGATATCTCAAAACTACTGACAGAAGTATAATGTGAGATATCTCAAAACTACTGACAGAAGTATAATGTGAGAAATCTTAAAACCCAGAAAAACCTACGGTTGCTGTAGCCTGTCACGTCTGTTCTTTGTATTTGTCGTACTCCCTATCTGTTCTAATGACTGGTCTCTTCTATTTTCCTACTGTGGGGCACAGCTAGTCCATATTTCTATTCCTACTGGTTGTAGAGTGGATTATGAAAACAATAACTAACAGCGTTCAGTGAAAGCCGACATACCTGGTCAAGGATTTTACCAACCACCTTGTTCTTCTATTCTCTAACTAAAACTGTATCAAAGAAAAAGTTAGAATCCTATATATAAAATCCCAGCTTTTTCTGTCAGTGCGTGACGCTAAGGGATGCAACTTTGGTTGAAAGTTTGACATTAATTGTATTGTTTCCCTTATATGTACTCTCCCGAAAATAGTACCACTTACCAAAGAAGAATGTGCAAATGACGGTGTGCACAAAATATATTTATAAAATGTGAGATCCCGTATATACACATTGGGATCCTCGCTACTGCTACATAGTTCGTGTACTGTGGTGATGCACAGTGGTTTTTTTAAAAATACTTTTGAATGAGTAAAATTGCCATTAGGTATTGGTGCTTATGAATTTAATTCCCGTCTTATGACGGGCTTTTACACTAGTATATTATAAGTAACAGCAACGTACGTACACTGCGTCAAAATGCAAGTCAAAATACAACTAGAACATTTCGTCCAACCACTCTGGTGGAATGAGACAGCAGGGAAAGCGTTGGGTGAAAAGGACAGTGCAACAAAGAAGTTCAAAATAGAAGTATGATAAATGACGGACAGGCCGAGGAGAAGTCGGAAGTGAACCATCAGTAGATTTAGAAGCTTGGCCAAGGATATAGTATGAGAGACTTACATCACACAGGTGGACACAGAAAATCTGACCAAAATTCCAGGACTTTATATTTAAAACTTGACGAGAATTAATCATGAATATCGATGGGGACTAAGAAAAATTCTCCGAATCTTTTGGCCGAATACCATCACTAACCAAGATCTGCTTACTCGAAGCAAGCAAGAGGACATACACACCATCATTGCTGGCAGACGCTGGAGCTGGGTTGGCCATGTTCTCAGAAGAGACCCCGATGCCATCACAAGAACAGCTATGCTATGGACCCCTGAAGGAAAAAGAAAGAGAGGCCGACCAAAAACAACCTGGCGGAGGACTGTGGAGGCTGAGATGCAAAGAATGAACCAGAGTTGGGGCCCTGTACGAAGGATGACCGCCGACCGAGCAAAGTGGAATCAATTTGTTGTTGCCCTACAAGACGCCACCAGGCGTAATGGCCACTGACTGCTTTGACGGTCGGCGGCTAATGATCAAAGAAGAAGAAGATCGATGGGGACGATCATTACTATTCTTTTTATTAATTATGACCTATTTTATACCCAGCTCCATATTTATTTGATGGGGTGCTTGTGTGGATGATGGCAGATAATTGGTGGATTAGATGTAACCTCGGACACCTTCTGGCTTTCTCACTCCTTTTCATCTTGTTAAAAACAGGGCAGTTAAGAGAGACGTTATTTTGGTTTGTTTTTGTTTTGTTTGTTTTTTGTTTTTGTTTTTTTAATTCGTTTGTTTATATTTTTTATTTTGATTGTTCGTTTGTTTCTTGGAAATGGGAGGTCGCATACAAATACATTCACATAATTTCGGTTTTCTTCTTCTTCTTCTTCGTACACTCTCAGATGTCGTCCACTTGAATGTTCTCAAAGAAAGCAGTAGACAGTTTGAGGCTATTTGAATCTCCGTAGAGCTTTTCCACGAATTGTACTGGTGTCGGCCATATAATTATGGTTTCGATTTACACTATTTGGACTGAGTGGAAAGTGGGGGTGGACGAAGATACTATATTTAGATATGGGAAATCTGATTTTATTTCTTTGAGTTTATTACACTTTATGTCCTAATTATAACCCATCAAGGGTTGAACGGAATACTTTGTTTTAAAAAAAATGTAATTGGTTTTAATTAGGCCTAGATCTACTTTCCTTTGCCTCTTCATCCTCCTTTTCTTTCCTTCTATGCTACATAGAGCAGTAGAATGTACAGAGACAAGGACATCTATTGTCAACAACAACAACAAAGACTAACACAGTGACTTACCCCCCTCAGGTACTACCATCGTTATTTTCCTTCTCTGTAGGCCTAAGCACGCCATTGTTGGTCAAATGTCTTGTTCCAGGTTTGGATTCTATGTGAGGTTGGTGCAGCAGTAAATATTCCTTGTGGATCTAGTAGAGTTGATAGGGATGATGTTTAGTAGTCAGCACGGATTTTCATTGCTTGCAACTGTGTTCTTAAAGTATTAAAATAAATGCATCGTAGGAAGGACCGTTACCCGCTATGGGCACTAGGACGAGTTACAAGAAGATATCAAATGACGTCAACATTAGCATGCGGCCATTCAAGATTATGAGGCGATGGACCAAACTCGACCTTCCTAATTATTTAATTTTATCCCAGACTAATTCTTTTGGGTTTCTCACATTTCTTCCAATAATCCCTGGCTATAATGGAGATGGCGGCTTTTGTAAGTATTTCAACATCTTTTAATTTGAACGTTCTATTTTCTGTTGCTACCTGTTCCTTAATTTTATCCCAGACTAATTCTTTTGGGTTTAAGTGAGAATGGTAAGGAGGCAATCTTAAACATCTGTGACCATGTTCATGGATTGCCATGTCTATGTGAAATATCTTTGTATGCTGTGTCTTTTTTACAATTCCAAGTAATTCAGGCTTCAGGGACATTTCGTTGAATGGAATGTTGTTTTTGGTCAGCCAAATCTTTATTACATCTTTTGTACGTGATGAATTAGGAACTTTATCTTCTGGTGCCACAACGTTGTGATATGAAGCTGTCGTAAATTTATTTTGAGAGAAAGAGTTTTAGAAATAGTGGTCCTGTTCAGAGTGGAGAATGGTGGTGAAAAGCTCAGTGATAGAAAATGTAGAGAGTAAATAGTTGCTTCACAGAGTGCAGGGGAGAGTAAGGACAGACTTATTTACGACAAATCGTTCCTCTCCATCTTCTCTTCACTCTCCTGGTCAAACAATTATTTGCCAGTTTCCAGACACGCCCCTGCGCTCACACCGATTTGGTGCTTCAAACACACAGACGCACGTGAATACAAACTATATTAAACAGATAGGGGACATTTTGGGCTTTGGGTATTCCAACACAGTACTAAATAAGTTTAGGCTGTTTATTAACCTTAAAAAATCAAATCACAAACAATTATCAATTGTTTCAGGAAAAATATCATAAGTACAGAAAATACAAATAACAAGGTGGGGAGGGGGTGAAGAAGATTGGTATCGACTAAGCCCTTCCCGCTTATTAGACAAAGATAAACCCAGTCCAAAGATAGATAGTTATCAGGAACATAGGTAATGTAACCCAACAGTGAATTTAAGTACTCTGAAAGAGGTGTTACAATATTAGGTATGGGTGGTAGCCAAAAATCCTGTTATTCCCAATTGTTCTTCCCTTTACTATGCAAATGAAAAGGGGGGGGGGTAAACAGAGTTAACAAAATATCCCACTTAAAGGAACAATGCAGGGTATACAGAAAAATGTATTACCCGGTAGGCAAGTTAACAAATGGTTTGCAAAAATTAAATCTCCTGTCATTCATGCACGCGCGTGAGGGCCCACACTGATATACTCTCACACACTTACCAATTGCAACATCAGACAATTCATAGAATTATATAAACAGCAATTACACTCTTGACATATGACAATGTCTGGTACTTCGATGTCCCGCCCCAGATGTAGCGAGGTTTGCTGATAGCAAATATTCCCACTTATCGCCGGACTTGAAGCCTAAGAGTTCTTGTGTTTTATTATATAAAAAGGAGTCTATGGGACGGCACTGACACAGTTCGATACAGGGGTGAAAATGAAGTGGTCTCTTTAATTTTGCTCTGGTGGTAAAATTCCTTCAAGGCGTGATGATAGCAACTGACCGGTAGGTTTTAAATCCAGTGAGGAAAAACTAGGACAAGATTAAATTTAAAAATGTTTCATCAATATGTCTGGAAGTTTTAAGATGATTTCTTTATCGCTGGAATCGCAGGTTACGATCACTCTGTATGAAAGAAAAAAGCATGTAATATACCGAAAAATCAAATAACATTCTAAAGCGCGATGAATTTCCCGTTAAGACTATAATATACACTCGCGTATTTAATTATATATTTAAGAAGACACTTCGCGAGTTTAAATGGTTAAAACACACATCTATATATATATGACTTAACTCAATTAGTTATAAATTCCTTCGCGACTTTTAAAAGTAAATTTAAGCATTTAAACATCTATTATCTTTTGAAATAATATAATAGATATATCATTACATTTACAACTGGAACTATTGAGATGGTTTAATTTAATAGATTTAAATGAACACAAAATCCAGTGAATTAGAATGAATGAACTAGACCACTGATCACTTCACACAATTATATTTTACCGTTTTGCACAGAATAGAATTCACTGCAAATATATATGAAAATCCAGGGGAAAATTTATCACGATTTCAAATATAGCTAGTGCTTCTGTAAAGGTCTGGCCAACGAGTGATAAAATGTATTTCTTCATGGTCTGTATATATCTAAAATGGAATGTAAGATGAGTGGGACATGTTACATTTTGACATCTTTTTAGATCTCATGAGATTTTCGGGGATCTGACCGCCAGACTAAAGAGAGATGCCGCCCCTGGATCTCCCGTATCTCCGCTCGCTGCGTCCGCGTCGGCTTTTCCGTTCGCTCCCACTGCGATCGGTTCTGTGGTTAACACCGAGATGCGAAATACCATAAGGAAACTTGCGTCGTTCGTTTCAGGGACCACTACTGCCTTTTTGATAGCGTGCCACTAGTGTTTCCTGAGATCCCCCTCGTGTATTTGATCGTAGTCGCTACTATCGTTTGATGCTGGCAACGCCCCCCCCCCCCCACTGGCCAAGTTAATGAAAATAGCTGCATATGATTGCTCAAGAGATATCCGTGGGCGTGATTTAACTTTTCCTTAAGTCAATACGATGACCAGAATGAACGGTAGATAAACTGTTCACATATTAATCAGCAAACGTGTTGACCATCTGCGTGGAAAGGTTGCATGGCTAATGAGTCCAGGTGAAAAAAAAAATCCCGTTTGACGAAGAGTTACCACAATATTCGGGGGCACTGATGCTATGCGAAGGGGTCGTTACGAAGGGTCGTACCATATCATTCAACACTTCAGGGGTACCGATGTTATGAGAGGGTTCTTACCATCATCTAACAAATTCAGGGACGGCTGAGTTGTCTGTCACAGAAGCATTGTCCATTATCAAACACGACGGTCTATGCAAGGAAGGAAGTACATGATTCACAATTCAATCTTGAAATATCTTGCCATTCATCTCTGTATGATAATCCCTATTATCAGTGGATTTTGAAACAAATATGAGTTCAGTATTATTTAGAAGCCCATGATGGCTGCTTCCTGCATGTGCAATTATTAGGCGCTGTCCTTTGCTGCTTGGTACTAGTCTCTTAGTTGTCCCATCAGATGATTGCCATTCTCGTTCAATACTGCGGTGTGCATTGATCCAAGTTTCACCTAAATACACAAAATCATAACAATCTCTTCTCATTTCTCTGACCTCGCGTAAATATTTGCTTCTCATTGCAACTATATGAGGCTTCTCACAAATAAGGTTTCTACCACCAACATATTTTCTAAAAGTGAATCCCAAACTCCTAATAGTCCTCCATAGCGTAGATTTGGAAATATCAATGTCATTATTTTTTCTTAACCAAATTTTCAATTTCCTTAAAGTCACTGCCTCATTATTGTGAAACATATTGCAAATTTCTCTGCGGATCAATTCTCTGTCAAAATTATCCACCACTCTTGGCCTAATTTTCGTGTCCAAAACACTGGAATTAGAAATTTCAGATGTCGCTATCCAGCGGTGCAATGATCGTTTGCTTATCCCCAAGGCATGAATAGTCCTCTTGTGTGGGTTTGAAATAGAATGATATAGTTTTCCTCGAGTAGCTTCATTGCAGAAATACTTTAAAATCCTATTTGTGATTTGCTGTAATGTCATAAAATATACTCGCAGACTCATTTTTCCTACTTAACCACACAATATTTTTTGTAGACACGCCACTGATTGACAATGTGTGAGTAACACCGGATATAAACTGTTTTATGTTCAAGAAGTGCAATTTCACGCAATTTCACGCTAAAATCATGCGAATTGTTTGATAAACCAAATCATATGCAAATGAGGTCGTATAATTTACTGTAGACATTTCAAAATGTGTGTGTGTGATGTGTGTTGGCAAGTAGACTTTTGATATTATATCGCAAAGAAACGAAAATTGAAACCAATAGCTGCATTTTAATGAAAAATTTAATTAATAGAGTCTATACCATTTCAAATTCACACACAAAAATTCACTTACATGCGTTATATATTAGCTAAGATATAGCATTTTGAAGTTGGGCAAAGCTAGTGAAACGTGCTATAATATATCTGTTTGTGTATAAGTTTTCTTTGTTTATAATGCCTTTTTTCAACCACTGATTGTTTATACTTTATATTTATGTATATGTGTGTGTGTGTGTGTGTGTGTGTGCGTGCGTGCGTGCGTGCGTGCGTGCGTGTGTGTGTGTGTGTGTGTGTGTCCCAAAGACGCAGCAATAGAGAATGCAGTCAGCGACCAATAGCTTGACTGCTTGCGTCAGGGTTAGCGAACCAGAGCTGACCAAGACCCTACTCCACCTCCACGTGGTGGTCCTGGAAACAGGCTGCATCACTGCAGTCTGGCTGAGAGGGTAGGGATCGAAGAGGGAAGGCAAACTCGGTCCCAAAAAATGTCTTGCTGAAGTCGGATGTGCCGGCCAAAAGGCACAGATATCGCAGCTTCGCTGTAAACGGACACAACGCAACCAAAGTCCTTTTCAGAACGAACGAGGAAGAAGAAGAAGATATATATCACTGATGCTGAGGAATATGAATTATTATGCATCTCATTTGATAGGAAGTGATGTTTACAAACTGTTTAACCTCGCAAATAAGAAGGCTGCTGTAAAACTGGTAAGGAAATAAATACAGGGTGTCCATAAAAGAGTGTACATATTTATATTTTTTTCACCTACTTGACCAGTGTGTGGAGAGAGATGTAACAATTACAGGTTACAACTCAACTGCGAAAGTTTTACTTGAAATACCTGCCGTGCGCATGCGCACTGTTTTTGTAAACTGGCGCCGACCAAACAACAGAAGGCGCTTTGTGTGGTAGAATATGCGAAAACGACGTCTGTTATCGCAGTTCAACGCAATTTTCGGAGACAGTTTGGGGTTGATCCACCTAATAAGAATTCCATTAAGCGTTGGTATACGAAATTCCTGGAGGAAGGTTGCCTGTGCAAAGGCAAAAGCACCGGTCGCCCGTCATGTTCGGAGGAGGCAGTGGATAGAGTTCGGCAAGCCTTCCAGCACAGCCTCATGAAGTCGGTTCGAAGGGCGAGTCGTGAGTTGGGCATGACCCGCAGTACGGTATGGAAAGTGCTTCATAAGCGTTTGAGAATGAAGGTATGCTTACAAACTTGCAGAGATTATCTTACTGTTGTGATAGAAAGCATCCTCGTACCAGATCATGGGGCTGAGAATAATTTTTTTTGAAAAGGGTACAATCTTTTATGAATTGAACAATAAAATGGTATAGAATCATTTGTCCAAATTAACGGTACACACGAAACACAAGACCTTTCGAGGTTCACCTTCGAATTCCTCGAAATCCAAGAGCGAAATCCAAATATGAAGAGCTAAAAAACTGTGCTCTGGTTTTATGCTCTCTATTGTCATGTGCTACAGAAAGCCAATATTCAGCTCCCCCTGCCTATCATGGGTCCACAGTGAGATACTCTAGCATGCAGCCAACCAGGTTGTTTATTATTGTTGTTGTTTAACTGGGACTACTGAGCTTGTAGCTCTTTTGCAAGCACTACAAAGTTGAAGACTCCTTGATATTATCTACACTGTAGATCTAGTATTTTCCTGTGACTTTTCTACCATTTCGAAACGTGTTGAGTTGAAGCCATGAGCTCCAGTTTGAGCTGCATTTATAAGAAGGATCATCACATCTGGTTCTAAGCTAGGAGGAGGAAGCACATACTGAGCACTCCCTGCCATCCAAGAGGGCTCTCCAAATATGTAGAACTAAAATACTGAGCTCTCTCAAGGAATTGTCACGTCCTGCACAGTCACTTTACAGCTCTCCCTACCTATCATGGGTACATAGTGGGACCCTCCTGCATGCAGCCAACCAGTTAAAAGCCGGAGTTACGTCTGGGGCTCAAGTGACTCTTCCAAGATTAATGTGCAATGCTGGGTTCTCAAAATGTTTCACCACAGGGTGAATCCCTTAAAGTATGTGGATGGTTTGAAGAGTCAATGAGGGTTTAATTCGCCACTGGCACTTGTCTACTTGATATACGGGCATTATTTTTACTATGGAATCTCAGACCTACTGTAGGCCGACTGTTACTTTCACTCCTAATGCGCTAAATATGAGCATGTGATAATGCAGGTAAATTATTACTTTTTTTAAAACCCATCTGATAAGGTTTTCATGCCCCATAGATCTAAGCTTATTAATATATGTTGCATTTACCTCCTTTACATGAATTTTCTGAAACATTAGATAATGACTCGTGAGAAGTTTGTGGAGGGCGCCATTGTATTTAAGGCTCTCTTTCACTCGTGACACAATTCCCGTGTTCCAGAATCTAAATCTGATATCGTTACGCTCCAGTCTAACCAGCTGTAAATGTGTATCAGACTCGGCTCATGAATTATGGAAGGTACGAACGAAATCTTTATTTGATCAGGTTAAAGAAATAGGCATAACTATAGTGCGTTTCAAAAAGATCGGTCGACGATTGACTTCAAATATCTCCATATTCCTTGCACTGATAAACATGATTTTTAGCATGTGGTCTTATATTTTCAATGTCCCAAAGTTTTTATAAAATTCAATGTTGCAGGTAGTGTTCTTTTCTTGCAACGGCTAATTCCTTTGATCTTTTTTAACGAAATAATTATTTTGTCCTGGAAGAAAATAATTTACCGTAAATGACAGAAGTTGCATATTTTCAGCATAGGCGTCTATACAATTCGAATGTTAGAGGGGTTTGTTAACTGATTGCTACGTGAGGTCCTTTTTTATTTCTTCGAAATATTTGAGAGAATAATAACCCCTATTCGTTGTAAATGTTACGTTTTATACCAAAACGTGAATGGATGCATGAAGAGGTGAAAGTACTGTGTATGTTAAAAATAGTAATGAAATCGTGGAGATAAAAAGGAAATGAACTGTTTTACATATATACATAGATGGAGGAGAAAACATATAAAACATATAAGGTATTTACACACTTATTCTGAGTCAGACGAGTCTAACATATTGATGACTATTCTCGGCTGAACGAACGACAGTCCATCTTTTTTCCAATAGTCATTTTCCTCTTTTAAGACATGGTCTTCACATTTACACCAATAATCTTTGTCTATCTGCGAGAGGGCGGCATATGTTAATTCTTTCATATTGCATAGTTTGAAAGTTTTATTTTCAGCTGCCACCTGTCCTTTAACTTTTGCCCAAACGAGTTCAATTGGGTTTAAATGTGAATGATACGGTTGCAGTCTCAAACACATATGACAATGCTGTTGAATCAACTTGTCTATATGGAATATCTTGGTCTTTTGTGATTTCTTAACAAGGGACAGTAATTCAGGTTTCAGAAACCCCTCGTTAAATGGAATGTCTTCTTTTCTAAACCAAATCTTCATAGCATCTTTTGTACTCGAAGATGTCGGGATTTTGTCTTCTCCTGCCACAGCGTTGTGGTATGATGCGTTGTCCATTATCAGACAATATGGTCTATCTAGGGACAGAAGAAGAGTATTTTCAATCCACTCTCTAAATATGTTACCGTTCATCTAGGTATGAACAATGTTAATTATTATTTAATTTCTCCATACGCGCTCCCTAAACAATGATCGCCTGTCATTAAATTGCTATTAAATTGTCGGCGCCTGTTAGTTTTGTCGTATGGTATTACAATAATAGACACTATAATAACAAATATACAAAAGGAAATATAAGGTGTATTCTATACTCCCACTATCAGTCGCTTTAATGCCTATCAGTCCGGTCAGCTAAACCGTCGGGTTTATCTCTCTCCTGTAGAGATTAAGTGTCGGTTTGCCTACGCTGTTAACCTAATTACCGTCTAAGGTATGTGGGTAGCGGGTGGTGTGATTAAACATTTTAATTAAATATCTGGTATGAAATCGCTACAAGTTACTTTATTTCACTCGTTTTACTATCGAGAAAAATCTAAGTGAAGAATAAATGTTAAGCTATCACTTTTTAAATCATTAGCACTATTATCCTTTTACCAGAAAATTCAGAATGAAACTCTCTACGAATCAATAATACACCATATCCACAAGAATTGGGTTCTAGGACTGCGAGCTAGAATATTTAAAATTCTGACTGACTTCTGATTGTTGGGTTAAGAAAACATCAGTATATATCATTAAATTGATCTGATCTCTAATGTTGTTTTTCGCGCTACTGTGAGAACGAAGAATTCAGAAACTAGCGCTCAAGATGAAAGCTTACGATTCAGCTACCAGATTCTCTCGTCTGGCGCTGTTGACTGACTTCAGAGGCTTTACTACGGCTAACGGGTTACTCTTTAAAATGCCCGTGTCTCGAGATCAAAGAGCACAGGGGATTATAAACTTCTCCTGAGTAAAACTTCAAAAGGGTATGTGTTTCGACCCTCTCACGTGCTGTCTGTCTGAGAGGTATTATGATTGACAGATGAAGCTCGCGTGAGTGAACGAGGTCAACAAACCTAATTTGCTTTTCTGTTATGACTGACAGGTCACGAAATTTGTAAGCACTGTGTTAGCTCGTGTTAAAAGAAAAGAGGCGTGACGAAAGAGTAGCTGTGTAAGTGAAGACAGACAGTATAATGCATGTATTTTAGCTAGCAAATCACAGAGCAGCTATGAGGTTACAATAGGCTGTCAGATTACTGTAGACTGTTTTTCCATTACACATTTCATTACAGCGGTTAGAAGCCAAACACATCAGGGGTAGACTCAGATTTCTGTTGGACTGAAGACACACAAAGTGGCTTCGTAAGTTTCACATCTCATACCAATGGTTGACTTTCTATTTTAATACTCCGTACTACAGATCTCTCTGAGTTTAATTCTCTAGTAATTATGGATGACATGAGGCGCACATGATAAGTGTTAAAAATATTGCGCATGGGAGTGTGTGCACATGTAAGTCTGTAATGGTGATCTAACAAGCTAGATGAAGGTGAGGTGTGACTTATCAATTACTTCCTATCATCTTAGAGAAAAAGTATTTGATTTAATTAATCATTTACGAGAAGGATTAATTGGAAAATTGTCTTCCACACATTTAGCTATGAGGCTAAGTGCAAAAGTAAATCTTAACTAAAGACAAAGGAAAATTATTAATAGTTTCTTTTTAAATGTACTAACCTCCTTTTCCCTTTGCACATTTCTTAATAACACTATAAACTCCACACACATGAATTAAATATCCACACAGGAATAATATATTAGAACAGGCTATGCTCTTGGGAAAGGTCTTTTGCGTCATGATGTTGGAAACTTCGTACTCATTTCTGGTGCAATTCTCGGTACATAATATTTCTCGATAGCCCATGTGTCCCAAAATTGGGCCTGTGTCGTATAACTCCACCTATAAACCAATAGATAGGCCACCATATTGTTGTCTTTGCATTTGCATCTCTCGTGCCCTTTTAGTGAATGTCACTGGCTAAATGTTGGTGGGCTGTCGCAACACACTTTTTACTCCGTGTTGCTTGTCCATTTTGCAAGACAACCCGATGTTTTAGGATTGGCTAGCTAATGGAGAAATCACCCGCCTCCTCCTGTCACAAAGTATTATGTCTACTTGTTGCTCTGCGTGTCATTTTCGCTTTCTTCTCTGGCACACGGCTCCTTTTAATTTCTCGGTTCATTATGTCGCTCTCTGTTTACGATATTAAAACAAACATTCCTGTCCGTGTCACGAGTACTTTGTTGTCCAACGGCCGGGCCGCGTGCCATTGTGCCGTAAGGTGGTGACAGTCGTGCTGCTTAAGAATCGAGTTAGCCCTGAACAGACTTATATCTATTGTCAAGCCCGGCGTCTCCCAAAGTACACAATACTTGTATCATATGAACAGGTATGTTTACCAAGACTCTAACGAGGAAATGTGGGTTCCGAAAGATAGCGCAAGGTGAAGAAATAAATCAAAGGTGTGTTACGTTACCCTTAAGTATAAGCCATGATTAAGACACATTACTTTACACACATTAACAATGAGGAAAGAGTAAAATGGGAGAGAAAATAACATAAGAAAGATGTTGGAAAAGATACAGAGTGATAAAGATAGACCTGTTATCTTCCCTTCCAGTCATTACTGACCATAGGAGCGTACCTCCCGAAATAACTTTCGGTGGCACGAGGTTGGACAATTGTAGATCGAGCGGTTGTCCATGCAGCAAGACCCGGCCTGGACGTCAGAGGAACGGTCTGGCCGCTACAGTCTGACACCAGTAGCAACCGCCTGTCGCTAGTAGGATACGGAACTTGCCCTCTAATCCATCTTTTAATTTGGTCATTTGTGACTATATAAGGGATGCAGACGCCTCGAGAGCAGAGGGTCTGCGAAAATGCTGGACATTTCGCGTCCTTCCAGTCATAACTGACCATATAAAGGATACAGACGGCTTGAGAGCAGAGGGTCTGCAGAAATGCCGGACATTTAGAGACATGCAAGCATGTATTAGCTCTAGACAACCTCGACTGATGCATGGCTTAATATTTGAGACAAGCATATGACTACTGGCAGGATCAACCAGATAACTGCCCGAACAGACGTGCGTCTTCTTCGACCATTTCGTCGCTCGCGGGGATAGGGAGACAGCGCTCTGTGCAGAGCGGATCTTGGCGGCCCCAGCGATTTTATTCTTGCGAGAACCACTGGCCGCCTGCCGACAAGACGTTCCCCTCTAGTCGGACAGGACAGGCCAAAAGCGACACCAGCTTACTGACTGCCGGCCCACGACTCATTGCGAGAGCGGGGCCTTTTTCGAGACTGTTGTCGAGCCACGATACGGAGATTCGACGGCTTGCGCACATCACGACCGGGGGCTGCAATTTACGGACACAGGAGAAAAACTACTGCCTCGCTAACCGATGAACTGGTAGGGCCCGGCGGTACCGGGATCACCACGCGCAGTCTCTCCAGAAAAATGGACCTACTATACGACAAAAGCCATAAAGCTTCTAAGAGATGGACAAGCGGTTGAACCAGATAGCATTCCAGCAGAGGCCATCAAAGCGGGTATTGACACGGCTACAGAGATGTTATATTAATTACTTGGTAAATTTCTGGGAAAGGGAAGAGATACCAGCAGAATGGAAGGAAGGATACCTGGTTAAGCTGCCTAAGAAGGAAAACTTACAAAAGTGCACAAGTTATAGAGGAATAATGTTAATATCGATGCCAGGAAAAGTAATAAACAGGGTCATCCTCGAGAGACTAAAAGAGTCCATAGACAAGAAACTGAGAGATGAACAAGCAGGTTTTCTTTTACAAAACAGATCCTGTACAGACTAGATAATAATTTTGAGAATAATAGTTGAACAAAGTCTACACCACTATACATTGGATTTGTGGACTACGACAAGGCATTTGACAGTGTAGGCAGAGAATCACTTTCGAAATTCATGAGTCATGATAGAACTCTTCTGAAGATCATTAATTTAATACAGACAATTATTTAATATTTTGGCCATGTCTGCAGAATGGGAGAAGATCGGCTACCACGACAAGCATGGGAAACAAAGAGCCAAGGATTCAGACCCCAAGGACGACCCAGAGTCCGCTGGGAGGACAACATTAGACAATCTTTGAAGGACCGAGGACTAGAATGGAACCAGGCCAGGAGGAAGACAGCCGATAGAATAGTCTGGCGCTCTCTCTTCCAAACCTCTACACCTCACGGTAGAAGGGGAATGACTAAGTAAGTAAGTAAGTAATTATTTAATAAAGACATGACATGCAAAGTTCTTCATGAAGGACACCTTAAAGAATCGTTTGGGATAAGAATGGGAGTGCGACAGGGATGCTTCTTGTCTCCATTTCTTTTCTTACTAACAATAGACTGGGTTATGAAATCATTGACGATACACAACAGAAATGAAATCCGATGGAATCTTGCAAAACAGTTAGATTATCTAAATGTTGCTGATGACATGGCTCTTCTGTCCCATAACCGTAATCAGATGCAGGACAAAATGAAAACACTTGATGAAAGGTCACAGCAATTAAGTTTGAAAATACACGGGGAAAAGACAAAAAAAAAAGAAGAATAAATATAGGACATGATAACTGGGTTGAACGTGAAGAAACATCACTATAAAATGTAGAATCGTACACATATCTTGCCAGCAATATAGACAAAGTTGGAGAGATAGACAGTGATATCAAAATAAGAATACAAAAAGCAAGAGGAGCTTTCATAGCATTGGGAAATATATGGAGATCAAGAGAAATTGGGTCCAACACAAAAATAAGAATCTTCAACTAAAATGTCAAGTCAGTACTATTATTTTGCTTTGAAACATTGGGAACATTAAAAACAACAACAACAACAAAAGACTATAGACTTTAATAAATGGGAGCTTGCGTAGAATAGAAGGAAATGATATATCAAGGTTTCCAACGTGGAAATGATGACAAGAACCAGACAAGTGCCAGTGGAACAAGAGATGAGAAGAAGACGATGGCGATAGATAGGACACACATTGAGGAAACCTGTTGATAGCATTACAAGGTAGCTCTTGTTCTGGAACCCGCTAGGGCAAGAAAGGTAGAGGTCAAGAAGCACATGGAGAGGAGAGCTGGAAACAGGGGTGAAAATGACGAGGAGAACATGGAAAGAACTTGAGATGATAACACGTGACAGGAGGACGTGGCATGTGTTTGTTCAAGACCTATGCTGCATGGGGAGCTAATAGGTATTGATTGACTGATTGAGTACGCAAACAACATTTCACTCTACAGATTCGGGTGTCAAAATGAGTTCAAACGAAAATCATTGATTACCCCAATCAGCAAAGATGGTCGCTGAAGTCGCGGCATGACAAGAATTGAGGGAAGGGAGTGTAAACAATGAATCAAAAATACCAAATACTGTGGGGGGGGGGGGAGGGGGGGGGGGGGGGGGGGGGGGGGGGGGGGGGGGGGGGGGGGGGGGGGGGGTGGGGGGGGGTGGGACAGTAAAGAGCACAGAATGAATTGCATGATGGCACAGGTAAATGTGACGTTCGAGATTATTTTGTCACATTCAGAAGGACGTTCGTTACACAACCCATCGAATGTTGAAAGCATCGTACACTGAAACCAATAATATAAAATTGTCCTGTATTATTTGTTCTTTGACAGGCCACTGACTCTAAACAACACATGACATTTGCATTTCTTATGTCTTTGTAGCAAAAGCGTTGTGGCTTCCTCCATTATGTGATAGGTGGAATAAGAAGAATTAAATAGTTTACCCTTTTCTTCTTACTCTGCGATGTCGTCAAAAGGCACGTTAAGTGGTAAGGAAGAAAAATAGGCGAGATTCGAAGAAAAGATGCCCAGTGGTGTGTAAATATCACTACGAACAATAATTAGATATGTTAGGAAATATTGCGTTTCACGTCTAAACATACTCAATAGACACATGAGAAGAGAAAGAATTAAGCTCGTATTTACTTTGCTATGAGTAATCCTAATTAGCTAGTCATCTACCAACGCATGTATACACACGCGTTTCACTAACAGTTTAGTAGGTAATGAACTCTGAAACTAGCATGATACGATTAAAATAAAACTGAGCGCAGATTGATAATGACCATAACACCGTCCTTTGAACTGGCTCTTGGGTGGATCGCCCAGTCTTGATGGGTGCTCTGAAATTTAAAACATCTGTTCACCAATGATCCTCAGACCAACAGAGCTAACGAAAAAGCAGGTTGATGACGTCACCCCAGTGCCCTGCTCTGAGAGGCGACATATATCACATCCCCATTCTTCGACGGGAGCCTTTTATATAGAAGATGGTGTACTATATCGCAGAGCGAGAAATGGGAAACAACTGGTTATTCAACTCCCATTCAGGTCTCACTTCATGAAAGCAGGACATGTGTTGCTATCAGCTCAACATGTACCCCTGGTAGCAAAATGTGCGTATTCTTAATGTGCATTATTTCTAGCCTGGCAGGTGGACAGACGAACGAAATTACGCATAATCTTGCAATAACTGCCGGCCAAGGCTGAGACGATCGCAAACAGATTTCTGGGAAGAGGGCGATGGAGTGGCAGCCATCTTGCTTCACATGTGACTGGACTTAATATTAAGGGAGTTTTTTTCTCTTATTTTTATAGTTTCATGTTCTCTACTTAATTCTCATTTTCTTTCCCTCCTGTCTCTTGTTTGTCTGTCCCTGACGAAGGTCTTGTGGCCGCAACGTAGGTTTTTCTTGTCCTTCTCCTTGTAAGACGTATTAATATTTGTGTGGGTGTGTGGGTGTGTTTTTTTTTTTTTTCAACTAGAGATTAAAATGGTTTCTTTATAGATATTAAAAAGACAAAGGAACAATACGCAACCTTGTCTCATTCTCCATGTGATATGGAGATATAATGAGTAATTCCTGCCAGATTTGACTGTCAAAGTTTGTTATCAGAATAGATTATTAGGTGTTCTGATGTCTTTTTTTTTAACCAACTCCTATTGCTTCAAGGCATTCAGTTTGTCTACCATGATGAACTTCTTAAAAGCCCTCTTATGGTTAAAGAATCACATAAACCACAGTAATTGTCTTTTCAGTGTATAATGTCCCACCAAAGTTGCAATATTTTCATGCCGCGTTACGGCTGGAGAACTATATAGTGCGCCTGTTTAAATAACGCACATTTTTTTCCCAATATGCTTCATACCTCGGGATCACAATTTTTAGAAAAATTCCTGGCTCTCTCCGTTTTTAGTGACACAATGTTCCCATTTATAAAATGCAGTTCAGGTAAAAATGAATAGGTGTCTCCAATATATATTTATATATTTAGCCAGTATAGTGGGAAAAGATGTGAGTAATAATGTAAGGATGGTTAAGAGAATTAAGTTTAATAGAGACGTCACGTATTTAGGCACCAATACAAGTAATGTCAGGACACGAGAATGTACGAGACGGTGACAAAGTCAATGTGTATTTTCATTTTTGTTATTTCTTCACTCTTATGTAACAAATGTTTGGGGATTAAACGTCAAAATAAATATTAGCTGTTATGTTTGTAAAGGAGTGTTTTTGGGTTTGTGGGCTTGTATGAATGATCCTCTACTCCAGTGAGAGCTTAATTGGTATGTTAAGTTGTTGTGAGTTGGTGTATACTTGCGCTGTGGTATTTGTGCCACAAGCGATGTTGTCAGCTGGAATGTGAATGAGGCTCAGTGAAATGTGTGAGTTTTAGTGAACATGAATTGAATGGGACGGATGGACAAAAAGGTGTGTTAGTAGAAAGTAGACAGCGAGGAGCGCAGAGAAGGGTGGATGGCTAGAGTAGTGTGCAAGTAGAGGGGCAGTGATGTTGTTGTTGTTGTTTTGAAGAAGTGATGAGTGGAGAGCGTGCACTTAACAGCTGACCATTATTGCCTCTTCTCGTTCCATCTTAGTCTACCCTGTTCAACCTGAGAATTGGTTATAATTGGGGTATTTAGTTTCATTTTTTACAAATTTTGTATTCAATTTAAATAACTATTGTCTTTTGCAGTTGCTGATTTTTATTTCTATTAGTATTTATCAATTTTATTTTCTCTTTTGTATTGTATATACATAACAATTGTCCTTTACCTTTGTTTTTAATTTGTATTAGTATTTGTTCTTTTTGAGTTTTTTTAAATTTTTTTTTTTATTACCTCATTGTTATTCCTTGTCCTATGAGTTGTACTAACTAGTAAGTTTTTTTTAATCATTTTATGATTTGTTAGTTCTTGTTGCTTAATTTCTATTTGGTTGAATGTCTTTTCTGAAGTACTAACCTTAAATGTTTTCCTTTGTTTTATGTATATATCTTTTAAGTATTGATTGGGCATCTCCTGGGGCATCTATACTTAAAACCTTATCACCTGTCATGTCTATATTGTGATTTCTATAGTAAGTTCTTAATTCAAGCCTTTGTTGTTCGTACTTTTTTACAGTGGATCAGGTAGTGGTCTATGTCATTTTCTTCCTGACATTCTTGGCAGTGTGGTTCCTCTATCATAAAGTATGCTGCCCCGAGACGGAGACGCCACAGTTTTTTGTTCGATGGTATTTTTAATTCTTCTCTTACCTGACACGTCCTTATTGGTTCTTTCATCAGTTTGAACGCGTGTCTGTCTTTTCTACTGTTCTTCCATGTTTCTTCAATTCCTCTTTTATAGTTAGCTTCACTTGGCCCTTGATCTCCGACCTTCCCAGTCCTGGTCTTATATTGTTTTTACTTATTCTTCCATTCTTGGCGTTCTTGTCTGCCAACTCGTTACCAGCTATACCTATGTATACTGGAATCCACACTAGCCTCACACTATATCCTCTGTTCCCTAGTGATGAATTAATTGCTAGAATGTCTTCCTTCATGTCTGGCCGGCTACATTTACCTGGGTGTTCTAGTGCTTGTAGTGATGATAGTGGGTCTGTAAATATCGAAACAGCTTTTGGTGGGTTATCTTCGATTATTTCTAAACGTTTTAGAATTGCTACCATCTCTGCGGTAAAAATCGAAGCCCCTTCAGTTACACTTAGCTCTTTTTAATTCCCCACTGTGGTATTTCTATTCCTGCACCTAGTTGCCCACTATCACCCTTGGATCCATCAGTGTAGACGGCCAGACTTTGTTTTGTTAGTTGATCTATGAACTTTGTATATGTATGTGTATATATATATATATATATATATATATATATATATATATATATATATATATATATATATATATATATATATGTGTGTGTCACAGAACATTTTCATGAGTATGAATGATGATAGTGTTTGGCGTTAAGGGTCACTGAACTGTTGTTAACACTTGGTGAAGTGTAACTCAGCTATTGAGTTCATTTTCTGACTTTATGTCAACATCGTGTGACTCGTGCATGCGTGGGGAGAAAGCATGTGGTGACCACAAGTCTGGTGTGACTAGATGATTCTGTGTTTGACCGCGGAGCTAGGCGCGGGAGTCTGTGTTTGGAAGCCGAGCTGTAAGCTCGTATTTGTGATTGTATCATTCTATATGGGATTATTATATTAATGATGTGATAAGTGTATTATCATACAGGCGACGGTTTTTCCGCCTAAGAGTGTTCCAGGAGGAACTTTGTTAATAAGTATGATGTAGACATAATGGTTATGTCATAGGCGACGCTTTTCCCGCCTTGGAGTATTCCTGTTCGTGGAGAACAGCATAGGGCGTTGCAGTGTCCGCCCCTGAAGCTACCGTGAAGAAAGGCGACGCGTTTCCCGCCTGGTAGCTGGTTTTTGGAATAAATACAGGCGAAGTGTTTTGTCCCGCCTGGGAGGAGATTATATGAATCTATGGCGAGGGTTATGCCGCCAATCACTGATAAGTGATATATACACCTGGATGGTGATTTATTTGTGCGAGGAGGGTATACCGCACGTATAAGTATTCAGTGTACTGTTTGTGCACGTCAGGGAGGCCAGTCCCTGGTTATTGTCGTGACAGTTATTTCTTACAGGCATTGTCAGCCTGGGTGTGATGTTCGTATGCTTGCTGATATATTTGATATCCAGGACCCGTATGTGAATTGTTTAATAAATGTCATGAAGCTGTAACCAGTGGCGTTCGTGTTCATTCATATCCCTAGTATTGATCATCATCTACACACGCCACATCCATCAAACAGCCATTCTGACAGCTGGGGGCTCGAATAAGGAGTAAAGTGAACCTGGGGAAGTAAGGAAATATCAACTACTTCACCCCTGCACCGACGAATGTAAACATACTGTTATTGTTACACTGGGCTGGCGAGATACGCTCCTGAAGTCAAAATATACTCTCAGCCAATCAACGGAGAGCAAGTCCTGACCTACTGACCGCTTGAGATACTTGGTACAGCAGTGTTGTCAAGCTGTGTCCTGCTTGAAATAGTTGTGCTACGTTACAGAAATCTGCGCAGGAGAATTGGCCTGAAAGAACTTACTGCCCTTTCAATCTTGCTTTGGTTGACGGGGTGTGCTGTCCGTTAGAACCACAAGCTGACCTGTCCTACAGATTTGCACTGGCCTATCGGAGTGTGTCGTTTGGAGTCTGAGTTTCTACGTCACGTGATGTCCTGTGTGTGCTGTCCACATTCTTTCATGAAGTCACCAGGGAAGACTGAGTGTGTACAACTACTACGAACATTCTTCAGCCTAGTGGATTGTCCAGTTACTTATACTTAAGATACGTATTATTCTTATAAATTTGTATTGATTGTTATTTCTTCTTTCGTTATTGTTTGTGTAAGTCACTTCGTGCGGTGTGTGTTCATTTGATTTGCACAGTTTGTTTAAGCTTGTTTACCTTTTGGAAATCTGTTGTTATCGTGAGTTTCTGCATTCTTTGCTGTGTTATTTGTACGTTTGTAAGTGTTTTTTGATGTTGTACATTATAATACTTGCCTTTATTTTTTCAGGTTTATGTAATTATGATGTGGTAGATTAGGATAGATATTTTTTGGTTTTTTATTTTGTTTGAAGTAATAGAGTTAGCCTACTTGTTTTCATTTAACTAGGTTAGACCTAGATTATAAGCATTAGGCCTATACTTACTTATTTAGTAGTTAGTATTGTAGACATATTTTACATTAGCATTAGTATTTATATTATAGTTCTGAGTAGATATTAATAGTTTTCTGTTTCTTTTTATTCAGAATTTGTGTCAGTGAGCTGGAGTGCTATCGCCCAGTACTTCTCTTACTTCTGACTGTGGAATTTCAGCGTCTTGATTCGACCTGCCATTCAAGACTCTACTTCAGAGATAAGTCGATATATTTCGTGCAACATATACTCTTCTCTGTTTAACATACTACTTAAGCTTTCTCTGGTGGTCATCAATTGTGCAGTGTTTGTATTCGTTGCGTTTATTTCTGGCTATATATTTTTGTGTGAGATTAATACATTTTTCTTTCCCGGAAGGAACGTGTATTGATCTGTCTATAGGTTTTGTAAAATTAATTCAAATGTATGGGAGGTCCGGTCTTGGAGAGACTCGGTGTCTAGTGCCCCGTGGAATTATTTAAACATTTATTGGTGTTAGCTGTTTAAGTCTTGTTTGTATATCTATTGTCGTGTAAATAATAGTATTTCTCATGTGGTGTTTACATATTGTTTTCTTGCGTAAGTTCTTACTATCACTGTAAATAAGTTCATTTTACAGCTACAGTGTTATTGGTTGTGATTACCAGTACCATTATTATTATTTTGGGTCTTCGATTTTTGGACCTGTTCGGTCCTCTGTCTTCGTGCAGAGTGAGAGAGAAATAGTAAGATTAATCGTAACTGGACAGTACATTACCTAGAATTATTTATCCCATTTTTCCAGCCCACTGGGCATACGAAAGAACATATATTCCTGACTTTTGACAGCCGTAGCAACGGAGTGATCCAGAAAACTACGTTGTTTCAAAATCGGCACTCACCATAAGAGCCAGCCGATATGATTTACCATTATTATCAGTTTTTACATATGGTAACATTTGTCGTAGCATGACAATACAGGAATTACTTTTCTCCTTTTGCAACTGTGAACGTCCCGAGAACGTCTTGCTTCAGTAACTATTTGCGGTGACACAGGATTCATCCAGGAAAATTAAGCCATAAATGTGGCGTCCACTTTGTAATTATTATTCGATATAAAGGCTGGACTGGGGCCATCTTTGGGCAACCTACCTGACAGTATAGGTTCAGACTATTGTAGTTTTTCCAAGGGATACCAACACCCCATTAGGTAAGCAAGAGTGTTTGTGGCCACATATGACGGAGTGCGAGATAGAGAGAGAGAATATTTTCCTTTGTTACAATCATTGTTCTAACTTCTTTTTTATTTTTTTATTTTCGCTAACTGAGTACTTTACTGAGTAGAAATTTAGTGGGGGACTTGTTCTTCTTAGTCTATTCTGTAACGTAGTGTTTATCTTTGACCTTTGGGTTATTAACTACTTTTGGGATCCTTTCTCACCAAGGGGAGGGCACCTTTTCCGGTTATTTTCATATATCTGTAAACTTGATTTATTTGATTTCTCTATATGTTTGATGCTGTAAAAAGTTTAAATGATAATAAACAACAAAAAGGAACGTACATGTGTGTGTTGGTCAGACCCATACCCAATTAACCATAGTTTTTTCACGTTTTGTGTGTCTTCTTGTCACATAATTGTGTGTGGATGTGTCTAGCTAAACTTATCTTTATAGAGATAAGGGGTTGGAAGAGTGTCTTACACTACAATATAGTCGTATAGATAGGCTGGACTAGAGAAACTATTCAGTCCAGAGACAACCTTTTCTCCTTTACTATTCACTCGTGAAATCAATTTCTACACCTTTAATCTCACCTATTTACCACTATCACCTCTGCTCAGACGGGACCATAACAATTTTGTAACCTATCTAAAAATATACGACATTAAGTCTTAAAATTGTATCTTGAAAACTTCTCGAATTGAAACTAAAGCCCTTGCTGATGCAATTGGTAAGTTCCTGTTTGTGGTATCCATTGTTACATAGTAAAACATCCTTTTTGAAGTCAATCTTACAAACAAGCTACTACAAAATAAGGAAGCTGATTTAAATTCAGCTACAAGCCTATTCCAAGTGACCAGGAATTAACTTGTGGGATGTAGGTGTGGAGAGGGTTTTCAACAAGTTTTGATAGATGCTGCTGAGGCGGTCAATAATGTTGCAAAAGAGACTAATTGTCTTGGCAACTATGTTAATTGAACATGCCTAAGCATTAGCACTTGACGTGAAGGAATTGGTGACAAAATTGGCGCAGGAAAAGGCAAGCACAGTGAGATTTTGGTGTGCCTGAATTTGAAACTTTCAAGAGACTTACATTTTAACATCACATTTCACAAGGTTATTCAAAATGATTTGTGCGCTAAAACATTTTCTTTTGTATTTGAAAAAGATAATCAAAGATTGTTGTATTACGTATTCTTGCAATTAAAATTAAATTGAGCAGTTTCTAGTTTTATGCTTTTCATTTTTTTTTTTTTTTTCTACAAGGCATACCTTTTTTGAAAATTGAAGTTGGCAGGGGGGTGGGGGTGTGGAAGTAGTTAGCCTTGCCTAGGGTACAAAAATAGCCTGGCACCTACACTGGGTCCAGCTTTTGTTTATGAGATATGGTAACCAGCTTTCTTCCTGCCTACCTTTGACCCTCCCTAACTCACGAGCTGGGTAGACTGGAGTGTGACGCTACAATGGTTTTGAGCCTCGAACCTGGTGTCTGTGTCACGATGTGAAAGGGCTCTAACCGCTTAGCCAATCGGACGTTCTGTATATGGTAGCCTCATGTAAGAAAGAAAGAAACAAACAAGGAAAGAAAAAAAAAGAGATACAGAAAGAAAGAAAGAATGAACAATAGACAACAGAAAATGAAGAGAGACCATAAGCACACTAGAGATTCAACCCGCAGCACACCAAGTTACAACACACGACCATCTATGCGCTTACAGGTGTGGATTTTCTCTCTCAGTTAATTTTTGCAAGTATCACGTAACTATTACCACAACCTCGACTACTGGGACCAATAACTCTGTATCCTGGAAACATCCAAATCCCGCCACACCAAACAACAATAAAATTAAGACAACAGTGTGTCAGAAACATTATACGACTGATATGTATTTGATTGACAGGCTCCGTTACAATACGCATGTCTCAAATATACACAGCTTACGAACTATATACAGCAAACAGCAAACTTTAGTTCTGATTAATTCCTTGTAAGTAACAATGAGAGGTGTATCTTTCAATACTGACCTTGACCTCATGAGATCGTAGGTCAGCGGACATTTATAACGTCTTATTTCGCTTTCTCAAGTTTTCTCAACTCGTATCATCTATTTGTAGGCCATGTACTAGTGTCTATCATGTATGCGTTCCTTCCAGTATTCTATCACTATGTAGTAGAATGCCACTATAATACGATGTCCTGCTTGTGGCTGACACGTTCATCACGTAAAACAGATTATAACATAAACCACAGCAGTAATACCACATGGATGTTCAAGGCGGTTCCTTACTATGTGACCTGCTGCAACGGTGGCTACCACCTCCAGTGGGAGCGGAAAAGGTACTGACATCAGATAACTGCATTTATTTTTTACTAGCATCTTGTAATGTTATTCCTGATTTCTTTATGTCTTTTCCCCCAGCTTTATGCCCAGGTGTAGTTCCGGAGGGGGTGGGGCGGGGGTGATGGGGTGACTCTGATGAGACAACAACAAAAATAGTACTACTGTCCACCCACAAGCATGTCGTATGAGGCGACTAATATGAGTGTATACATGGCGGGTAGCATCATCATTTAAAACAAATAGTCACAGAAGCCACGTCTGCTAGATCCATGTGACTTCTTGGTGCAGGCTTCCAACAGGAAAACCAGCTTCAGTTCTGCCTTCATGCTCAGTCAGGAATGATAAATGAAATGAATGCATGTAAGAATGATTGAATGAACGATTGATTGAATGAATGAAATCACGCTATTTAAAAATAACATAAACATACAGCACATTAAGTTTATACAGACACCAGCTGACGCATGCGCATTTATACTAACGGTGTTAGTGTGCTTCTGTTGACACTAAAATGTATTAACATCTATTAACACACAAACAATACAAACAGCTGCAATAAACAGCTACCATGAATCAGTCAGTGACCACCCTTTTGCTCCATAATGGACATAGATCTTCAACAAACAGACACCACGTTCTCCTTTCGCGTGCCATCATCATACAAGTCTTTTCTTTTCTTCTTTATCATTTTCATATCTGTCTCTTGTTTGTTTCTCCGCGTGTTCTACAGTCTGCCCTTTCCTCTCTTACCGTGTGGATTCCAGAACAAGGTCTGGTAATGCTGTAAACAGGTGTCATCAGCATATGAATTATTTGACCCCCACGAGCCGTATGGTGTACAACGATATCGTTCATAATTCTACCAAGAGCCGCCTGACATGCCGATGAGGATTTAAATATATTTCATTATGTCTACGGTTTGTTGGATATTAAGAACAAACATTATTTGTTCTGTGATAGGGTGTGTGACGTACGTCTAAGTATGACAAATGAATTTCCCTGACTCGATGGATGACAACAGAATATTGGCCTCTCATAACTTTAGAACCCCTGATCATCTGTTGTAACTTTAACCTGCATGCAGCATTTCCACGAGAACTTTACACGCTGGATCATTAATATGTAGCCTGCTATCTTCTGTGAACTTTTGAGATCGCATGGCCTTTGATGGGAGGTTAAATCACGCCCTCAACCATCTCTGAGAACGATTTATAGCAATCTTTTCCTTAACGCCGGCCCAAAAGAGGACGTGGCCAGAGACTCACTCCTGTTTCTAGAGCAAGTAACAGCAGTTCAATTTCTTACCTGGCTGTCACCCCGCCTGGTGGGAGTTGCCAAAGCTCTCAGAACAGCGGTACCATCAAAGCCAGGCTGATCTTCAGAATTCAACGTGGGGCGGTATACGATCTAAAGAAATCAGGGAACTCCCAGCTAACGTAGTTAGCTTCTCGAGAAATTTTTCGCACTCTCATGCGAGCAGCCTGAGACGAAGAAAATCGGTAGACCGGGGGAAACGGAGGAATCGCAGCGGTTAACACAACGGCGAGGTACCTCGGATTCTGCTCGACTTCAAGAAAAGTGTGAAAACCTAACACGTCCTATTTAAGTTACATTTGAGAAGTATAAATAAAGAACTCCGAAAACTGCATTTTATCGTTCGTTCTGACAGAATCCTAGTTTCACTAGCATAGTCGGATTCCTGCTAGATTTCATCTACCTTCGTTGACTATTGGAGTGTATTCTTTCTGCGCAGACGGTAATTTATACATTAGCTTCGAGTGATCAGTGGTCTAGTTATTTCAATTTATTTCATTGGACTGTGGTGTAAATTTAACCTTATTAAATAAACCCATTTTCAAAGTTCTAGTGCAAACTAATGTTACAGCTAAAAGTATTTCCTAATACACTTGACGCGTAAATTAATTTTGCAGACGTTAAAAGGAATTATAACCAGTAAATCCAGTTTAGTTCTGTATAGATAGATGTGCTTTTAATTATTTTAACTCACGGGGAGTTTTCCTGATTTGTTAATTGACGACGCTAATAAAGTAAATAGGCTAACTGTAATTTATCGCGTGTCAGATTATAATATGATTTGTAATGCATTTCTTGTTTTGATTATCTTTCATTCAGAACGATCATTCAACCTGCATCCCAGCAATTATTAATTATATACAGAGTTCTGCCAACTCAATTCGATAACTCCAGTAACATCTGAACCTTTTTAAAGCTAAACTTGTGGCGACCTGTAATGGGCCCCGCTCCTCTGAATTTAACTGAGAATAAAGCAACCCAAGAAACACTTTTAAAATACTAGTTCATATAGTCCTTAAAAGTAAAACTGGAAGCAGAACATATTTTATTCACTTCCTATTTGTGAAGAAAAACATAGGTCTACCTGAACACTGTCTGTCAAGTATATTCAGTGGATTTTACACACCCCCCGAAGAAGAACTTACCTCAGTGTTTTTTAACTTGTGACATTACGGAAAAAGAAAGTTATCTCCACCAGCTGTGCCAATTTTAGGAACCACACCATACCTCATGCCTAGCCAAGTGCCTGTGCCATTAATTAGGAACTTTATCTAAACCAACAGTAGCCTTTACGCTTCACCGTCTGGCGATTTTTTGAGACTATTTGTTACCTCGTTAAATCTGGGGCCTGACACGGAAGAAATAAGAGGACCAGTCCATTATTCCACGGTATTAGCTGCTGTGGTAAATAATTCCTAGAGTGACAGAATTCACCATTTTGGTAAGTCTGCGTGTGTGTTTGTGGGATGGCCAGCCCTAGTGTGTTTTTTTGAATGAAAGGAGATTTAATCTTTTCTTTACCCTTTTAATTAGTTCGACCTAGTATTAAGGTGCATTGTATTCCTTGTACGGGATTTCTCCTAGCGGGATTGTGTAACTGTGTTCTTTCCCCTCTCCCGTAAAATTTGTATGATTAAAGGGAGACATTTGAGAACCCTAGCTTTTCCTCTACCCCCCCCCCCCTTTTACTGTAACCCCTTGCCTCAGAGTAATAAATTTACCAGTGGGTTAAATTGCCTATCTCTGATCACCCCCCCCCCCCTTTCTTGTCTTTTGGACCGGGTCTAGTCTGTTAGTAAATACAAACGGGAAACGGTGGATGGGATATTTCTCCTCAAACCCCCCTCTTCCCTTATCATATGTGTATTCTGTAACCTTTGATTTTTGACTATAAATGTATAATTATTTGTGACTGCTTTATGATAATAAAGGTATTAATCTTTATTGGTGTTGGTTGTCGGCTGGCCCAAAACTCCAAACATTTCCATCTGTGTAGGCTGTATTCATGTACGTTGTGCGACAGAATCACCAAATCGGTGAGTGCGCCTGAGCGACTGGAACTGACAAACAATTGTTTGTTCAGAAGAGATATAGGAATAGTCTGTGAGAAACAGATATTGTCGTAATAAGAGACTGTCCTTGCTCTTCCCAGCGCTTGTGAATCTACTGCATCATTCTCCTAAATCCTTATTCTCACAGAGCCTTCAATATTCCTCTACACTCTAAAGGGACCAATATCCATCAGCACCCTCTCAGATAAAAATTACGACAGGGTGGGCGAGATGATGATGATGCTGTTGTGATATGTGATCACTTCCTTGCACACTCGCAACGGACCCGATCAACAATAATACTCTGATTCTAAGGAAGGGGCTGCATTTATTCATACAACCCTGTCAATGACCAAGAGCAAAATGAAGCAAACATTAAACAAATAAACCAACAACCAAAACAAACAAAACAAAACACCCAGCCAGTGCTCGATTGCTAATCTGAAGACGCAAACAAAGCAACGACTGGTTAAAATCCGACTAGTTAAATAATGAGACCCTGTCAATGACCAAGAGCAATGAAGCAAACATTAAACAAATAATATCCCAACCAACCAAAACAAACAAAACAAAACACCCAGCCAGTGCTCGATTGCTAATCTGAAGACGCAAAACGAAACGATACTCTCACCTGCCACACAAGCCTTCCACGCCACCTGACACACTCAACTATCACACACACTCATGCATGTCGTCCAATGAGACTAGTATGGTGTTGTGCATGAGGGTAGCAATCTCACCATGTAACACAGATTGCTACCGAAACCACTACTGCAGGAGCATCTAAATGCTTTGTGAGAGCTTCATGTGGATGCCAGCCACATTGGTGGCCCCGTGCTCCATAAGGAGCGAGAAGAGAAATATATATCTCCAAGTGAGCCCACGTGCTCTCACAAACCATTCTACACATAACCATAATTAAATAATAATAAAATGGACATAAAATAATATTCAACTATATGTACAACAAATACTCTCCTTAATGGGCATAAACCACCACCTCGCAACTGATCCATCTCAGTATTCATCCCTGCACACTGAAGCATGTCGTATAAGCCGACTGATGCGATTGGGAACTCATCATATAAAACACAATGTTTCAGAAACAACCACTGCAATAGCATAAAAATGCATCTTGTGGGCTTGTGATGGACACCAGTTGCATTGGTGTTTCCATGCTCCGCAAGGAGCAAACAGAGAAACACCGGTCTCAACGTGCCTTACGCACAAAGGAGTGGTATTGCGCTCACCAGAAATCTAAATACCTAAAGCTAGATTCATCTTCTCAAAGGAAACTTTAGCACTACAAAACTGTGTACACAACAGATGTAATTAAACTAATCTCAAAGTAACCCATTAAATATATACAGTAGAATTATCAATTATCGTGAAATACACTTTAACCTAAACTATCTCTTTGATTACTGAAGAAAATTACATTAACCTGCCTTCACCCACGTGTCAATTCACACAATATAATTCCCCACGTGTCAATTCACACAATATAAAATAACGTAACATTACTAGGCCTATAACACGTGATAACTAAGAGTGTTAACGCAGACTCACTGGCGCCTTCTTTATGCAGTTATCAACACGTGCCCCCCCTCCTCCCTCCGGTTGTCATCTTGCCAACAAGTTAATATTATCTAAATTACAGTCCCAGATAACATCTCTGTCCAGTTCCATGTATGAAATACTTTCATTCTATATTTGCCTTTCTTGCCCGGTCTGATGAATGAAATAATTGCTACTAAACTCTTACAGCCGCAATCTGGACTTAACACCAGTAAAATCTATCCACACATATTTTAACTCATCTATCATTTCAGAACTAAATATAATGTCCTAAAAAGAAATCTCCTCATGAAACACATCTTTTTATCTGTTTCATTAAACATTAGAACAGACACGCTGAATACTAATAATAAAACTAGATCACTAAAGCTAATCTAAATTAACTCACGTGTTCAAGGCATCTACAGATCTACTCTGGTTTCTTACTCTGGGTGTCTGACGAATAAAGAGGCCTCTGCTGGCCAGACACTTCTTTATATAAGCCGCTAAACCTAATCACTCAACTTAGTGCGCGCCGCGTAGTAATTGAACCACTTAAATAAAACTCGCCTTAGATGCTCTAGAAGGAGCGAAAACACAAATATAACACACAACTATTTTTAGGCTTTATTGTGGCCTAGTAATATATCTTCTTCTTGAAGATGTTGTGGTAAAAAGGCAGTGAACCACGGAGATAATGGAGATGACAAAATGGCGCTGAGAACGATAGTCAAAATGGCGCTGTCACAGTTCCATTATAACTAAAAAGCATTTCTCAACATTCTTCAGTCAAATTACAAGTATCTTGTGTATGTTATTTCCCGTGTAGCTCCCGGGGGTTCTATACAGAGAAACAGAAAGAACATGACAACTACACCTTCAGGCATGTCGTACAAGGCAGATAATATGAGGTTGTGTTTGGGGCTGACAACCTCGTCATGTGAAAGAAATTGCCACAAAAACCAACGCTGTAAGACCATCTGAATATTTGGTGTCAGCTTCCTGTAAGTGGTTCACCTGTAGTGGTTGCCCCTTGCTCTGTGAGGAGCTCAAGTTAACATGACGATGATAATGAATGTGATGAGTTATTTGACAACAAATATCTGGTTAGTAGCTGTTCGAAAATATCTCATTCGGAAAAAATGTGGCTTCCATGTTCATGCCTGAGTAACATTTAAAACATACCTGGGACCCAAAAAAAACCAAAAAAATTAACATAGTTAATGATCATACATGACAATAAAAATTAGTATCAAAAACTAAAAATGTGTTTAATCATCATTATATCAACTCCTTGGCTTCATCCACGGCGCTCAATTGTCGAAGCTGATATGCTCGAGTCTTTACACTTTGTCCATGATGGACATCAGCTTGAGCTGCCAGATTTTTCTTCTTTGTCTCCCAATCTGCA